>JAULUF010000031.1:2322500-2922500 GCA_031834385.1 Semotilus atromaculatus
TAAAATGTAAGTTCTATGTTGTTTAATAATCAGTAGATGATTGGTTATTTTAAGTAACAATTCTTAATGTTCTAGGAATGAACTTTTAACGGTTATATTTAACAGTTTTAACTAACTTTATCGGTTATTATAACGTTCCCAGAATCTTTGTGTGACAGAAAGGGTTATTTTATTAATCATTTGTTTCATAATGATGAACTCATGTTAACAGAACCATGAGACAAATATAGTTATCAGGAACACGTGTAGATAAACAAACTTGAGCTATTTAGACGTAAACAAACACAAGTTAGTGATACACACACACATATGTCGCACACACTGATATGTACACACCTGGAAAAGCGTTTCCAGACATGATGTGAGCATCAGATTCACACTGAGTGTGTTTGTTGACTGACTCGCGCTGATTCTGGAGGGTTTGTTGTTCTTTAGTTTTCTACATCTATGGTTCAGACTCGCTCTGCGCAGGAGCGGAAGCTCACACGTCGTCAGTGAGAGTTTGAATGAGAGAATTTGGCGCCTCCTGCCGGACACTCGGAGAAACACTCACACGGGGTCAGTGGCAGAAACTGATCAAATGCTGCAGTGTTTATGCAGGACAGTTATTAATCAAACCATCGTTCCCTAGACAGATGACTTTGGATTAGAGGCAGACCTGTGGATTTATTGTTAATAAAATCCATTCAGCTTTAATTAATGTTGGGAAATGATCTTATACATGGGTGATTTAAATTCTCTGTAGAGAAAAGCAAAAAAAAATTATTTACAAGAATAGGCTATAAATCTAAAATTATATAATAAAAAGCAGAGGTGTAAAGTACGTGAGTAATTTTACTTGATTACTGTACTTAAGTATTGTTTTGGGGGATTTTTACTTTACTTGGGTACAATTAAAAAGCAATACTTTTACTTAATTAAATTTTTTAAGAAAAAAAAGTACTTTTTACTCAAAAAGTACTTATTTTTTAGAGATCACTTCATTCTATTTTCCCTTGCTATTACCAAACCAATTGAATTGCGCTGATGCCCAGTTTAATTTAAATGTTATTTATTCTGCCAATGAGATTCGTTTTCACATTCCATGATATTGTGCGCGTTCGTGACTCACGTAATGCGCAATTACGCTCTAAAGGTCACGCATAGGCGCAAGTACCGAGTCAGTGTTTACGAATGTGAGGAAGGAGGACCATATACACATATTCAAATGTCTTTGTGTCAGTTTATCGTTTAAATGCCCATTTCGTGTGCGTATCCTGGGTGTTTTAATATTAAAAAGGCCAAAAGAGAATTTTCGTCAGGACAGAAGCGTGAGCTTTTCAACGTAATTGCGTATTACGTGAGTCACGAACGCACATCACAGAACAGAGCAAGGCGAGCATTTGTGCTTATAAAACTTAAACTGTTTTATGTATTTGTGAAATGCCGATGGTTTGTCTAGATAAGACCCTTATTCATCGTCTGGTGTCGTTTAAAGCCCTTTGAAGCTGCACTGAAACTGTCATTTGGACCTTGAACCGTTTGGGTCCTGTTGAAGTCCATTATATGGAGGAAAATCCTGGAATGTTTTCATCAAAAACCTTCATTTCTTTTCGACTGAAGAAAGAAAGACATGGACATCTTGGATGTCATGGGGGTGAGTAAATTATCAGCAAAAGTTTTTTTAAAAGTGAACTAATCCTTTAAGTTAAATGCAAGGTTTTACAACTTTGAGATGTTGCGTACTGGCATTAGATAGTCTTACAGTCTGATAACTAAATACAGTTCTAAAGCAGGATAAAACCTTGTATGTGGTTCATTCACTTTATGTTTTAAGAGATTAAAAGCTTAAACGGGATTCTCTAGTTTTCATTCTTGCTGTTACTTTTACTTCTTTAATACTCAAGTACAATTTTAATGTGGTAGCCTACTTTTTTACACTGAAAAAAATGATTCAGACCCCTTGTAAATGTTACATGTTTTTATCTGGTTAATTTCACTGATTTTATTGTGTTATTTAATGCTACTTATTTTTTATTATTAATTTTCTAATTCACTGGCCTTGTTTAAAACAAGTTAATTTCATTCAGTTAAAAGTAATTAGAAACAAATTCGTTTAATTTAATAAAATGAATACGCTATATCTACTCAATAAAATTGTGCAGATTACAAGCAATATTATTAATTAAATTTAACACATTAGAATTGAGTAATAATTAATCAAATTAATTCCTTAAAAGTTAACCATTTAAAAACATAATGGTTAACACCTGATGTTAAAACCGTAATTTTAATTCACCATTATGGAGATAAGTATGTGTTTTAGTTGGGCTCTGGACCCTTAAAACATTAACTTTCTTTTTTGTTTGACTGATCTGCGTGAGTTATAACAGCCAGATGAACATAAAGGTCATCTGATAGTGTTGGTTGTGTTTTAACATAATCGTTAATTCACAATTGTTTGACCTGAATCACTGAACTCAATTACCAATAGAGGTTTACTTTATTAATTATAGCAGCACTGGCCTTGTACAACATTTTATTTTTAGCCTTTTCAATGAAATCCAAATGATTAAATCAATAAAAAAAACGTCAACATTTTCTTTTTATGTAGGCACACACAGACATCAAGAATTAGTGTATGAATCTCAGCAATGGTGACAAATAGATCAACTCTGATCTCATTATTTATTCATGCAGCAATGCATGATGGGAGCCATGAATGCGTTTTGATTGGTGGCACCCAGAATGCACTGCAACATATAATTGTCACCATTGTTGAGATTCACAGGCGGATTCTTGAAAAAATTGAGTAAATTCAACTCAAAATAATTTAGCTAAAATTATGAATATAATTAATCTGAAATTACTTATAAAATATAAGTACTTTCAACTTAAAAAATATATCTGGATTTAGTTAAATTTATTTTGTGCAACCCCTTGACATAATAAAATTAAGCAAATTCAACATAACATTTTTTTCAGTGTACTTTTACTCAAGTATGATTCTGGGCAGATACTTTTACTTGTACTTGAGTAAAATTTTCCCTCAGTACTTGTACTTCCGATTGAGTAACAATGTGGAGTACTTTATACACCTCTGATAAAAAGGAATTAGAACAAGTGATTTCTTGGAATGTGTTTTGACAGGATAATTACAAGGATTTCTCAACAAAATGTAAGAGAAATGTAAAACGATTATGGGTGTGTATCAGGTCGTGAATGGGCTGATAGATTTAAACTGAAAACCAATTATTCAACAATAATATGAGATTATGGATGTGATCAGATGTTCTTTCAGTTTCGATATCACGTCACGCTGCAGCTCGAGTAATGGGCGTGGCTTAAGGATATTTATGAATGTCTCAATGACGCAGAACTGCAGAAGAAGGAGCAGCTCCACACAGTTATTAATGCTTATCTAATTTCTCTATAATTTTCCTAATTGTGATTCAGACAAACTTGAACAGTAGCTCGACTCCTGGTGAGTTTGCATTTCCTGCAACAGTCTTTTATGCATATAGGCCTATGTGTTGATTTATTGATAATATAAGGAATGACAAACATTGAGATTGTTGAATGTATTTATTGTTGTTTTGTAGTCCGTGTTTTCCCGTGCTGATCTTTCTGCAGTCTGATACAGTAATGGCGACGAGGTCTCCTGGTAAGAGAAAATAGGCTATCCCACAGGATTTATTAACAAACAGCAGAGCTCCTAATGAGACATGATGAGGGGAAATATGACTTGGCTGGCGGAACGAAAAACCAAAACCTTAGTTTGAAATATAACAAGCTACAGACCAAATTCATACAATCCCCGCAGTGCAGCTTGTAATTTTGTCTCTTTTTTTCCGGAGGGGAAATCAATATTTGTTACTAAAATCAATCGTTCGTCTGTAGGCTGCAGTCTTTCTGATTCTGCTGAATATTCCATTGTAAAATGAACAGTCAGTTTAAGACAAGTTCTGATATAAAACTCATAGGAATGAGAATATATATAAAGTATAAAAATATATTACATTAAATATAAATAATAATACTAATTAAATAGGCCTATATTCAATTTTTCCAAGTGATTTCTCCAAATCATTCATTATTTTTTCAGCCTGTTCTTTTCCAAACCGGGCAGGAGCCATATAAGTGCACCAGAATTTTTTGTTTTTTGTTTTTAAAGGTGTAAAGGCCAAAGTATAATTCATTGTAATGTGAATAAGAATGTTAAAAAGGTAAATAATTTCATTTAGAAGTTCATGTAATGGTTAAAAATGTTAAATTATACTTAAAAGGTTAAAAGCATACTATAATTCATGTGCTTGTAGGATTGGTAAAAATAGTGTACTGCCTCTTTAAGAAAAGGCCAACTCCGGCTACATTACGTTGATTCTCATGACTCATTATGTGACTCAGATATTGAGAGCTGTGGAAGTGAACGGTTTTCTTACTAATGTAGAGGTTTGAAATATTGAGAAGTGCAATGGCTTACGCTAATAACTATCTAACATTAATCCAAGCAGCTAGTCCCATTCGCGGTGTATATTGCAAGTTCAGCAACACACCCTACGCTCTTACACATAAAGCAGAAATTTAAAGACTTACCAAAGGAAGAGGCTTCACATGAGGAGCCAAAAGATGAGTCTCTAAAGGAAGAACAAACCGTTGTCAGTGGATTCGTGGATGCAGGGGAAGCATGCTCTCAGACTGGGGTCGGGGGTACAGGTAGTGTCCTTGCCATTGTACCTGTGAGAGTAAAGGCAAAGAAAGGCAACAAGGTGTTGACTTGTTATGCATTCATGGATCCAGGGAGTAACGCCTCTTTCTGCACAAACAAGCTGGCGAACGACCTTCACCTGCAAGGAAAAAACGTGAACATCCTACTCACTACTATGGGAGACCAAAAGACAGTCTCCTGCAAAGCTGTATCAGACCTAGAAGTGAGTAGCCTAGAAGGTGACGACTTTATCGAGCTTACAGGTGTTTTCGCACAAAAGGTTATCCCCGCAAGTAAAGAGAACATTCCAACCCAAGAAGATGAGGATAGGTGGCCACATCTACGAAGTGTACGAATTCCATCGATCAACGCGGATATCGGTCTTCTGATTGGGACTGATGTGGCAAAGGCTTTGGAGCCAGAAGAGGTAATCCACAGTGTCAAGGATGGACCGTATGCAGTACACACAGCATTGGGGTGGACAGTAAATGGACAGCTGCGTGAGAACAGCAGAAGCTGGACAAAGAATGGATACCCGCAGATCCAGATGAATCGGATCTCAGTGGCTCGACTTGAGGACTTGTGGACTCAGCAATTCAAGTATGATTTTCCTGAAAATGCTCAAGGAGAGCAGTTAGAAATGTCTAAAGAAGACCAACTGTTTATGGACAGAGTCTCTAAATCGGCAAAGCTGGTCAACGGCCACTACTCTGTTGGTCTGCCGTTGAAGAACAAAGATGTGAAAATGCCAAACAACAGAACAATGATAGAGCAACGAGCGCTCAATATAAAAAAGAAGCTTCAGAAAAATCAGACGTTCAAAGAGGACTATGTCAGCTTCATGAATGAGGTGATAAAGAAGGGCTACGCTGTAAAGGTCCCAGATGAAGAACTGAAAAGGAGTGACGGAAAGGTGTGGTTTATTCCGCATCACGGTGTCTACCACCCTAAGAAGCATAAAATGCGAGTGGTATTCGACTTTGGCGCTTCATTTCAAGGAACCACACTCAATGAACAATTACTGCAAGGGCCTGACTTGACAAGCAGTCTGGTTGGTGTCTTGACTAGATTCCGTCAAGAGCGAGTCGCAGTCATGGCGGATGTGGAATCGATGTTCCACCAGGTCAAAGTCCCACCAGAAGATGCTGACCTCCTCAGGTTTTTGTGGTGGCCGGACGGCGACACCTCAAAAGAGCTGCAAGAGTACAGAATGGAGGTACACTTGTTTGGAGCCACCTCCTCACCAAGTTGCGCGAGTTATGCGTTGAGAAGGTGTGCCGAGGACAACAAGAACATGTTTGATGCAGCAGTAGTGGATACAGTCTTAAATAATTTTTATGTAGATGATTGTTTGAGATCAGTTGCCACCGAACAAGAAGCAGTCAGACTATTCCAAGACTTGAAGGCCATCTGTCAAACAGGAGGTTTTAGACTGACGAAATGGACGACGAACAATCGAAATGTGTTGTTAAGTATTCCACTTGAGGACCGGGCAACAGAAGTCAAAGATTTCGATCTTGACCAGGATTCACTCGCCATCAAGAGAGCTTTAGGAGTACAGTGGTGTATCCGGTCAGATCAGTTCAAGTTCCATGTGCACATAGAGCAGAAGCCTCTCACCAGGAGAGGTATCCTGTCTACGATGAGTTCAGTTTACGACCCACTGGGAATGTTGTCGCCAGTCATACTGCCTGCTAGAAACATCTTGCAAGAAATGTGTAGACTAAGAACAGGCTGGGATGACACTGTGCCAGAACACTTCGCACAACGATGGACAGAGTGGACTGAAGAACTTCAACAGCTCACTGACTTTGGAGTGAATCGGTGCTTTAAGCCACCTGAGTTTGGCAAAACAATGCAAGCTCGGCTGCATCACTTTTGTGACGCGTGCGAAACAGGCTACGGTACTGTTACTTACTTAGTCCAGAAGAACAGTAGCAACCAAATACTCTGCTCATTTGTTTTGGGAAAGGCAAGGGTTGCCCCCCTCAAACCACTAACTATCCCTCGGATGGAGCTGACGGCGGCTGCCTTAGCTGTGAAGGTGGATGTCATGCTGAAGAAGGAACTACAGTTGCCACTGTCAGATTCCAGGTTTTGGACAGACAGTACTGCCGTACTTAAGTACTTAGCAAATGAGAACATCAGATTTAAGACATTTGTGGCGAACAAGATTGCCATAATCTTGCAAGCATCAAAGGTGCAGCAATGGAGCTACGTCAACACTCAGTTGAATCCTGCTGATTGCGCCTCTAGGGGACAAAAGGTGAGTGTCTTCATGAAGAACGAAGTTTGGATTGCAGGGCCTGTCTTCCTCAGTAAACCTGAAAGGGAATGGCCAGACAAACACAATCACCTAGAAGAGCTCACGGCTGAAGATCCTGAGGTCAAGAAAGGCATACTTGTCAATGCTATAACAGCAGAAGAAAGCACTGATGCAATGCAACAACTAATTCGATACTATTCTTCATGGATACACCTCAAGAAGGCTGTGGCGTGGCTCATACGACTCAAGGGAACCCTGGTAAATCTGTCAAGGAAGAGAAAGGAGATGAATGGATTGTACAGTGATCAACAACGGGTGAACAGGGAGATGTTGAGCTACAAAAAGAATCTCAAACAGACTTACCTGACTGTGGACAATCTGCGACAAGCTGAGACGGATATCATCAGCTATTGTCAGCAAAGTAATTTCCAGGAAGAGATATCTGCTCTTCGGAGAAACGACTCCATCAAGAAGAGTAGTCGAATCTTCAGACTGAATCCACAACTGGAAGAGGGAATTCTTCGTGTTGGAGGGAGGCTCAGTCGAGCATCCATGCCAGCTGAAGCCAAGCACCCGATTATCCTGCCTAAAAACCATCGTGTGGCTGATCTGATTCTCCAGGATTCACATGAGCGACTGGGACACAGTGGACGTAATCATGTCTTGTCTCATGTACGTCAAAAGTACTGGATTATTGATTCTTCCTCGTCAATCAGAAGAATGCTGTCACGGTGTACTATCTGTCGAAGACAACATGGGGCATCAGGCACACAAATTATGGCGAACTTACCAAGAAACAGAGTTATACCAGATGAACCACCCTTCACCAGAACTGGAGTGGATTTATTTGGGCCATTCCACATTAAACGTGGAAGATCATCTGTAAAAAGATATGGGGTTATATTTACCTGCCTTGCATGTCGTGCTGTCCACATAGAAATGGCAACATCATTGGAAACAGACTCCTTTATTCAAGCTCTGCGTCGCTTCATTGCAAGGAGAGGTCAGGTGAAGGAGATGAGATCGGATAATGGGACCAACTTTGTTGGAGCTGATCATGAGCTCAGAAAGGCAATAAAAGAGTGGAATACTTCACAAATCGAGAACAGCTTGCTCCAACGTGACATCAGATGGTTATTCAATCCACCATCCGGATCCCACCATGGAGGGGTGTGGGAGAGAATTATTTGCTCCATCAGGAAAATCATGGGTGCTACGCTGAGAGAACAAAATTTGGATGAGGAAGGTCTTCAGACGTTCTTTTGTGAATGTGAAGCCATTCTGAATAGTAGGCCTATTACCATGCCTTCCAATGATATTAATGATTTGGAAGCTCTTACTCCACAGCACTTACTCCTGCTCAAGACTAATCCCAACTTGCCACCAGGACTCTTCCATAAGGATGATACTTATGCGCGTAAAAGATGGAGGCAAGTCCAGTATATGAGCGATCTATTCTGGAAGCGTTGGACCAAGGAATATCTGCCTCAACTCCAGGAGAGGCAGAAATGGAACCATCCATCACGGAACTTCATCCCGGGAGATGTAGTCTTGATTGTCGATGAATCAGCCCCCAGGGGATCATGGCTATGGGAAGAATTGTTAAGGCTATGGAGGACGAGCATTGAGTGGTCCGCAAGGTTCGAGTCAAGACAAAGACGAATGAACTTGAGAGGCCAATAACTAAACTCTGCTTACTTCAGGAAGCAATATGAGAAGGACTGTTATTGAGCATTACTCAAAAGAAAGACATTTAAAGTTGTAATTGCTTCTAAGATAGAAGGCAATTAGGGGCCGGGTATGTAAAGGCCAAAGTATAATTCATTGTAATGTGAATAAGAATGTTAAAAAGGTAAATAATTTCATTTAGAAGTTCATGTAATGGTTAAAAATGTTAAATTATACTTAAAAGGTTAAAAGCATACTATAATTCATGTGCTTGTAGGATTGGTAAAAATAGTGTACTGCCTCTTTAAGAAAAGGCCAACTCCGGCTACATTACGTTGATTCTCATGACTCATTATGTGACTCAGATATTGAGAGCTGTGGAAGCGAACGGTTTTCTTACTAATGTAAAGGTTTGAAATATTGAGAAGTGCAATGGCTTACGCTAATAACTATCTAACATTAATCCAAGCAGCTAGTCCCATTCGCGGTGTATATTGCAAGTTCAGCAACACAGTTCAATAAATCCACTTCAGAAACGTTGTTGAAATAAAAACCGGAGATTTTCATCTTTTATTTCAACAACGTTTCTGAAGTGGATTTATTGAACTGTGTTGCTGAACTTGCAATATACACCGCGAATGGGACTAGCTGCTTGGATTAATGTTAGATAGTTATTAGCGTAAGCCATTGCACTTCTCAATATTTCAAACCTCTACAAAAGGTTAAATGATAAGTAAAACGTATAGGGTAAAGCCACACCCAAGAACAACGTGCTGGTCTCTCTCACTGCGCTCAAGCCCGCCGCGAGAAAAGCGCGTGCGCGTACAGGCTACTGTGATTACGGTAATATTAATTTTTGGTTCTGGGAACGTAAAAAAAAAATCAAGTCAGTCAGAGGAACGTGTTTTAAAATGTTCCTCAAACGTTCTTTCAACGTTATTTTAAAATTCAACATTCTAGAAACGTTTATTTGTAACATTCCAAGAACATAAAAATTTCTAGAATGTTACTAGAATGTTATTTAAAGGTTGATATGATGTTCCTGAAACATACCTTCACTCATTCAAACACATGCTGTGAACAAGCACTGAAGAAAGAGAAATAAGAACACAAACTAAACTTTGGTAAGTTCGTTTTTTTTTTAGCCATTGCAGGTGTTTTCAGAAAACATTTCTACAATGATAAAGGAGATTATTAACATTGCATGAACTGCATTACTGAATATGCTATGCGTAGCCTACCACATATTAATACTTTATACACCCTAACACCCATAAAAACCTCACTTGTAATAAGTAGAAAACCTAATGGTCCGTTTTACTAGGGGACGTCCCATACATGCTCACCTATGAAACCATTTTACTGCAGCGTTTTGGACAGATACGGTATTTTTTTTTCACTACTTATGAGCCACAAGAGAAATAAGAAAATGAATTAAGACAGTTATACCGTTATCAACACGTTGAAATAGATTCAGCTCTCATCTTCTCAGAGGGTTTTACTTTCACTTTCTCTATTGAATAATTGACCCAATCAGAAGACCACCCTGGCCCCACTAACAGCCAATCACAAAATTGGTGCGATATTCAATTCAAAGTGAATATTCAATTCAATGTTATCTTCTGTTTTCTTCCCAACCCCCTCTTGTTTTCTCTGAGACAGACTTCGCTCATTCACTTCGCTACCTTTGAGGTAAACGGACGTGCTGAATAATGAAGCAATAGGGGAGAGCGGGGCACAACGTAACGCTTTTTGACTTTCTCAGTTTGTGTAAATCTACTTAGGGTTTAAAGTATTTATTTTTCCCACATTAATTTCCCACATGTCTAGTACAATTATATGGTTTTGTTTTATTAATACAGTGTATAGTTTTTTCTTGATTTACCCCGAAAGAATGGAAGTGAAATGTGACAACATGCCCCATGGGTGGGGTTTATTGTAACATGTGAGGGGGGCACATTGTAACATCACCAGTCAAACCAAAATATTTTCTTAATAAAATACAATAATTTACTTTTTCATATAAAATAATGGCATTTTTTTAATAATTAAAAATAACAAATTTTTGAGTTTGACAACAAACACACCGGAAAACACAGCTATAGCTACAGCATAGTTCAAAACAAAATAATAATTAATAATTTCTGAACATTGACTCTCAGTTTTAATTTAAATGTTTCTCATGTTTTCTCAATAGAATTCATAAAATAATAGCATATTTCTAAGTGTTACGCAGTGTCACAACATGCCCCGGCTGCACAACTGGGATTTAAACCCTAGTGTCTTCTGCGAGTTAGCGAAGCATTAAATAACTATATCAACTGTTAAACAACAGATTGGAGATTAAAATAATATTAGATTTGTCTAATTTTAAATAAACACAAAAAATAGAGATGAAAATTTAACTTAAGTAAGAAATTTACTTTTGCTACGGTTAAATAAATGTTCAGTGATATCTTACAAAGATTTCTGAATTTTGACGCAATTTTTTCTCTATATAGTGTTGATATGGCAACTAGTAAATACACCAAGTTTCGTCATGCTGGCATGTGTGGAAGTATTTTAAAAAAGTGTGTTACAACTAGCCCCACGCTCCCATATTACGACAGCAACAGCCAATTAACTTTATTAGAACTATTAGTGAACTTGAAGTCACAAAATGTGTTGTGAGAGATTTCGAGATCGCCCAAAATGATACTGGATTCGGCTTTTGCGTTCTACAGTCGCCATTCATTATGTTTACTGTGGCGAGCAGGACGAGTGAGGGCCGCGGGAGAACGGCGCGAGCAGGACGAGTAATGGTGTGTTCACACCGAACGCGAATAGAGCGTCAAATACGCGTCTATCGCGTCTAGTTAGACGCTTGAACATTTTGAACCCATTCGCGCGTCCGCATCACTCGCGAATAAAAAAAACAACACCACAATTTCTTTCTGGCATACGTTTCCGTCATGTCTGAAATAAAAGATATTGCTGCTCTGTACTTGTTGTGGAAGTCCCAAATACGGAGGAAAGCCAAACGCCGACGTGTCTGGGTTCACAGCACCATCCAGAGGCGCACTCAACTCGGTGAATTTCACCGTCTTCTCCAGGAACTGCGCATGGATGACAGCCGCTTCCAGCGCTATTTGAGAATGACGGGTGCCCAGTTTGATAACCTGCTAGCTAGGGTCGCTGACAGGATTTCTAGGATTTCTTCGTAGTATCATATATTAATTGTGGGGGTACCCACAGACGGCAACAATTAGCATCTCCTCCATTTTCTACAACAGTGATAGACCAGACGTATCAATTAGCTCTTCGTTGATTGGCTGGCGCAACAAAGCGTCATGCGAATCCTCCGCTCGAGTTCAAATTTTTCAACTTGCGCGGAAGACGTTCGCGGCAAAACGCGTCGCCCAATTCGCGTCAACCCGGCGCGAATGATGCGTCTATTCGCGTCTTTGCATTGACTTTGTATGTAATCTACTCGCGCGAATAATTAAATTCGCGTTCGGTGTGAACACACCATAAGGGCCGCGGGAGAACGGCGCGAGGCCGGTGGCGTGATTAACTTACTGATGAGCAACACCTGTGAGACGCACCGGTCTCATAACGTTATCTCTCACGGAGGAGCGGTAGATTACTGTAAGTAGATTACTGTAAAATCAAGGAAAAACAGTAATATACTGTACATTAATTTACAACCACAAACTGTAGAAAAAATACAGATTTACAAAACAAAACAAGTTAATTTCTCTGAAATATTTGTGAAAGTTAACAGAAAAAAAAAGTTCTGATAGAGTAAATATCACACTGAACTGTTTTTATGTGTTTTTGCACAAGATCATACTAAAAAAAAAACTGAACTGCATGACAGCACGGTTCCCAAATATATACCATTAATGGAAAAAAACCAGTCAAAGACCATCAACTGAAGTAACATGTTTAGACTGCAACAGGAGAATGGCAATAAACTACAATAACACGCTTAAAAATTACAAATGAAAAGTTGCCTGTTTCTTTGTTTGAACTGTCTTGCTGTTATTTGACCTTTGCCTGAATTTGAACCTTGTTTGTGGATTACTCTTTCATTAAACACGGTTAATCCTCATCCTTCACGTCTCTGATCAGTATGTGACAATTCGCTTCAGTCAAGGATGAACAGAGAAACTGATGTGATGCTGCATGTTGCTTTATTTAAAGGCAGTAACTGTGTTGATGTTGTTTCAGTGACGAACTCTTTGCTAAGTGTTACTTTAACACACATGTTACTTTAACACTGTGTGCAGAGATGGGTATCCGGGGGTTAGAAAGTAAAAGTCCTGCCATATGTTTATTCCACCCATGAACTCAGTCAGCTGATTTCTATCTCCTGGCTGAAAAACTGCTAATAAGCAAATCCAGGTGATTGGAACAAAATACTGAGGAGGACTTTTACTTTCTGAACCTGTGGGCCAACAAGAATAACTAACTCTACCAAGACACAAATCGATCTCATATTTACCAATAGACCTGAAAGAATTATTAAATCGTTTAATATGTTGACAGGTTTATCAGACCACAATCTAATTCTTGTCACAAGAAAGCTTGCCAAAACACGGTTTCAGACTTGCACTAGAGAAAAAAAAAAAGAAACTATTACAATTCCTAAAAATAATTATCAAAACTTTGTAGCTGCAGCTAACCAAATTCAATGGGATGACATTTTATCTTTAGTTGATTGCGAAAAAGACAGCCAAATATTCCTAAAAACACTTGAGAGAACTATTAAAGAATTCTCACAAAAAAAATCAAGTACAAACAACACAAAAACACTGTACCCTGGATAAATCCAGACATCATAAAAATCATGAAAGAACGAGACCAAGCCCTAAAACTAGCAAATAAAACTAAATCAAGTCATGACAGAGGACGTTTCGCTATGTTGAGAAATAAAGTTGTAAGATCATTAAGAAAAGCAAAGGCAGATTTCTTTCTCACTATAATTGAAAAATCCACTGGAAATACTAAAACAATATGGAATCAGCTAAGAAAAATGATGGGTGATCGACCCAAAGAACAAAACACTATAGAAATAAAAAAATAAATGAAAAACCGACAAACAATCTTCCGGTTATAGCGGAAGAATTTAATCACTATTTCATGGATTCTGTGGCTAACATAGCGAACTGTTTTACTCTTGAGAACATACACACTCCGTCAATAGACACAAATCAATCAGTTTTTAGTTTAATTAACATAACAGAATCAGAGGTATCACAGACCATTAAATCACTCAGACCTTCAAAATGTAAAGATATTTTTGATATGGATACGGTAATGCTCAAGGCTGTTAATTATTAAATTTTGCTGGCAAAACTATGCAGTTATAACTTTTCCTCGGATGCGCTTAAATGGATTGAGTCTTACCTCACTGACCGTCTCCAACATGTTAGGGTCCAGTCTTTTAAATCAGCCGCTCTTAGTCTGTCCACCGGTCTTCCTCAAGGATCTATTTTAGGGCCTCTATTGTTCTCACTTTATATAAATGACCTTCCGTCCATCTGTCCTGATGTCTCTCTGCAGATGTATGCTGATGAGATGTATGCTGTTCATGGTAAGAATATCTCTCAGGTGGCTGAGAAGCTCACTAAATCCATGGACAACATTACAGCTTGGTTGAAACAATCCTGCCTGCAGCTGAATACATCAAAAACAGTAGCAATGTTTTTTACAAAGTCCCACAAAAACTTTAGTGTTGAGCCAGATATTTTCGTTTCTGGGGAAAGGCTGCAGATCGTGTCAGAATACAAATATCTGGGGGTTTTGATTGATTCAAAATTGTCGTTTACATCGCATGTAAAAAGGGTCTGTAATCGCATCAAATTTAACCTCATGAGTTTTAGACACATTCGCCATCAAATGTCCACGCAGGCAGCAAAAATGTACATGCACTCTATGATTTAATCACATATTATCACTTACTGTTTACCTATCTGGTCACACGCTGGTGTTACGTCTATGAAACCTCTGCAGTCACTTTACAAAAGATCTGTTAAAATTCTGGACAAGAGATCAATTATTTCTCACCATTGTCCAATATTACAAAAACATAGATTACTCAGCTGGGAAAACATGGTCAAATACTCAAATCTATGTCTCATATACAAAATTATTCATGGTTTATCGTCCCCTCCACTCCACCAGTTTGTTAACATCTGCAAGGATTTTCGGCTCAGGTTTTAGGGAAACTAGGTATTCAAAAATTAATAATTCAAAATTAATAATTTTGAACCAGATAACCATACATGTTAAATATCCCAACAAAGGGGATGACGTTGCCAATCTGTTATGAACGACTACAAAGGATTTATAATCAATTATATTCATACAGATCGGCAAGATAGATCAATTTTATTTATCAATAATCAAATCATAACGAATTATAATTCAATATTCATATACAAATTGTCTAGAATATATAGATTCTCAGGATACTCCTCAATGGAATTAATTCATTATCGAATTATCTGTTTGTCCCGCAAACTGACCTTACGGTCTTTCATTAACCCAAGGGAAGTTATCCTGGTAATCTTAGAAAGGCAGACTGTCTCCCTGGCCGCGGAAAACAGTCTCCCTGTTCCATAAACAAAACACTATTTAACGTATTCTACTATTTTAAAACTTGAAGCTGATCGAAACATTTAAGGGATTTGAACCATGAGCAACGACAGAGTCAATCAATGAATATATGTCCTATTTAATAAATGCAATTACGTTTACCGGTTAATAAACGTTAAGGGATACATGTATTTACAGCAGCATATTATTTACAATAATGGCACGATACAGGAAAGAGGAAACATGAGGAAAAGATGGAGAGAGAGAGAGAGCTGATCATGAAAGATCAGCGGTGAGAGAGAGAGAGGGACCCTGCAGGCACAGGATATAGACTACAGCGTCAGTCAGACGTTGGATTTTGGTTGAAAATGAAAGTCGGGTTGACGTCTAAATCCAATGTTTGTTTGACGTCAAGCTCCAACGTTGGGCAGTCGTTGAATTTTGGTTGGAATAAACCAAACATTGGTTGGAATAAACCAAACATTAGTTGGAATAAACCAAACAAAAAGGCGAAAAGCATGGCCGTACACTTATTACCAGCTTCACTTAAAACTAACCAGATTTACTTTATTTAATTTCCGTTTGAATTAAATCATATTGTGTATTTTAAAGTCACCATGATGGTGGTTAGCGTTTGCTTTAGTTGTGCTCTTGACCCTTAACTCTTAATTATTACATTTTCTCTGGCTGCTATAATTGTGTATTTACAAAGAACAATGGTTATAGCTAAAAAAGCCATGAGATCAGATGATGATGGCTATTTATTGATGATGATGATAATATCATCATGTTATTCCTTGAATCCCTGGTCTTATTCAGTGTCTAATGCAGGGCTATTCAATTAGCTTCATTCGAGGGCCGCATTATCAAATCGAAAAGTTGAGGTGGGCCGGTGGGTTGGTTTGGGGTTTAGCTTATTTATTGAAACATAACAATTTTAATAAATATGGAATGGTATTTACTTGGAAATGTGGTACCTAACAGAATGCAGATATAAAACCATAATAAATAAAAACTTGATAATTTACAGCTGTGTACAACTATTTTCCTTGGAACAAGTAGGCAAAATAAATTATACAAACTCATAACTGTTGGTGAGAAATAATTTTATTTATAATTGTTATGCTTAAATGAAAATATTCTGACAGTGAGACTTGATAACCACTGGTTACTCCCTCCCACTGTATAAAAATGTTAAAAACAATACGCACCTTTACAAAGAAACTGACATCATTTCATAACAAACATTAATTGTATTCCTCTACCCACCTAATAAATCTAATGCAATAAATCACTACATTTACTATTATAGCCTACTTACTATATAATATTATAGTAAATATAGCCTATATATTTACTATATTTATTTATTTATTTATTACTACATAGTATTCAATATAAATACTGCATTTCTGACCAAAACATGGTATTACTACAGTATATTCATGGTAAATGTTTTTAAGGGTGATTAGGGGGTTTAAAGTCTTCTACTTTCGTTCATGTCACAGTGTTTCTCCTGCTTTCCTCGTCAGTCTTGTTGGGAATGTTGAGGCTGTTTCATCCGATTTAATACTAGTTAAATCATCGAGTGATTTGTGGTTTGTAACAGAGAGATTTCTGTCGGACTGAAACGCTGGTTGTCGCAACGCTGTTTAATAATAGTGTCCGGGACCGGGAGTAAACGCAACTCTGTCCTTGGCCGTGTTTAAACAACTAGTGAAATAACTGAAAACAGCGCTATTTGTTACTGTACTGACCGAGAAACCGCTTCAAATGATTCAGTGACGGAGCGGTCCGAATGAATCCGAATAGTTTTAGACCGTTATGCAAGCGCGTTTAGATAGAATCGAACTAAAAGAATGATTCATTCACGAATGATTGCGGTTCAGTCGACATAAAGTCGGAACACATATAACAACTGCTGAAATATTCGCACGTAAAACGTTTCTCAGGTCAATCGGAGTGTATCGAATTTAGTATCAAACTAAATTAGCCGCACCGCCAGGAAAAGAGGAGGAGGGAGGTTGGTGCCGTCGGGCCGGATGGAGATGATTGGTGGGCCGCATTTGGCCCGCGGGCCGCCAATTGAATAGCCCTGGTCTAATGCAATGATTGTATAAGATTTGCGGCTTTAATATTGCTTTATTCATAATATAAATCATTTGATAATACAGCATATCAAGTAATGTTGTTTTTTAAATATTACTTAGTGCTCAAAAACCTTTACTCTATGGCATTACCCAGATGCACACAGACATCAAGAAATAGCATATTAATCTCAACAATGGTGACAATCAAAAAAAATTATATAGACAATCAGATCAACTCTGAGCATAAAACAAGCTACAAAAAATCTATCTGCATAATTTATTAATACCACAATGCTTGCTGGGAGATGAGTTTTGATTGGTGGTACCCAGCATGCAGCATTTCATTGATTGTCACCATTGTTGAGAGTCATACACTGATTCTTGATGTCTAAGTAATCATGTAGAGGATAAAGTTTAATGCACTAAATGTTTTTACAATCCTTTATATTATTTGATATAATATTGCTCGTATACTGCAAAATAAAATGGGTTCTGTTATAAAAACAACATTAAAAACACAAGTACAATATAATCAAAACTTTAAGGCAATTATATGATGATGATTTCATCATCTAATTTTCTCTAGGCTTTTTTGCCACATTAAATGTGCTTTGTAAAAACACACAATTATAGCAGCAGCCAGATAAAAATTAAATGAAAGAGTCAAGGGCCAAGAGTCCAACTACTATTGATTTCATTAAACCGGAAATTAAATAAAGTAAATCTGGTTAGTAATAAGTGAAGCTGGTAATGCTGTTTCAGTTGTTTACTCCTCCTCTGCTGAGATCTTCACAGATTTAATGTGCTGCTATGCATGTCACATTTTTTTCCTCACATCCTGACGTCACATTGACGTACTGTGCCTGCTGGGGAGGGAGAGAGAAGATCTTTTACGGTCTATGGAGGAGACCTGGAAAGATCGGAGAGAGTAGATCTGTAAAGATCAGAGTTTGGCAAACATCGTCACAGACTTACGAGAAAGACAACACGGAATCAAATCACCCAAAGGGGCAAACCTTAAAATAACCCAGAATACTTGCAAAGTCCTCAGGTGCTGAGCAAAGCTGGTGTGTGTGTGTGTGTGTGGTCAGAGCTTTTCTTCCGGCCCACGTCGGAGCGGGAGGTTAAAATCGTCCGTTGAAGGAGTTGCCGAAGAAATGATTCAAACTAAGTTCTTTTCACTCGCAAGTAGAAATGAACTAAATGAGAATACTCAAAATAAAACTAAACTAGACAAACAAAAGAAAATGGAACGACGAAGACAAAGGAGTTACATGATGAAGCTGGGTAAGAGGTAAGAGCGTAGGAGATGAGAGAGTTTGCAACTTGTGAGGATGCAATTTATAGCTGAGGAAAAGTCCAACCTCTAAGATTTGGCTCGGCCAATGAGAAAGGTGGAAGTTCCAGGCGGGAAGCATGAGTTTTATTGCCCTAATTTGCATCTTTATGGCCGGGTCTGAGCGTGGTCCGAATCACTCCACAGATGTTAAAAACAGAGTAAAATACATTTTATCAGAACCTAATGCATATATCTGGCTCCGTCAGACAAAAAGGAGTACACAGACCTCAAACACGATATGTGAAAAGGGTAGGAATAGAAAGTTATATTTCACATACATAATATAGGCATTCGTGGTTCCTTTAGAACTACGAAACATTCACATTTAATACCACTCTAAACTGGGAAACAGACACATAAAAGAAACAAATCAAATATATCTTTTCATGAGGAAGTTAATGCAAAGTTTGTATGTGTGTGTGTGTTTGTGTGAGAGTGTGCGAGGAGTCCAGCCAGGCGTGTTTGCCTGCAGTGGGGGAAGAGGATTGGAGTGTGTGTGGTGTCAGGACCCATAAACAGTGTCAGAAACAGTTTCATCCCAGACTGGTTGGCACCAACGCCATAATTTACATTAATTCTAAAAACTTTGTGTTTTATGAAGAATGTGCTTTATTTGTGTTCAGAAAGAGTCATGATTTTCATTAATTCTCTACACATCCGTACAGCTGATCATAGCAGAACAAGAGGTGCAGCGAGGGGAGATTGTGTCATTCCCTTTAGAAAAAGTGTATTTGGTCATACCTCTTTTTCTGTTCGAGCTGCTACTGAATGGAACCGCATTCCTTTAACCATCAGAAATCTAAACACCTATTGTACATTTAAGAACCATTTAAAGAAATGGCTTCTTGAATTTCAGAGCTGTCAACATTAACACGTTTCTCTAGGCTTCTTGCCTTGTGTGTGTGTATATGTTATGTCTTTGTCAGATGTTTGTTTGATTGTTGGTTTACTGTATTTCAACTGTATATATTTTTTTACATAATAGGATCTCTTACTAAATGTATTGTACAATTTATTTATTTTTTTATATGTAATTTTATTCTCTTTTAGGCTGACTTTTAACATCTGTCCGGGGACTGCAGATGAAAAATAGCCTTCTGGCTAATTCTGGCATATTGGCAGCAATGTTAATTAATATGCACTGTCCCTGTAATAATAAATAAATAAATAAATAACCCTGGACTTTACACCTCTGGATATTTGTGTTATTTTCTGCATTGTTCTATTTCAATCCATCTGTGAAAAAGCTAGTTTTCTGATGTGCATACTCTAACAGAGAGTGTGTGTGTGTGTGTGTGTGTGTGTGTGTGTGTGTGATAGACAGAAGTAGTCCAGATTTTGATCGCCCCAACAGTAAGTCCATTAAATGAATTGACTCTTTACTGTGAAGCATTTATCAGTTAGTTTACTGCAGTGCTTGAAGTGGGGAAACGGTGCCGGTACTCTCTTGCATTGGCAAATCATGACATTTGAGATTTCTACTGTGAAAAACAAAACTTGGAGATTTTGCTGGTACAACAACAATTTAGGCTATTGTTATTTATTAAAAACATAAATGTAGCCTATGTAAAGAAGTTTAGACTGTGTGTAAACGATCTCTGCACTGCTGTATACGCACCGCTCCTGGAACGGATCGCCGGAGCGCATGCGCGTGTGTAACGAGTTATAATAAGTACAATCCAAGTTTAATGTATTGTTGTTTTCCACTAAAATCCTTATTATTTTATTACTGGTTTATTTCCGTTTTTCTTTGAGCAATATATGTTGATTCTGCGATTCATTCTCTAGAGACTTTTATTTTGACATTTTTTTCTTGCCGCTGTCCTGGTGCCATTTTGAAGTGTGTGCGTGCCTCTCTCCAGTTCGCATTGCACTCGCTGGGGAGAGGTAAGCGTTTTTCAGAGCTCTTCAATTTATGAGCAAATTAAGTTTGCAAAGTGAGTAAATTTATTTAATATCCTCTTGTAAACAGTACGGAGACTGTATAGTGTGTTTTGTTGTATGTTACATGCATGAGTGGGTCAATAATTTGTAGATATATCGTCATAATGTTCAGCAGATTCACTAAAGCCCCTTTCACACAGCGCGATGATCCCGGCAAATTGCCAGAACGCCTTCTGTGTGAACGCAAGCACGACCCGGGATTGATACCGGCATTGATCCCGGGTTGAGGACCGTAACATTGCCGGGATCAGTCCCGGAACGCGCCCTGTGTGAACAAAAGCCAGGACCAATGCCGTAAGCGGTGTGTTATAGTGAAAAATAAACGTGCCATCGCGCAACTCTGTTGCTCTTACAAGAAAGTTTGTGTTCGTCATCAACAAAGAAAGAACGAAAAAATTTCTGCAAACTGGAATGAAGCAGAGACAGGAGCTCCTCTATCCGCGCTGAAGCTGAGATCGTTCGCCAGCTTTGTGGAACGGTGCGCGCGTGCACATGTTTTCGACGCGTACGTTACACGTCTCATCCTGACGTCACACGGCTTTCCGAGACATTATCGGGATGTGTGTGAACGCACTCACAGATCCCGGCAAATCACTGGCTGTGTGAATGAACCGAAATCAAACCGGGTAAATTGTTTTTTTAATGCATTAACTGATGCTCCAAATGATGTGATAATGTAATTGATTATATATAAGTATGTAAAGCTGTACAGTGTACAGGCTGATTTCTAATATTTATCATAAATTACATTTTCTTATGCAAAAATATTTTAAGCTTCAGCACAACTAGAGAACAACATGAAAAAAATATGATAAGTTAAAAGAGAAACCACTAAATAGAGATAAACAAACAGAATGTGCATCAGTCACATTCATGTAAAGGAGAGATTGTATGAATTTATTATTAGTGATGCACTAGTGTGCAAAATTGCCTCAATAAGTTAGCATTTACATTTACCTTTCCTTCTGATCCCTTTGTATGATAAAAGGGTTAAAACCAGACCACTCTCAGTTATAACTGAGTTAGGGTCTGGCAAAGCTCCATAGACAAATCATTTCCAAAGGGGCGTCACAAACAGACGTCCCTCAAATGCCTCTTGGCGCAATTGGATAGACCTAAAACCAATCAGAGCGATGAAGGAGATGACGTATGCTAAGACCCACCCATTCGTTTAGCCACCAACAGGGCTCGTTGTTATGGGAAGGAGGCGGAAACCGGCGAACATTCACACATTTTCCCTCACGGTCGACTGCCCCCCCACACATAATAAAACAAAACATCAAATAAAATTCAGGCCTGTCCTCTCTCGATCTTCACCGTCGTCGCTCCTCCTTTTATGCTTCCGCTCCTCCGTGAGAGATCGAGACCGGCCTCACTCACGCCGTTCTCTCACGTCCCTCGGCCTCGATCGTCCTGCTCGCCACACTGGGATATCAGACTTTTGCCGAATCCAGTCGGTAAGACAGCGATAACATCTGTTTTAGACATGAAGGCTTTGAGTGTTGTTCTTTGCTCGGGTTTTAACGAAAAGGAAAATTTTAAATCGCTTAAAACAGACGCGACAGCTGATTGAACGAGTGATGTTCGACGGCGGCATCAATCTTTGTAATGTTTCTGCCTCAAAATCCCAGCGCTGTCGTCATCGTGTAAAGCCCGGCCTAACGTTTCTGATTGGTGCCGCGATTTCTGTGGACTGGAAATGGGCTTGAATGAGCTCTTTGCCAGACTAACTTTCAGAGCAAATCTAAATTTGCCGGAAGTTGTCTGGGTTTTCCCAGGCTAAGAGAGAACATTTTTATTACAACAATCACTAAGAATTTGAACTGGTATATATGGTTCCCGAGAACACAACTGTGTATAATTAAAATGCCATTAGAACTTAAACATGGTTTGTGTGTCCCAGTAATTCACCTCAGGAGTCCCCATAATTCAGATGGCTTCTGACTTGCTAAACCAAGTTTTATTGAAATTCCAAAAAGGTTTTCTGTGAGGGTTAGGTTTATTAATTAGAAGAGAATATGATTGAATGTCGAAGCAACTGTCCTGTTGTTGTTTTTATTTTTATTTTATTCTCTGTACAGCACTTTGGTCAACGGAAGTTGTGTTTATTTGTGCTTTATAAATAAATTGAAATTCAAATTGAAATTGATTAGCTCAACATAAAAAGATTTACACATCCAAACTGCTCACTGAACAAACTTAAGTATGTCACTCTGCTGTGTGTGTGTGTGTGTGTGTGTGTGTGTGTGTGTGTGTGTGTCTGTAGATGGAAGTCCTGCTAAAGTTCACTGCAAGTATTGCATCAGCCACACTCGTATCCTCTCATACAACTACCTTCCACTGAACCCATGACTGCAGACTTCTGTTAGCCATGTCGTGCTGACTGTAAAAACTTTTCAACTTGATACTGTCAGATCAACATCTTGTAGCAAATATAGTATTTTACTTCCATGTTCGACAAAACAAAAAGTAAATGCATAACATACCTACTATGTAGATGCAATAATGTTAAATACGCTTAAAATTAGTATGCATCTATCATTAGGGGGTGGGAAGCACGATATTGAGGCAAAGATCCACCGACACCTGCTGATGAATTATCCTAATGGTGTACCATTACTATGACTTAAATCACACTTTTAAAGTTATCTGACCTCATACAACAAATACAGGTTTTTTAACACAATTGGAACCCTGATTCTTTGATGGGAATATAATTGTTAAGGGGGTAAATTAAAACAATGTTAATTCACTTATTTTATATACTAGTTCTGTCTTATCTTTAGTCATTTTAAGTCATCTTGAGGCCCACTGAGTAAAGGGCCCCTATTGAGCAAAGACAAAATGCTAAGTTATTATAATTCTTAAAGCGTAAATAACATTTAAATTCCTCTCTCTTTAACAGATCTGAAAATTGTGCTGTTGGGTAAAACTGGATCAGGAAAGAGTTCAACAGGAAACACCATCATCGGCAGCGTTGTGTTTAATCAAGGTGTGTCCTCTGCGTCTGTGACTAGACACTGTCAAAGAATTTCAGTGATCAACACTCCAGGACTATATGATACGTCACTGAGTGAAGAAGAACTGAAGAAAGAGATTGAGAAGTGCATCTACATGTCTGCTCCTGGTCCTCATGTGTTTCTGCTGGTCATCAGACTGGATGTGAGATTCACAGAAGAAGAGAAGAAAACAGTGAAATGGATCCAGAAACACTTTGGAGAAAAAGCTTCCCATCACACCATCATTCTGTTCACTCACACTGATCATCTGAAGGGGCTTTCATTAGATGAATATATCAGTGAAAGTAATGATCTCAATGCTCTTGTTAAGGAGTGCGGTGGCGGATTTCACTCATTCAACAATGAAGACATGAGTAATCGCTCTCAGGTCACAGAACTGCTGCAGAAGATTGAGGAAATGGAAATGGCGAGGATCAATAGAGGACAGCACTACACCAATGAGAGATTTAAAGAAGCCCAGAGAAGGATTGAACAAAAACTGAAAAACAATATGCAAACAGCACTAAAAGCAACAGGAGGTGGGGTAGTGGTAGTAGGAGCAGCAGTAGGAGGGGCAGCAGTAGGAGCGGCAGTCGTACTAGTAGGAGTAGGATTAGGATTGTTAGTAGGAGTATCAGCAGCAGGAGTGTTAGTAGGAGGAGTATCAGCAGTAGGACTGGTAGTAGGAGGAGCGGGAGCAGGGGTAGGAGGAGGAGCAGTAGTACTAGTAGGAGTAGGATTAGGATTGTTAGTAGGAGTATCAGCAGCAGGAGTGTTAGTAGGAGGAGGAGGAGCAGTAGGACTGGTAGTAGGAGGAGCGGCAGCAGCAGTAAGAGCAGCAGTAAGAGGGGTAGGAGGAGGAGGAGCAGTAGTACTAGTAGGAGTAGGATTAGGATTGTTAGTAGGAGTATCAGCAGCAGGAGTGATAGTAGGAGGAGGAGCAGCAGCAGGACTGGTAGTAGGAGGAGCGGGAGCAGCAGTAAGAGCAGCAGTAGGACGGGTAGGAGGAGGAGGAGGAGGAGCAGTAGGGGCAGCAGTAGGATGGGCAGTAATAGGAGGGGTAGTAGTAGGAGTGGCAACAGTAGGAGCTGTAGCAGTAGGAGGGGAAGTAGGAGGAGGAGCATTAGCAACAGCAGTAGGATGGGCAGTAGTAGGAGGGGTAGTCGTAGGAGTGGCAGTAGTAGGAGTGGCAGCAGTAAGAGCAGCAGTAGTAGGGGAAGTAGGAAGAGAAGCAGAAGTAGGAGGGGAAGTAGGAAGAGAAGCAGTAGTAGGAGGAGGAGCAGTAGTAGGGGAAGTAGGAAGAGAAGCAGCAGTAGGAGGAGGAGGAGTAGTAGGGGTAGCAGTAGGATGGGCAATAGTAGCAGGAATAACAGCAGCAGCAGCAACATTAGCAATAGTAAAAGGAAAATAAGGGCCATAAGTAATCTGATTGAACAACAAAGGCCAAACCTTCATATATTAATTTCTAATTCCGTTCTCTAAAAGATTTGATGAGAATTGGATTTTTGAGATTGCCATGTTCAGTATATACTGATCTTGAGGTTGTTTGCAGAAGGAAAACCATTCAATCCTGATCTCCTTTCCAATCGCTTTCTACAATTATACAGGCCATAAAACTGAGTTTAAACTGCACATTTACAGCAGTGTTTAATGCAATCCTCTAATGTTTATCTGCTCCAACTCATTGTTGAAATATAAACATTTAAAAGGTGGCTGTAATAAAAACTTGTTTTCATGACAGATTTATTCAAACATTCAGTAAATAATGAAGACACATCACCAACAGGTTAGTTAGAAATATATGTAATATATATTAAAGGGTACATATCATGCTTTTAAATCGTTCCTTTTTTACATATAAATCATATATTTGTGATCTATATAAAGCGGAACTGCAATGCTTGGGTCTGAATTCCTCATTATTATAGCTCCACAGGCCCCTTTTCTACCCCTTTTCTGATGTGCGTCTGAGAGCAACTCGTTTTGGTGCGGTCTCTTTAAATCCAGGCTGCAGAGGTGACACTCGGTTCAACTCCACCCCGTTCGGACATTTTTGTAGTTTGATAGCAGAGATACGATTATCTAGGGGCACAAAAACTTTTTATTCCACACGTTATTAACAAAATGTCAACAACGGAAGACTTGTCCATCAAGCCTTACATGTTCGAGCCAGAGTCGGAGCGAGATGAAAATAAAGACGACGAACCTGCAGAACAACGTCTTCATATGGATGTATCGCAATGGTGTGTTACTGTATTTACAGTAAGTTCTCCATCCATGCCCACTACTAACGTTACAATACTGCATGTTTTACAACGACTATTTAACACTCTATATAACAAAATATAAGTTATATTATAAACAATTAAAGAATAGGCGATTATTTCTCTTGTTAAAACAAGCACACTAACAAGACAACTGCTAAACCATGACCACTGTGTGTTTTAAGAAAGTAACGTTAGTACTTTATTTTTATTAACGTTATTTACAGCTTACTGAAGTGCTCTGTTCGTCGTCTCCAAAGATAGAAGGAACTGACCCCTCAATCAGACGAAGTCTATCGGCAAATCCTTCTTTATACTGGCGGAGGTTGCTGAAGTAACGTTAGTTATCCTTGAAGTGCTTCGCGCACACAAAAATGACTTTACCCACAGATGTGGGTACATTTCCGTGAAAAATAAAACTCAACCAGGCACTTCGAAGAGGTTCTGGGAGACGGTGTAATGAACCGTGTGGGTTACTACATCCAACAACTGAACATTTTGACGTACTCTCTCGTAACTTCTGCATCCTTGAACTTGGACTACAAAATTGCAGCGAGAAATTAAAATGGCGGATTGCTCGAAGTGTTGGGCCGGAAGTCGATGTCCTTATTTGGCAGTTCCGCCGCCAATACTGTGACGTAATAGTTCACAAAACGTCATAGATTACAGAAAAATCGAAACCGGTTGAAAAATGTGACCAAAACAGAATATAAAGATATCAACGAAGTTCCTGAAGAGACTAATTTCAACTTTTCTGTACTTATAAACACTCCAAATATACAACAAAAGACATTTAAGGGCTAAAAAAAGTCAATTTAGCATGATATGTCCCCTTTAAGCAAAATGCTCCTCTCTCTATAGTTTATGGACAATGAAGGGCTTTTCTGAGGTAAATGTGACGTTATTGTTCTCCAGCTGTTTTATTGACGGTTGAAACACTGATTGATGATTACAGGAGACGTCGTACAGCTCATTTCACCACAGAGGAACAGAGACGGTGAAGGGTCTGGAAACACACTGTGTGCTTCGATGTGAAGCAGAGAAAGCCCCTGCCAGTCCTTTATACCAACAGCATCCATTAAAGATCCTGTATGTAAGCCCCTTTAAGAGAGTTTCTCTGATGTGGGGGGTCGAGGTGTCATGCCATCAGATTTCCTTGTGCTTTATAAGATATAAGCTTTATAAGCCCATTAGATGTTCTGTAGTAAAAGTCTGGAGAAACATCTACATCACGAGGAAATGCACGCGCCATTTCTTACAATGCAGCGTTTCATTTCATCTTCACAATCAAATGTTTTAGTTCTATTCTAGAAGTTTTCCATAACAATAAAAAAGATCACATTTTAATGACATTTATTTAGCAGTTAAAATAATAGACCATTTAATATTTGCACATTTACTGCAAATATAAAAGATTGATCATAATAGTTTAATTTTGATTAAAAAAGCAACTGATTCTGTGAATGTGTCTTCACACATGAGTCGTGACATATCTGACGTGATGAGCACAACACTTCTTTACACACACATTAACACACTTTACACACATTAACACACTTTACACAGGCTCTCGCGGACAGAAGTTTGCTTTGCTCATGTAATCCCAGTAATCTAAACATATAATTAAATGACATTTACAACAAACTTGTATTATTAAAATTCAAAACACACATGCCTTGATTACAACAAAGTGAGAATAAAAGTGTGTGGTGTTCAGGGATATGGGGGGGGCAATGGGTTGATGCAAAGTCAGGTGCAATTCTAATCATGTATTTGTAATTAATGATAACATTTAATCAATGAACTTAACGAAGAATAAAGCATCAACAAACAGGAACTGTCAAAGGTTGTTAAATACATGCATTAAATAAATTCATGTGATCACCTAGCATGCATAATTTCATTGCACTGCAAACCTCAAAGCCACATAAATCACTTAAGTACCACACCAATAAATACACACCAAATATCAGGACATACCATCAATACCACTCACGCTAAATACATAGCCGTCGTCGATATACAGTATAAAAGGCATATGGAAGATAACAGCCTGCTCTCCTAACCCCTTCCTCGCACACAAGCGGAAGATCATACGTCATCAGTGAGAGTTTGAGTGAGAGGATTTGGCGCCTCCTGCCGGACACTCGGAGAAACACTCACACGGGTTCAGTGTCAGAAACTGATCAAATGCTGCAGTGTTTGCATAGTTATTAATCAAACCATCGTTCCCTAGACTTTAGATTACAGGCAGAAATGTGGATTATATTGTTAATAAAATGCATTCAGCTTTAAATAGGCTAATGTTGGGGAATGATCTTATAAATGGGTGATTTAAATTCTCTGTAGAGGAAACCAATTATATTTAGAAATGTAAGGGGATTTTAGGTGTGTTTCAGGTCGTGAATGGTGGGCTGATAGAATTAAACTGAAACCAATTATTCAACAATAATAAAAGCAATACTAGACTATGGGTGTGTGTGGTTTATGATCAGATGTTCTTTCAGTTTCGATATCACGTCATGCTGCAGCTCGAGTAATGGGCGTGGCTTAAGGATACTGATATATTATTGTCTCAATGACGCAGAACTGAAGAAGGAGCAGCTCCACACAGTTATTAATGCTTATCTAATTTCTCTCTAATTTTCCTAATTGTGATTCACACAAACTTGAACATCAGCTCGACTCCTGGTGAGTTTGCGTTTTCTGCAACGGGTTTTATGCAGATGTGTTGACTTATTGATAATATAGCCTACGGAATGACAAATATTGAGATTGTTGAATGTATATTGTTTTAGGAAGTATTTTCCTGCGCTGTGATCTTTCTGATACAGTAACGGCGGGGTCTGAAACTCCTCCCGGTAAGAGAATATCCCACAGGATTTATTAATGTAAAAACAGCGGAGATCATAATGACACATGATGAGGGGGGAAATATGACTTGGCGGAACGAAAAACCAAAACCTTTGAAATATAATAAGCTACAAATTCATACAATCCCCGAAGTGCAGCTTGTAATTTTGTCTTTTTTTTTCCGGAGGGGAAATCAATATTTGTTACTAAAATCAATCGTTCGTCTGTAGGCTGCAGTCTTTCATATGCTGATTCTGCTAAATATTCCATTGTAAAATGAGAAGTCAGGTTTAAGACAAGTTCTGATATAAAACTGAAAGGAATGACGGTGAGAATATATATTAAGTATACAAATATATTACATTAAATATAAGTAATAATAATAATCAAATATATTTAATATTTCCAAGTGATTTTTTTTTTAAAGGTTAAATGATAAGTAAAACTTATAGGATAAAGCCACACCCTAAGAAAAAGCGTGCTTGTCTCTCTCACTGCGCTCAAGCCAGCCGCGGGAAAAGCGCCTATAGGCTAATATGATTACGGTAATTTCAAGAACAGCAGAGCGAGAAAAATACCTAATAGTAAACGCGCTTTCAGAGCTTTATCTTTGACCCAGCTAACAGAGTTTTGTTATAAGAACGTTCTCCAAATATTCAGTGTTGGTTCTGGGAACTTATAAAACGGTTAGTTCCAATCCTTGATTCTGATTGGTCAATAGCTGTGCTTTATTTCACGATAAAACACGGCTATGACCGCTTCACCCAATGGTTCTATGTATCACTACACAACACCCCTAGCAACCACTCTTAGCAACTTAAACAGATGTTTGATCTCATTGATATTGTTCATTTAAAGCTAGAGTAGAGCATTGTGAGAGATCGAGTAAGTGAGTGTAACGTTACCTGCATCCTTCAGGTCAGTCCTATATTCATAATAAAAAAAATGCGTTTGAATGTCCGCTGCGATATGTTGTCCTTTTAACAGTCATGGGGTTTTCCCGTGCATAACGTTAAGTTAGTCATCTGTCGCGTCTTCCTTCTCCGTGATCACATGTTCGAGTCCTTTCAAAAGCCTTCTCTACTGACTCACTCACTCATAAAGACAGTCTTTGCCGCCATCTATTGGCGAAATAATATGTAACTTCTATTGCTGTTTACGGTCCGGGACTATTTTTTCCAGCGGAAGGAATGCTTATAGTGATTTTACTTCATGAAAGTTGCATAGAAACATCGTTTTCGGCTTTAATATTTTTATTGTGTGGCAACCGTTTTATAAAAGCAATAAGGTACTCGAGGCAAGTGCTGTATCGTGAATAAGTAACGCCCTCCAGCCGTTACTTATTCATGATACAGCACAGCCTCTCGTACCTTATTGCTTACGTAAACAATGTCCAGTTTTCTTGACTTCAGAGGAACGTGTTTTAAAAGGTTCCTCAAACATTCTTTCAACTTTATTTTGATTTAAAATTCAACATTCTAGAAACGTTTATTTGTAACTGACATAATTTGTATAAAACTGTAGAAAAACAAGCACAGCTGCCAGTAGATTACCGTAAAATCAAGGAAAAACAGTAATATACAAAACGGAACAAGTTAATTTCTCAGAAATATTAGTGAAAGTTAACAGAAAAAAAGTTATGCAATATTAAACTGAACTGTTTGCACAAGATCATACTAAAACCGTTAAAAAAACCTGAACTGCATGACAGCACAGGGTTCCCAAATATATACCATTAATGGAAAATACCAGTCAAAGACCATCAACTGAAGTAACATGTTTAGACTGCAACAGGAGAATGGCAATAAACTACAATAACACGCTTAAAGCTGCCGTCTGCAACTTTTTTTGGATCATATTCAGTGAAATCGACACTATAATTCGACAGAACAACATAAATAAAGTGGTTTTAGAAAAAACCCGAGCTTCTAACTCCACCGGGAGCGTGTTATTTGTTTTGCAAAAATCCACAGCTCCCGGATCTTGGGGTCCAATCAGCGCAGGGGGGGTGAGATCTGACTGTCAATCACAGGTCGTGCACACGCCACCCCTCGCGTACGTTACAATCACATGCACACGCCTGAAGTTCATGTCTAGAAACATCCGCGGGGACATTGTCTTCATCCGACACTTGTATCTTGCTTTCAAAACACTAACAAATCAAGTAAACTCATTTAGAGTATAAATTATGTTAGCAATTGCAATCTATCGGTAGATTAGTAGATTAGCCAGGGCAGCATACCTTTAAATACTCCACGGTGTTGATGGATGCTGATGAGATGGGCGCGTTCACAGAAAATCTAGTGCACACACACTGACTAGCACGAACTCGGTGGGAGGGTATTCGTTGATAGTGGGGGAGGGGCATGAGAGTTGTAAACATTCAAAATTTTGCCTAAGTCCACTCAATCTGCCAGACTTGCCGACTGCAGCTTTAAATTACAAATGAAAAGTTGCCTTTTTCCTTGTTTGAACTGTCTTGCTGTTATTTGACCTTTGCCTGAATTTGAACCTTGTTTGTGGATTACTCTTTCATTAAACACTGTTAATCCTCATCCTTCACGTCTCTGATCAGTATGTGACAATTTGCTTCAGTCAAGGATGAACAGAGAAACTGATGTGATGCTGCATGTTGCTTTATTTAAAGGCAGTAACTGTGTAGTTGTTGTTTCAGTGACGAACTCTTTGCTAAGTGTTACTTTAACACACGTTACTTTTAACACTGTGTGCAGAGATGGGTAGTCCGGGGGACAGAAAGTAAAAGTCCTGCCATATGTTTATTCCACCCATGAACTCAGTCAGCTGATTTCTATCTCCTGGCTGAAAAACGGCTAATTAGCAAATCCAGGTGATTGGAACAAAATACTGAGGAGGACTTTTACTTTCTGAACCTGGACTTTACACCTCTGGATATTTGTGTTATTTTCTGCATTGTTCTATTTCAATCCATCTGTGAAAAAGCTTGTTTTCTGATGTGCATAATGTTGACCAGATACTCTAACAGTGTGTGTGTGTGTGTGTGTGTGTGTGTGATAGACAGAAGTAGTCCAGATTTTGATCGACCCAACAGTAAGTCCATTAAATGAAGTGACTCTTTACTGTGAAACATTTATCAGTTAGTTTACTGCAGTGCTTGAAGTGGGGAAACGGTGCCGGTACTCTCTTGCATTGGCAAATCATTACATTTGAGATTTCTACTGTGAAAAACAAAACTTGGAGATGTTGCTGGTACAACAACAATTTAGGCTACTGTTATTTATTAACAACATAAATGTAGCCTATTTAAAGAAGTCGTGTGTGTGTGTGTGTGTGTGTGTGTGTGTGTGTGTGTGTGTGTGTGAAAACGGAACTCCTCCAACCAAGTCTGCAAGTCCAAAAATATGTTTATGTTTGAAAGCTCTAACCTGTTAACATGGTGCGGAAAAAATATACACCACATATGATACACACTGCAAACGGAGTATATGTGAAATGGGCTTGACACTGACGCTTTTTTCTGTCAGTGGTAGAGTACCGGCTACATGCGAGAAGTAGCGGTACGCAAGAACAAGTGCAGGTACGTATAAGAGTAAAATGTAGAAGTGCCACTACTGCTTACCGGTGAGTACCCACTTCGAGCACTGGTTTACTGATGTTTTAGGATATTAAATGAGCATTTCAGTGTTGGTCAGTGTTTGATTTTTCTCTTCTCCTGTGAGGAATCTTTAAATGTTTTTGGTTGGTTTTCTGTTTGTCTTGCATGTTACTATGTGATATATGAGGACATTAATAAATGATTATGCCAGTGCAGAAGTTAAATGCAGAAAAAGTGAATAAAATGCACATGGAAGAGACTTGTCTTAAACTTTAGGGTTGTTGATATTATTTATGTTGTAGTGCAAGTCATAATGTTCAGCAGATTCACTAACTGTGCGTTTTACTGTGTTGTTTTGCAGTGAGCGAAGATTCAGATCGGCTCAAAAGTAAGTCCATCTAATAGAAAAGTGTGATATAGTTTTTGTAGAATGTCTTTTCTTATTTATTTCTGTTCATAAACAAACAGAATGTGCATCAGTCACATTCATGTAAAGGAGAAATTGTATGAATTTATTATTAGTGATGCACTAGTGTGCAAAATTGCCTCAATAAGTTTACATTTACATTTACCTTTCCTGCTGATCCCTTTGTATGATACTACTATAGCAGCAGTTCCACTCCATTCAGCCTCCCAGTAACAGTGTCCAGACAGACTCTTGTTTGGATCCAGTGTGAGAAAACAGCCATCTGAACAAGAAGAGAGAACATTTTTATTACAACAATCACTAAGAATTTGAACTGGTATATATGGTTCCCGAGAACACAACTGTGTATAATTAAAATGCCATTAGAACTTAAACATGGTTTGTGTGTCCCAGTAATTCACCTCAGGAGTCCCCATAATTCAGATGGCTTCTGACTTGCTAAACCAAGTTTTATTGAAATTCAAAAAATGTTTTCTGTGAGGGTTATGTTTATTAATTAGAAGAGAACATATGATTAGCCCAACATAAAAATAATTACACATCCAAACTGCTCACTGAACAAACTTAAGTATGTCACTCTGCTGTGTGTGTGTGTGTGTGTGTGTGTGTGTGTGTGTGTGTGTGTGTGAACGTACATTTGCGTAGTGCTGCAGTAATCCTGAACTCTCCTCCATGATCCACACTATAAAAGACACACTATAAAAGACACATTCTGCAAATCTGATACAATCAATAAAAGTGCTCGAACACACACACACACACACACACACACACACACCAGAGTGACATACTTCAGTTTGTCAGAGAGCAGCTTCACTCCTGAATCTCCTGGGTGATTGTAGCTCAGATCTAGCTCTCTCAGGTGTGAGGGGTTTGAACTCAGCCTTCCTTTGTCACCATACAGCCAGACAACCTACAGACACACATGACATTAGTTGGTTAATCAGACATCACTGTCAAAAAGTAACAAAAGAAACAAAAGCATCTTTGGAAAATTCCTGGAGTAAAAGTATTAAAAAAAATTCTAAATTAAGTGATGTTTGCAGAAACATCTATACTCCAGTGAAGTAGAAATCAAATTAAGAACAGGAAACCATCAAGTGCCATTTTCCTCCTAGATCATTCCACAGAAACTTCACCTTTGAAGTTTGCCATGTCGTGCTGACTGTAAAAACTTTTCAACTTGATACTGTCAGATCAACATCTTGTAGCAAATATAGTATTTTACTTCCATGTTCGACAAAACAAAAAGTAAATGCATAACATACCTACTATGTAGATGCAATAATGTTAAATACACTTAAAATTACTATGCATTCTATCATCTATGTCCTGTCTCAGAGATTGGTGGATATTGGAATGTCTCCAAAAGCAGTTAAATGGTTTGATAATTATTTGAGTGGCAGAACACAAAGTGTTCGTGTTGATGGTGTGTCCTCAAACTCATTACTTATACAAAATGGTGTCCCCCAGGGGTCCATTTTGGGTCCCATTTTATTTACTATTTATATAAATGACTTGTGTCAAAATGTAACAAATGCAAAGTGTCATTTTTATGCGGACGATACCGTTTTGTATTGTTCTGCTCCAGCCTTGACAAGTGCTATTGAGGATTTGCAATCTGCTTTTAAAATTATTCAGAATAATCTTCAGAAATTGAGACTTCGGTAACACTTTATATTACGACCCGCAAACAACTGCGTAAGTAAACCGAAATTACGGTGTACGTTTCTGTAATTATAATGTACTTCTGTGTAGGTATAAGGGAACAATATGTTAAGTTTTGGGTTATAAAGGGGTAACAAGTGCCACTTTAATTTACAGCCCGCAGGAGTTACACTTACCCTGTAACTATACAGAACAAGGGGGTAACAAGCGCCACTTTAATTTACAGCCCGCAGGAGTTACACTTACCCTGTAAATACACAGAACAAGGGGGTAACAAGCGCCACTTTAATTTACAGCCCGCAGGAGTTACACTTACCCTGTAAATACATTTGAAACGGGTAACAAACACTACTTACTATGTAACAATACGAAACAACACGATTTGCACAGTACAGAGAAAGGTACTCTTATTAAGAAAACAAAACAAATTTTTTTTTTACACAGTATATTTGCCCTTACATTTAAGTGTCATTACAATACAATGTGATAAGGTATGTACTAAGTAGTATGGAAGCTTGTTTCCGCCACTAAATAAATAAATAAATAATAATAATTGCGACTTTTTATCTCACAATTCGGACTTTTTTTCTCACAATTGCGAGTTTACATCTCGCAATTCTGACTTTATTTCTCAGAATTGCGAGATATAAAGTCAGAATTGCGTGAAATAAAGTCCCAATTGCGTGTTATAAAGTCAGAATTGCGTGTTATAAAGTCAGAATTGTGAGATATAAAGTCAGAATTGCGTGTTATAAAATCAGAATTGTGAGATATAAAGTCGCATTTGCGTGTTATAAAGTCAGAATTGCGTGTTACAAAGTCAGAATTGTGAGATATAAACTCGCAATTGCGAGTTATAAAGTCCAATTCTATGGGGGGGGGGGGGGGGGCTTTTTGACTTTTTGAAAAAATGACTTTTTTTCCTCTCAGAATAGTTTATATCTCACAATTCTGACTTTATAACACGCAATTGCGACTTTATATCTCACAATTCTGACTTTATAACACGCAATTGCGACTTTATATCTCACAATTCTGACTTTATATCTCGCAATTCTGACTTTATAACACGCAATTGCGACTTTATATCACGCAATTCTGACTTTATATCACGCAATTCTGACTTTATATCTCGCAATTCTGACTTTATAACACGCAATTGCAACTTTATTTCACGCAATTCTGACTTTATATCTCGCAATTCTGAGAAATTAAGTCAGAATTGTGAGATAAAAAGTCGCAATTACCTTTTATATTTTTCATTCTGTGGCGGAAACAAGCTTCCATAAAGTAGCCTACTACATGTTACGTTCTAAATTAAAATCATAGCAGAAACAATTTTTTTTTGGCTTAACGTGAAGTAGTTTAGTAAGAAAAGCCAATAAATTAAATTAAATTAATCATACTGTGCTTACATACAGCCATATATATATATATGTATATATATATAGCCTATATACACTCACCGGCCACTTTATTAGGTACACCTGTCCAACTGCTCGTTAACACTTAATTTCTAAGCAGCCAATCACATGGCGGCAACTCAGTGCATTTAGGCATGTAGACATGGTCAAGACAATCTCCTGCAGTTCAAACCGAGCATCAGTATGGGGAAGAAAGGTGATTTGAGTGACTTTGAACGTGGCATGATTGTTGGTGCCAGAAGGGCTGGTCTGAGTATTTCAGAAACTGCTAATCTACTGGGATTTTCACGCACAACCATCTCTAGGGTTTACAGAGAATGGTCCGAAAAAGAAAAAACATCCAGTGAGCGGCAGTTCTGTGGGCGGAAATGCCTTGTTGATGCCAGAGGTCAGAGGAGAATGGCCAGACTGGTTCGAGCTGATAGAAGGGCAACAGTGACTCAAATAACCACCCGTTACAACCAAGGTGGGCAGAAGAGCATCTCTGAACGCACAGTACGTCGAACTTTGAGGCAGATGGGCTACAGCAGCAGAAGACCACACCGGGTGCCACTCCTTTAAGCTAAGAACAGGAAACTGAGGCTACAATTTGCACAAGCTCATCGAAATTGGACAATAGAAGATTGGAAAAACGTTGCCTGGTCTGATGAGTCTCGATTTCTGCTGCGACATTTGGATGGTAGGGTCAGAATTTGGCGTCTACAACATGAAAGCATGGATCCATCCTGCCTTGTATCAACGGTTCAGGCTGGTGGTGGTGGTGTCATGGTGTGGGGAATATTTTCTTGGCACTCTTTGGGCCCCTTGGTACCAATTGAGCATCGTTGCAACGCCACAGCCTACCTGAGTATTGTTGCTGACCATGTCCATCCCTTTATGACCACAATGTACCCAACTTCTACCCAACTTCTACAACTGGCTACTTTCAGCAGGATAATGCGCCATGTCATAAAGCTGGAATCATCTCAGACTGGTTTCTTGAACATGACAATGAGTTCGCTGTACTCAAATGGCCTCCACAGTCACCAGATCTCAATCCAATAGAGCATCTTTGGGATGTGGTGGAACGGGAGATTCGCATCATGGATGTGCAGCCGACAAATCTGCGGCAACTGTGTGATGCCATCATGTCAATATGGACCAAACTCCCTGAGGAATGCTTCCAGCACCTTGTTGAATCTATACCACGAAGAATTGAGGCAGTTCTGAAGGCAAAAGGGGGTCCAACCCGTTACTAGCATGGGGTACCTAATAAAGTGGCCGGTGAGTGTATGTTTAATTTACAACCCACAGATGTCAAAATTACCCTGTAACTACATTGCACAAGAACATATTTTGCCAGAAATGTGATAAAAACTTTTATATACAACAGACGTACAATTTTTGCCTGGAATATATTAACAGAATAGGTACCTGTTAGTTTTAAAATAATTACATTTTAAATAATTTGCTTATATATCTGGTTCTACCCCTTTATTACCCAAAACTTAACATATTGTTCCCTTATACCTACACAGAGGTACACTATAATTACAGAAACGTACACCGTAATTTCGGTTTACTTACGAAGTTCTTTGCAGGTTGTATATCTGCTTGTTAGCCCTTTATTACCCAAAACTTAACATATTGTTCCCTTATACCTATACGGAAGTACACTATAATTACAGAAACGTACACCGTAATTTCGGTTTACTTACGCAGTTGTTTGCGGGTCGTAATATAAAGTGTTACCGAGACTTGTACTAAACTCAGATAAAACTAAAATGATGTGCTTTTCTAAATCAAGTAAAACAGAAGATGATTGTCCAATTGCTACACTAGATGAGAAAGTAATTGAACGAGTATCAGTCTATAAATATCTTGGTTTCCTTTTAGAAGAAAATTTGTCTTTCAAACAGCATATAGAGGGTCTAACAAAAAAAACTAAGAGTAAAGTTGGGTTTCTATTATAGAAACAAAGGCTGTTTCTCTTTTAGTACGAGAAAAATACTTATACAAACAACATTTATGTCAATGCTGGATTATGGTGATATTTCATATATGCATGCAAATAAATCTTCTTTGAAAATGCTGGATTCAGTATATCACGCAGTACTAAGATTTGTAACTACATCCAGTTTCCGTACTCATCATTGTAGCTTGTATGAGAGTGTTGGTTGGCCATCTCTGCACAATCGCAGGCTGGAGCACTGGTATATTTTTCTTTTTAAGGCCATACTTTGTAAACTGCCTCCTTACTTATGCTCTCTTTTGACTATTAAAGTCACTACCAGGAAATGTAATCTTAGATCATATGGGCAAATCATGTATGAAATCCCACGAACGCGAACTGTCTTCGGTGAAAGTGCCTTTAAAGTTTTTGCACCGTTTTCCTGGTATAAATTGCAAAATCAGCTAAAATTTGACTGTTTACCGACAATGACACAATTTAAAATGAGGATAAAGGACTATTTGAGTACTAGATGCACATGTGCTGTTACTGAGAGCTGCTGGTGATTATGTTGAGATTATGTTAAATTGCCAAAATGTACTTTTGTTTTGTTGTTGTTAAGTGTTTGTATATGTACTTTTTAATATGGAACTATTATTCTGCTGTCTTGGCCAGGACTCCCTTGAAAAAGAGATTTTGAATCTCAATGGGACTATTTCCTGGTAAAATAAAGGTAAATAAAATAAATAAATCATTAGGGGGTGGGAAGCACGATACTGAGGCAAAGATCCACCAACACCTGCTGATGAATTATCCTAATGGTGTACCATTACTATGACTTAAATCGCACTTTTAAAATGATCTGACCTCATACAACAAATTCAGGTTTTTCAACACAATTGGAACCCTAATTCTTTGATGGGAAAATAATTGTTAAGGGGGTAAATTAAAACAATGTTAATTCACTTATTTTATATACTAGTTCTGTCTTATCTTTAGTCATGTTAAGTCATCTTGAGGCCCACTGAGTAAAGGGCCCCTATTGAGCAAAAACAAAATGCTAAGTTATTATAATTCTTAAAGCGTAAATAACATTTAAATTCCTCTCTCTTTAACAGATCTGAGAATTGTGCTGTTGGGTAAAACTGGATCAGGAAAGAGTTCAACAGGAAACACCATCATCGGCAACGTTGTGTTTAATCAAGGTGTGTCCGCTGAGTCTGTTACTAAACACTGTCAAAGACATGTGACTGCAGTGGAGGATAAAAACATCTCAGTGATCGACACTCCAGGACTATATGATACACCAATGAGTGAAGAAGAACTGAAGAAAGAGATTGAGGATTGCATGTACATGTCTGCTCCTGGTCCTCATGTGTTTCTGCTGGTCATCAGACTGGGTTTGAGATTCACAGAAGAAGGGAAGAAAACAGTGAAATGGATCCAGAAACACTTTGGAGAAAAAGCTTCCCATCACACCATCATTCTGTTCACTCACACTGATCATCTGAAGGGGCTTTCATTAGATGAATATATCAGTGAGAGTAATGATCTCAAGGCTCTTGTTGATGAGTGTGGTGGCAGATTTCACTCATTCAACAATGAAGACATGAGTAATCGCTCTCAGGTCACAGAACTGCTGCAGAAGATTGAGGAAATGGTGAGGATCAATGGAGGACAGCACTACACCAATGAGAGATTTAAAGAAGCCCAGAGAAGGATTGAACGAAAGGCTTCAAAACAAAAACTTAAAGACAATGTGCAAACAGCACTAAGAGCAACAGGAGGTGGGGTAGTGGTAGTTGGAGTAGCAGTAGGAGTGGCAGGAGTAGCAGTGGCAGTAGTACTACTAGGAGTAGGATTAGGATTGTTTGTCGGAGGAGGAGCAGCAGTAGCGTTAGTAGGAGGAGGAGGAGTAGTAGTAGGAGTGGTAGTAGGAGCAGCAGTAGGAGGAGGATCAGTAGTAGGAGTGGTAGTAGGAGGAGCGGCAGCAGCAGTAAGAGCAGCAGTAAGAGGGGTAGGAGGAGGAGGAGCAGTAGGGACAGTAGTAGGATGGGCAATAGTAGGAGGGCTAGTAGTAGGAGCGGCAGTAGGAGCGGCAGTAGTAGGAGTGGCAACAGTAGGAATTGCAGTATTTGTAGAGGAAATAGGAGGAGGAGCAGTAGGGGCAGCAGTAGATGGGGGAGTTGTAGCAGTAGCAGTAGGAGGGGGAGTAGCAGCAGGAATAACAGCAGCAATAGCAACATTAGCAATAGTAAAAGGAAAATAAGGGCCATAATTAAACTGATTGAACAACAAAGGCCAAATCTTCATATACTAATTTCTAATTCCGTTCTCTAAAAGATTTTATGAGAATTAGATTTTTTTTTTTTTTAGATTGCCATGTTCTGTATATACTGTATGGTATGTATTGATTACTTAATCTGTTGTATTGTGATTGTAAAAACCTGAAAATATATATCTCATTTTCTTCCTAAACAAAAGTACTATTTTATAGACAAAGTAATTTCTATATAAACACATTCAATATATTTACTTTTTTATGTATAACAATTATTTCTTGAATCTGATTGTCTGAGAGCCTTTTCCAGTCATGTGATATTCACCCAGGAACAGCCCTCTAACCCTTGCTAAATTAAGTTTTATGTAACAAAGTTCGGGAGGAGAACGTTCATGTAGTCAACCAATCAGCTCAAGAGGAAACCGGTATGAATAAAGCAGGTGTCCTCCTACAGTAGAGATCAGGTGTGCTCCTACAGAGGAGATCAGATGTGCTCCTACAGTAGAGATCAGGTGTGCTCCTACAGTAGAGATCAGATGTGCTTCTACAGTAGAGATCAGATGTGCTCCTACAGTAGAGATCAGATGTGCTCCTACAGTAGAGATCAGATGTGCTCCTACAGTAGAGATCAGATGTGCTCCAACAGTAGAGATCAGATGTGCTCCTACAGTAGAGCTCAGGTGTGCTCCTACAGTAGAGATCAGATGTGCTCCTACAGTAGAGATCAGGTGTGCTCCTACAGAAGAGATCAGATGTGCTCCTACAGTAGAAATCAGATGTGCTCCTACAGTAGAGATCAGATGTGCTCCTACAGTAGAGATCAGATGTGCTCCTACAGTAGAGATCAGGTGTGCTCCTACAGTAGAGATCAGATGTGCTCCTACAGTAGAGATCAGATGTGCTCCTACAGAGGAGATCAGACGTGCTCCTACAGTAGAGATCAGATGTGCTCCTACAGTAGAGATCAGATGTGCTCCTACAGTAGAGATCAGATGTGCTCCTACAGTAGAGATCAGATGTGCTCCTACAGTAGAGATCAGATGTGCTCCAACAGTAGAGATCAGATGTGCTCCTACAGTAGAGATCAGGTGTGCTCCTACAGAAGAGATCAGGTGTGCTCCTACAGTAGAGATCAGATGTGCTCCTACAGTAGAGATCAGATGTGCTCCTACAGAAGAGATCAGATGTGCTCCTACAGTAGAGATCAGATGTGCTCCTACAGTAGAGATCAGGTGTGCTCCTACAGTAGAGATCAGATGTGCTCCTACAGTAGAGATCAGGTGTGCTCCTACAGTAGAGATCAGGTGTGCTCCTACAGTAGAGATCAGATGTGCTCCTACAGTAGAGATCAGGTGTGCTCCTACAGTAGAGATCAGGTGTGCTCCTACAGTAGAGATCAGATGTGCTCCTACTGTAGAGATCAGGTGTGCTCCTCCTGTAGAGATCAGATGTGCTCCTACTGTAGAGATCAGATGTGCTCCTCCAGAAGAGATCAGATGTGCTCCTACAGTAGAGATCAGGTGTGCTCCTACAGTAGAGATCAGGTGTGCTCCTACAGTAGAGATCAGATGTGCTCCTACTGTAGAGATCAGGTGTGCTCCTCCTGTAGAGATCAGATGTGCTCCTACTGTAGAGATCAGATGTGCTCCTCCAGAAGAGATCAGATGTGCTCATACAGAAGAGATCAGATGTGCTCCAACAGAAGAGATCAGGTGTGCTCCTACAGTAGAGATCAGATGTGCTCCTACAGTAGAGATCAGATGTGCTCCTACAGTAGAGATCAGGTGTGCTCCTACAGTAGAGATCAGATGTGCTCCTACTGTAGAGATCAGGTGTGCTCCTCCTGTAGAGATCAGATGTGCTCCTACTGTAGAGATCAGATGTGCTCCTACAGTAGAGATCAGGTGTGCTCCTACAGTAGAGATCAGGTGTGCTCCTACAGAAGAGATCAGATGTGCTCCTACAGAAGAGATCAGATGTGCTCCTACAGTAGAGATCAGGTGTGCTCCTACAGTAGAGATCAGGTGTGCTCCTACAGAAGAGATCAGATGTGCTCCTACAGAAGAGATCAGATGTGCTCCTACAGTAGAGATCAGATGTGCTCCTACAGTAGAGATCAGATGTGCTCCTACAGTAGAGATCAGATGTGCTCCTACAGTAGAGATCAGGTGTGCTCCTACAGTGGAGATCAGGTGTGCTCCTACAGTAGAGATCAGATGTGCTCCTACAGTAGAGATCAGATGTGCTCCTACAGTAGAGATCAGATGTGCTCCTACAGTAGAGATCAGGTGTGCTCCTACAGTAGAGATCAGATGTGCTCCTACAGTAGAGATCAGATGTGCTCCTACAGTAGAGATCAGATGTGCTCCTACAGTAGAGATCAGGTGTGCTCCTACAGTAGAGATCAGGTGTGCTCCTACAGTAGAGATCAGGTGTGCTCCTACAGTAGAGATCAGATGTGCTCCTACAGTAGAGATCAGGTGTGCTCCTACAGTAGAGATCAGGTGTGCTCCTACAGTAGAGATCAGACGTGCTCCTACAGTAGAGATCAGGTGTGCTCCTACAGTAGTCACATTCACATCCAGACTCGAAACACTTCAGTTTAGCTGTGCATTTACTGAATGATCACTGTGACACTGTTTGTCCGACTGTTTTTACTGTATTTTATTTAATTTTTTATTCAAAACTGTTTTAATTATTCTGATTTCTTTTGATTATTTTAATTTCTTCTATGTAAAGCACTTTGAATTACCACTGCATGAAATGTGCTATATAAATACACTTGCCTTTCCTTGCCTTGCCTTACTTAAGCTGGACTCTGACACTATTTTCCTTCAGAAACAAACTGTGATGCTTTATTTTCCTGTTATCTCTGTAAATCTGCTTTGAAGCAATCTGTTTTGTAAATAAAGCTTTATAAATAAAGGTGACTTGACTTGAAAGTTTCACCGTTTGTATCACTCCGCTTGCTGCGATTGTCATGGCGGTCAAGCAAATCCATAAAAAAAAAAATAATACTACTGTTGTTGTCAGGGCCGGAGTGGGGCCACTTTTCAGCCCGGGAGTTTCAGGCCCAAGACCAGCCCACTTTTTCCATGGTGGTGGAAATTGGATAAATGAAGCAACAGTTCAGCTCTTATATTGTGTAGTTTTTATTAATACCATGGTTCAAAAAAAAAAGTAAGATCAAGCTTGAGTTTTGTTATCAATATTTGCAAAATCTATGGTTACACTTTATTTCGATAGTCACTTTAGACGTTCTACTAATTATAAGTAACATTTCAACTACATGTCAACTAACTCTCATTAGAGTATTAGTATATTATAGTAGACTGTTAGTAGACTGTCAGGTTATGGTTAGGTGTTAGGGTTCGGGTTAGGAGAATAAGTTGACTTGTAGTCGCCAAGTTACTTATAGTCAGTTGAATGTCTGTTGGGGGACCAACAAAATAAAGAGTTAGCAGATATTAAGCTGACAGTCTACTAATACTCTAATGACAGTTATTTGACATGTAGTTGAAAAGTTACTTATAGTTAGTAGAATGTCTAATGTGGACTATCGAAAAACAGTGTTACCAAATCTATGAATCACCATATATTGGGTGATATAAAAAGGCTAATATTTTAATTAAACTGAATAATAATAATAATGCTCACTATTAACTAGTTTCATTACCATGCAATGCCAGGGTTTTAAATAATCACTGTGGTCCCAAATGTGAAGCAAGCTAGTTAGGGGGGGTTCTGGGTTTCCCCGAGAAAATTTTGATTTCTCTTATCTACATTTGTGCATTTTAAGAAGTTTTGAAGGCCAAAATAATTGGATAACAGCAGCTTTAAAACCATGTCAGTGGGCAGCTGATAATTTTTCTCTCCTCATCATCAGCATCACGATCTTTTTCTCTTTGTTTTTATTCCCCTCCTAAAGTTGAGCTTTGACTTGTATAGGCTTTTCATTTTTGTCTGTCAGTGAAGAAAGGGTTAACTGATAAGTTGATTTTGCCTATAAATCATTTTCTCAGACGCGTTCAATAGCTACTTACATCTTATCTCGCACTCGCCCGAACACTGAAGCGTCGATCGCTCTGCTAAATTTCGCGCTCAGCAGCGTCTATGAACATAAATCCCGCCTACTTTGATTTGATTGGTCATCTCAAATATTCTGTCATTGACGAGCAGTGACAGACCAACGAGGCGCAGGTGAACACATACACACACTGTCCTCTGTTTCTGACGTGCTCTCTCTGCTCGGCGTCGCTGTGGATTGAAGAATGTAAATATAACAAGACTGAGGCGAATACGAATTTGTGTAGCCTACATTGTTTAGGGGGGCTAGGCAGAAGTTTAGGGGCTGAATCCCCCCTACAAAAATACCATTACGGTAGGGCCGGCCCAGCTATCGGTAGCCTACCCAATAGTACGTGACAAATGTAAAAAAATAATTTTTTTAACTCGACCGGCCCAAAAGTGACGCGACCCACCGGGAAATCTCCCGATTCTCCCGATTACCCACTCCGGGCCTGACCGTGCCCCTAATGTCTACAAAACCCAGCGAGCTCGGTTGGCTCTGTTTAATCAGCTGAAAGTTCCTCGTCTGTGAACAGCGTCTGCTGTGATTATCCACGGCATTGGTAAGTTATTACTTTTAAGTTATTATAAGTTTGTATACTTCTATATAACCTCTAGAGCAGTGGTTCTCAAACCTGCCCAGCTAACAATGACCTGGCGGTCCACCAGCGTTTTTTGGGTGGCACGCCACCAGCGTTTTTCCGCCACCGTCGGTCCAGTGTTGCTGAGCGCTTACAGGACATCTTTGTCCTGTATGTTATAAATGCATGCTATATTTAGCCTATTTTAATTTATTTTTACAGTTAAAAATAATTTGAAAGCACTGAGTAAAAAAATTGTGAAACTGTCTGACATAGACATAGTTCAAGTGTTGGTGGTATAAAAAACTACCTATGAGCATTTTTAGCACGCGTTCAAATGAAATATGGGGCTTGAGTGTTCGTAAAAACAATAATAAAAAAATCTGAAATTATAAAAGTGTTGTGAAAACAAAAAATTGTCCCACTATCACGTGCTGAAGTGGTAATTTGCACCTATGAACGGGTCATATAACTTCAAAATACGTTTTAAATTCATGATTTAATAATGAGATTTTTATTTAAGTAAGGTTCTAATTCTAGATGTCTATGTTTGTAAATGCTGTGTGACTGTGACGCGTTTTAATGGGCATGCGCGTGAACATTCGAGTCGCCTTCAAACACTGGAGCGGAGAGTTGCCGCGGCACCAGTGCAACAGACAAGCAGCAAAGTTCCGACTCTCGCTGTTGTTTTCACTGCTTTCATTGCTGAGTTTAGTCTCTAACATCACACACATAATACACACAACTGTTCTTGACACTTGTAGTTGACACGCTTCTGTTTAATATTTACTTTTTTATGAATGGTCTTCGGAAAGTCCGTTAGCATCTCAACAGTTTTCAGAAGAGGTGGCAGCTAACGTTAGGCTAACTTTAGGCTAAGCTCATAGCTTGAGCTTTTGTTTATGAATGTTTGGGCTTTTAATCATGTCATCATGTAGATGAGAGGTTTTGATTAGTTTTGTAAAGATTTTGATTAGAAGTGAGCTAAAAACGTATGTATTTAACATAAAAGTAATCGATGACGTCACGTACACGGCTGAAACTAGCTCAATGGTTTAATAAATATTGATCAAAAATGTTCTGTGATTTCAGCAGCAACAAAACTGCTGACCCTACAACAGAGAAGATTTTATTTTTCCCCGGTTAACACTAGTTAATGTAATTGTGACTTTGTTCACTAAGTTATAAACCGTATGCGCAAACTGGATTTAGTCCGCAGTGACCGTTTAAAAAAAAAAAATCTTTCTATCATGTTCTTTTTTTTTTATCACAATTTTCAGACAAAATATTATATTATGTGTTTTGGGAGTAAAATGTACAAATATAGATGTTATAGCACAGACACATATGCTTCACAGTGTCTTGCTTGGCATTCATTTTGTAGCAGCACAACGAATAAGCTAAATCATGTTCTTCATCAGATCATTGATCGAGACACTAGATTTTGAAGACAACACAATGAATAAGTAAACCTCAAAACATAAATTCTGTTATCCTAATTAAGAAATCATTTTTTCTTTCTCTTTTCTGCATTTCATCTCTGCTGTAGCTTCTTTCCTTTTAATAAACCTGTGTCATTGTATAATAATATTGTTGGCTCTGTGACAAATGGTTTGTTGTGTTCTTAGATCGTTCCATGCTCCGTAGCAGAGTTGAGCTGATCATCAACACTAAGGCACCATCAACCATATGACTAGGAAGTAAAATACACATTTCCACTTGTGGACAATAAAGGAACTAAACTAAAACTTCAAACATACACTAATGTCAAACATACACTAATGTTGTTGGTACAATATTGTTTTGAAAGAAGTGTCTTATGCTCACCAAGACTGCATTTATTTAATTAAAAATACAGTAAAAACAGTAATATTGTGAAATATTAAAACGTTTGTAAATCATTGTTTTCTATGGAGAAGCATTACATCATCCTTCAGAAATCATTCTAATATGATGATTTGATAAAACATTTGTGATTATTATCAGTGTTGAAATCAGTGCTGCTTCATATTTTTGTGTTTTTCAGGATTATTTGATGAATAGAAAGGAAAAAAAGCAGCATTCATTTGAAACAGAAATCCTTCCTTTCCTTTCTGGTCAATTTAATGCATCCCGTCAGTGTGTGAACGGGTGAATGTGAGGCAAAAATGTAAAGCACTTTGGTGGCCATTGGGTCTATGAAAGCGCTATATAAATGCAGTCCATTTACCTTTTTTTTTTTTTCCATCCTTGCTGAATAAAAATGATTTAAAAAAAATATATATATTTTATCGAACCCAAACTTTTGAACAGTAGTGACCATTTATATATGTTGGGTCTATTTAACAATTAATCCTGGAGAGAGAAAAAAGAAAACTGTTACACTGGTTTACACAAAAATATTAATCTGTTTTTAACATTGATTTAACATTAGGACATTTGCATTGTTATAATGTATAAGTATTCAAATATAAAAATGCTGACTCGTTTCATGTCGTTCGATGAAGAACATCGAGTCATGTTTACTCATTAAAATCAGACGATTTCCTATTAATTCAATTGAATGTAAGGGAATGGGAAGGGAAACTCTAGAATAACCTTCCTGAGAATGTTTGGGGCCCAGAAACACGATCCTAATATAAATCTAGATTAAAGACACATCTCTTTATCCAAGCATTCAATTAACACATCTCATAATCTTGCACTATAGTTATATGTGATGAAATGGTAAAAAGATCATGATGATTCTGGGTGATTAATTGCTGTAAAATTATGGTAATCATGATGACAACTATAGATCATAATCACAACCATAGGTTTTTAAACCTTAGTTGTTGTGAAACCAATGGTTCATTTTGTTAGCTACTATGATTTTACTGCAAATGCTGTGGTAAAACCATATGGTTAATTTTCATAAGGGTACAAAATATACTTGAATTATCCTATTGTAGGATATGTAACTTTGTTTATATCATGTAACTTGACTAATAGTCACGTTGAATAAAATGATAAATTGAATAAAATATAAATGTATTAATTTAATCTGGTTTGGTGGGTGATGCGTTTGAGACCGACTTCTTGGAGCAGGAGAGGCGGAGAGTCCAGCGGTGAAGAGTCCAGCGGCGGAGAGTCCAGCGGCGGAGAGTCCAGCGGTGAAGAGTCCAGCGGCGGAGAGTCCAGCGGCGGAGAGTCCAGCGGCGGAGAGTCCAGCGGCGGAGAGTCCAGCGGCGGAGAGTCCAGCGGCGAAGAGTCCAGCGGTGAAGAGTCCAGCGGTGAAGAGTCCAGCGGTGGAGAGTCCAGCGGCGGAGAGTCCAGCGGCGGAGAGTCCAGCGGCGGAGAGTCCAGCGGTGAAGAGTCCAGCGGCGAAGAGTCCAGCGGCGGAGAGTCCAGCGGCGGAGAGTCCAGCGGCGGAGAGTCCAGCGGCGGAGAGTCCAGCGGCGGAGAGTCCAGCGGCGGAGAGTCCAGCGGCGGAGAGTCCAGCGGCGGAGAGTCCAGCGGCGGAGAGTCCAGCGGCGAAGAGTCCAGCGGCGAAGAGTCCAGCGGCGGAGAGTCCAGCGGCGGAGAGTCCAGCGGCGAAGAGTCCAGCGGCGAAGAGTCCAGCGGCGAAGAGTCCAGCGGCGAAGAGTCCAGCGGTGGAGAGTCCAGCGGTGAAGAGTCCAGCGGCGGAGAGTCCAGCGGCGGAGAGTCCAGCGGCGGAGAGTCCAGCGGCGGAGAGTCCAGCGGCGGAGAGTCCAGCGGCGAAGAGTCCAGCGGCGGAGAGTCCAGCGGCGGAGAGTCCAGCGGCGGAGAGTCCAGCGGCGGAGAGTCCAGCGGCGGAGAGTCCAGCGGCGGAGAGTCCAGCGGCGAAGAGTCCAGCGGCGGAGAGTCCAGCGGCGAAGAGTCCAGCGGCGAAGAGTCCAGCGGCGGAGAGTCCAGCGGTGGAGAGTCCAGCGGCGGAGAGTCCAGCGGCGGAGAGTCCAGCGGCGGAGAGTCCAGCGGCGAAGAGTCCAGCGGCGGAGAGTCCAGCGGCGGAGAGTCCAGCGGCGGAGAGTCCAGCGGCGGAGAGTCCAGCGGCGAAGAGTCCAGCGGTGGAGAGTCCAGCGGTGGAGAGTCCAGCGGCGGAGAGTCCAGCGGCGGAGAGTCCAGCGGCGGAGAGTCCAGCGGTGAAGAGTCAAGGTAAGGAACGGTGGGCGATGGGTCCAGGTTCCTTTCGATACCCCCTTGGGGGGTGTTGCGGGTCACTGTGGCTGATTCCTTGGTGTGGTGGTTTAGACAATGGGGGGACGCCCTCACTGTCCTGACCACTACGCCAGGTGGTCAGTCTGCTGGGAATCGCGACACCCGCCAGGGAGGTGCTGAAAGATCCCGGACCTATCGCCCACACAACCCATCCATGGGTCCCGATACCTCTCTGGAGTTGCCACAACTACATGTGGTCTTACTCCTTGGGCTGATGTTTGAGAGGGTTGAGCGCTCACCCTCTCGACCATCAGCTCTAGGAGTCAGACCACATGTATTCGTGGCAACTCCAGAGAGGTATCGGCTGAACCCATGGATGGGGGGTGTGTGTAGGTGTGTGATGCGTTTGTGCAGTGTGCAGTGAAGGAAGATGCATGCTTGTCTATAATTTTGCGGCCTCTTCCTCTCCCTTGCTGCTTGCTGCCGCTGGCTAGCCCTTTGTGGTGAATAGGGAAGTTCTCCCTGCTAGTACAAAGCCTCTCCTTCACCAAGACTCCTGTTAGCCTCCTCGTGGCTACACACCTTGTGGCCTCAGGCTAACTTGGCAGGGGATCTCAGAGCTGCAGTGGTCCCCAGAGGTCACTTAATGACCAACCACTGTCCCTTTGCCTTGTAGATAAGTCTGGTAAGACCAAGGCTGAGGGAGCAAAGCAGTAGGTGTAATTTAACCCTCTGGGGTCGGCTATCGAGCCTGCGCGATTGTCTCGCTTTTTTTCTTATCAGTGCAAAATAGACTCAAATAACTGTCTGTTTTTGTCATACAGGTAAGTGTTATACATCATTCAAAAACAAAATGTTGTGTTTTTTTGTCACATAAATAAATTTTAACATGATGCGCGTTCTCCCGTCTCTCTCTCAATGTGAAGTTCATTCTGAAACGCGACAGAAAATGACCTGTAACTCAGCGAATACTTGTCACGGTGACATGAAACATATGTCTTTACAACGCTTGAAGTCTCCATTTTTAAATTATGTAAATCATATCAAAAACAAAAATTCTCTGTTTAAGTTATTCAATTCGTATGAAAGCAACGACATGTATACCTTGGATTTACCTCAGAAGAATTAGAAGAGCACGATTTGATTGAGAACCATTTTTAAGGTAAGACTAATAGTAGCATGTTATTGTTGCATAAACTTTACATTGTAGCTACAACTTAAACTGGTGCCAGACTAAAATGTACATTATGAAATGAGATTGGAGTAAAAACATGAAGCCTAATGCTAAATGTATATACATGTACGACACGAGTTTTTTATGTTCCTTAAACACAGCAAGTATAGCAAGTATAGCAAGTATACGACACGAGTTTTTTATGTTCCTTAAACACAGCAAGTATAGCAAGTATATATAAACAAGTATAGCAGCTAGGCTCGTATGCCTATGAGTGTTTATTCTAATATGGTGAATATTATAATGTTTAGACCTGTGTTTACTGTTAAATACTGTGTTTGTGGATATCTGCTCACACGTAGATATGGTAAAAATAATGTTTCATAGTTTGGAGCGGCTCGATCGCATTCAGTAAATGTTCTCTGCGCGCGCTGTGCGTTTGAAAAGCAAAACGCACCAAACATTAGGCTTCATGTTTTTACTCCAATCTCATTTCATAACGTCGTAACGAATGGAAACGTTTGAAGTAACATGATAATCCATATATTTTTCTCTAGTGTAGTGTTACTGAAGTGTTCCTTGTTAACGATTTATAGGCTGCCTGCTATTGAACAACTTGGTGTTCATACATATATATATATATATATATATATATACTGTATATATGTGTGTATTTAGTAAATTTCATAATTTTAACCTGAAAATCTAAAATGTACTCCCAAAATCGTGCAGCCCTATAGACCATGGTAGCTGTTTGAGAGAGCCTCTTCAGAATGGCCAGAAGAATGTGAACACCCTGGGAATTCTCTTCTCTTCAACGACTCCTTTTTCAGGTTAAACGATGGTATGTACTCACACAGTGAATCCCCTTTGGGGCAGTCGGAGGTACGTAATCGTTCAGGAGGGCTTCTTCGGAACAGCCAGAAGGGCGTAAACACACTGGGAATTCTCTTCGGGTCAGACGGTGGTAAGTGGTCATACACGGCTCTTTTTCAGGTTCAACAATGGTAGGTACTCACACAGTGAATCCTTTTTTTGGGGAGATGGCTGCGAAACAAGAGCTCCAGGTTTTGCGGCTCACCTGTGTTGGTAAAAGTATATCAAAGTGAGATCAGATCCACAGTCACAGAAGTATAATCAATATACAGTTTAATTTGGCTGTATACAGGAAAGAGAGGAACACACGAAGCACAATGCAATTCAGAATATGCGTCTCTAGATTGACACAGGATTATTATTTATTATTATTATTATTATTATAATCATACAGTGAAAGTGGCAGATGTAGGAGACACCCAGGCTAAATCAATGTTGCCTATGGCATTTGGTGCAAAACAAACCAGACGCCTTAAATTATCACTGTTTTGTAACACACAGGGTCATTTAGTAGGTGTGTCCTTTAGTGTCCAATTGACCTAATAATGAGAAATGTATAACATTTAAAAAAAAAAACACATTTGAATATTGGACATAATGCTCTATTCGACTTTCCCTCACCTGGTTAGGTGCTTGGCAGGAGGGGCAAGGCCTGAACTTCTTTCGAGACATTTTGAAATCTACACTCACACTCACACTTTCTTAAATTCCCCTATGATTGTACCTTATGTGATAATATGCGACAAAAATGAATTTGAATTCAATTAGCTCGACAATTATGGAGAAGGAGTGTTTTGTCCGAACAATGAACGCACTATTGCCGGAGATCCATATATCGGAAGTGGTGACCGATGCACACCCTCAAATTTCTGCTTTGCTGAGTAAGGAAATTGTCCATAATGTTGGAATAGTGGATTTTTCATATTTATATATATATATATATATATATATATATATATATATATATATATATATATATATATATATATATATATAATGAAAATGTGTATATATATATATTTTTTTTTAATTCTAAAGACTACTTTTTCCACAGAACCAGATGGCAAACACCAGCAATGGGGTCTACATCATTCCCTAGATATTTGACACGCCGCAAAGAATTTAGGGAAGAAGCTGCGACGGGTAAGCAATGTTTTTATGAGTGATTGATGATTTGTTAGTAACTGGATTTCAGCCTTTTACATATCTTGCTGAAAAGCAGCTTCATATTTGCGTGGCTGTCTCACGCTGTCACATCCTGTTTTCAGGCTGGTGTGATGACGGACCAGTCTGAAATTTTGCCATGGATCAGTGACATTGTAAACCATTTCTGGTGTTGTGCTAAGCAAGCATCTTCTGTAGAGGAATTTAAGGTATGTTTTTGGGAAGTGAATCGATACTGTAAAAAATTTTGTTTGCTTGGTGTACAGAAGGCAAGAGAGATTGTTTCTATTTCTGCAGCTAAAGTGGCTGTTATACACCATGTTCGCAACCAGCACACCTGGGTTACTGGATCGTGTGAGCATGAACCACTTGGCGATGGTAACCAGGAAAAAACGTGGATAGAACAAGGTATTTCTTATTTATTTTTGTGTGTTGCTCTGTATGGACCATTGTCCTTCTCATAATATGATGTTGTGTGATTACAGGCTTACCAAGCATTAGTAGCCATCATCCTAGACAAGCGTTGGTTGAAGAATGTCAAGAAGTTCATCAACTTCAGGTATGTACATTTACCTTTAGTGTACATTAATAACAGTGACTTACAACAAAGTTATCCTAAATGGTGCTACTATAGCCTACTTCAATAATTAAAATAAAACAAAACCAGTTCTTTTCAGATCAGTATGCTTAGTAGCATGTTAGTTAGTAACAAAGCAAAATAACACTAAAGTGTATGTTGTTTTTTTTTCTCCCACAATACAGGACTACATCTGATCTGGAAAACTTTAATAATCACATACTCATGTATGCAGGGAAGCGGTTTTCCTACAAGCCAGCAGTGTATCGCGCACGGACTACACTTGCAGCAATATACTACAACTGTCACAATCATCGGCTCCCTTAAAGAAACAGAGATGGACACAAGATGTAAGTTTTTATAATCTGCTGAGCATATTCATTCCCTTTATGAATATTATAGTGCAATTCTAAAAGTTATAAATCAAGACAGATCTACAAATATATATATATATTTTTTAGTTACAGACGATACTACAATGACCGGTGACCGGTCCAAATGCTGGAGTGTCTACACTGTGAAGGAGAAAAAGGATTACTCCTACATTCCAGACCTGCAGAGGGCCATCGTTGCAAAGTGGAGGTGGTCTTCCTAGGAAACTGACCCTCAGGCCAGATGATCCCAGGCACTTGGGTCTTCTGGCTCCAGTACAGCCTACTACAGCAGAGCTAGTTAGGGCACATGTGACTCGTGGTGAAGGTGTTCCCCAAAGTTAATTGCTTGTGTGTTTGAGTGCGTGCGTGCGTCATGCATATGTGTGTAAATACTACTTTTGTGAAGGTGTGAAAATAAAAGTTTGTTTTTCAAAACCATTTGTATTTATTTTCAAACAAATGAATATGATAAATAGAACAAACAATTTACATCAATTTTATTTTCAAACAACTAAATAGGATAAATGGAACAAACTATTTACATCAAAACTAACTATAATAGATTACATGAGCCGGCGAACCCTAAAACCCATGTACTGTCCTCTTGGGTCTGGAAAAGTGTCTCTGATTCGCCACACACTAGAGGTGGGCGATACTGCAAAATTTGGTATCGATCCGATACCAAGTAAATACAGGGTCAGTATCGCCGATATCGATACCGATACCAAATACTTTTTAATTTTAAAAGCATGCCCTTGAACTTGAATGTACTTTCTTGTGCTAGAGCAGTGTGTCATGATTTATGAGGCTAATGCATTATTAATGTTAAATCTGAATACATTTTAATGACCACTAAAATATTTTGTGATTTTTGCTCTCAACTCGCCTGTTTATATAGCCTAATTATAGTAAATGCACTATTGTACATTATTACTGTTCAGAAGTATGGGGTCTGTAAGATTTTTAATTCTCTAATTCTCAAAAAAAATATTAAACGAATATTGTTACAATTTAAAAAATCTGTTTTCTGTAATTTATTCATGTAATCAAAGCTGAATTTGCAGCATTATTTTAATATGCTGATTTGCTGCTCAAGAAACATCTCTTATTATTATCAATGTAGAAAACCGTTTCATATTTTTGTGAAAACCCTGGTAAATGTTATGCAGAATTATTTGATGAAAGTCGAAAGTCGAACAGCATTTATATGAAATATATATATTTTTAACAATGTAAAACCCTTGACTGTCACTTTTGAACAATTTAATGCATGATCCTTGCTGAATAAAACTATTAATTTCATTAAAAAAACTTACTGATGTCAACATTTTGAATCGTGTGTTGAATGTACACTTTTAGTTTCTTTATTGTGAAATAACTCCTGATTGTTTCTCTGTCATCTAAGCATTGAGGCTTCGTTTCCCAAACGCACTGTGAGCCAGTGAAGCCCCAGTCCAGCGAACGCTCTCTGTGATTGATTGGTTTCGTCTTGTATTCAGATGACTAGGAGAAATAGTTCTATCCTACAAAATTCGCTTATTTTTCCACTTAGAAGCATATTTTACGCTCCGAATTTCGTTCTAAATTAATAAAATGACTGTTAAAAAACACACATTTGGATCGATATTTTTATTTGAGGATCGATCCTTTTCGATACCACGTAGTATCGCAAGTATCGATATTTCAGGATCGATCCGCCCACCTCTACCACACACAGCAGCTCGGGATCACTAGCGTTTCGGAGTCAGGATAGACGGAATTGTCATTTGCATGGGCCAGCATTGCTTCATGAGTAACTACAGTTTACCATTTGCACGTCTTAAGTCTTACCAGTTTAAACATTAACGCGATCTTGAACTATTCGGTAGGCGCGCGCTGTCTGAGAGATGTGTTTTTCTGCACACATAAGCCGCCTCACAAGGTCGCGGGTAACAACAGTTATTTTTCGTGGATTATATATCGCTTTAACAGTCAAAAACATGCGAAAATCATGTCAATTTCGGTCTTGGTGAGTATCCTCTAAACACAGTCGGTTATGTCTTAAATAAGCATACATCGCACGTGACCGTATAATGTTGGTGCTACAGGATCTGTGCACGCGCTCAGTGACAGCAGCCGTGCTCTGTCATTCATTTGGTTGTCAAAACAACAAAACAAAGCTTTCATTTGAAGGAATCAGGATTAATATCCTATGTATTTAATTTAGTTCTCAGGACTAAAACACTACCCAGTGTTATTTTACATTCGATTTCTTTATTCAGTCTCTGTAGTACTATTTCTGAATAGTGTCTGACCTAAGCAAAAACTTTATATCAGGAATACATATATCAGGAATATTGCTAGACATATGATTGAGTTTTTCAGGTGTTATATAAACCCTTGTCAACCATTTATACTGTAATAATTTATAGCTGTGTGTTTATGATTTGTTTTTGTGCCTCATGCTTCAGTCCATTCAAATTCCTCTATTTCTTCTTGAATGTCTTTCCTCCATGCGTTTAATTTGTCTACGGCAGACTCTTTAGAGTTAGACATTATTAAATTATAATATTTTGACAATTGTCCCTTTTCACCTCTTTTTCCAATTATTTCCTCTATTAATGACAGTTTGGGAATGTACATAATATCTGTAGACCTGGAAGACATACAACTTTTAAGCTGTGAATATTAAAAAAAAAATGTTTTAAGGGAATCTGGTGTTTATCACACAATTCTTGAAATGTAAGAAGTATTCCATCCATATACAAGTCTTTAATAGTCTGAATACCTTTAGTTTTCCATAGTTTAAATCATCCATCCAATATTTATTATTATTTATTGTTAGACAGTTTCTAAATGGTCTTGATGAATGTGAAGGGGTCATGTTTGCCTTCTTGTTCTTAATTACAACATTTATAAATGTTGTAAGCTATTGCATTTTGCAGAAAATCTTAATTAAATGTGTTGATTAAATGTAAACAGAGCAAATAAGATAAACTTATTTGCTCTGTTTACATAGTTTACTGACACCTATTGGTTATTTACTGGTACTACTGCCTTAATGACACTCCCAATGGATAAGATGAGGATAATTTAATAGCATTTAATAGAGCCGTGTAATGACGTATAAATAATGAATATCAAAAAATAGTCTAATAGACTGTTTAATATACAACACACGGCTTAGTTTGGCATACAAACAACCAATTTGTAACCAAATAGGCTATGTAAAATGTGAATTCACTTTTATTAGTAACTTTGGTAAGTTATAGATTTCAATTCATAAATAACATAGATGGAGGGGGGCCCAAAAAATGCAGCCTGTCTAGTGTAGTCCATTTATTTAATCCGGCTCTGTATATCATGTGCAAAACAAAAGATAAACTTAAGATACACAAGTGAAGAAAAGCATGATAACCCCAGACAGGGAAACACCCGTAAAGAACAGCTTCAGATCTGACATCATCTGCCATGGGCTAAAACACCGTTCACCACAGCAAGACAAGTAGCTACCCGTAACAGTGTTAATATGGCAAAGTTATGCACTAAAGTATCATGCTGGCACGCGTGGAAAGTTTTAAACCACGTGTGTTTGAAGTGAAACTCCCACACGGCACAAAAGGACGCTGATCACACAATCATCAGTTTATTGGAAGAATCTGCGTTTCGGTGTATTCCAGAACACGGAGAAATCATGTTCATATCAGCTTTAACACGCAGAACTACGACACACACACACACACACCCAATGAAAGAGAATTAAAATATAAAACACTTCCGGGAAACAAGACCGCCATTATCTAACGATCTAGCCATGTATATTTATATAGGCCTATATATATATATATATATATATATATATACACATATATATATATATATATATATATACCCTCTTTCTTGACTATTACAAATCATTTGATTGTTTAGAATATGATTTTATCACACAGAAACACAGTCCTCGGATAGTTTCATAGAGACACTGCCCAGCGGGCACCTTGATGTCAATTTGACGTCAAATATTAGACAAGATTTGATCAAGATGCTGCAAAGCATAATTTCAAAGTCAGTTCTTCCGGTGGTTAATTGGGGAAAATATGACGTTCAAACTCATACTGAAATTGATTAATATGAGTATGGGCCAACGTGTTTGACATTGAGTTGACATCAAATCAACGTTGTGTTATAGGCATTCAGTTGATGTCATATTGACATCACATTGATATCAATGTAAATTTATTTATTTTTATAATTTTTTTCACTGGGGCCTCAAAATGCATCCATTTGGCACATCTTTTGAATCATAGTGGTTGGATTTCTGCATGAAAGTGGACTTCTGTAACTTCTGTGAGGTTAAAAACAAATAAACAAAAAAACAATTTAAAGTAGCGTAAATTACTGATATGAAGAGGGGAACAGTATTATATTTGACAAAAATATACTGATTTTCTTAATTACAATTAAAACAATTAAAAACATATGCAGCATTTTTGCTGTAACCCCACATAAAGTAGGCCTATATGTGTATCCATAACTACAGGTTCGTTTATGGAAAATTTACATAAGTCAAGTTTTCATGAACAGGCTACATATTTTAAAATTGTTTAGATTTACTTGTTTTCAACTGATAGTTTTCAATGCTAGGGCTCTTTAAAAAATCATTAATATTTCTCACAAATTTGAAACAAAAAAAAAACTAATTTTTAATTATGAAAATGTAGCCTACAATGCCCATTCATATTCTCTATACCTAATACCACCTGTAGATGGCGCCATTAGCTTTTTCACATTCTCGGATTACTCAGCAGCTGACTACAACAATTAATTAATCTTTTTGAGTGTAATTTGAAGCGAATCTAGTATGACATAATGTTATACATGTATACACGTAAAAAAGAAAAAAAAAAAGAAAAAAATATTTGGAGGATTTACGTTGATGACCGTTGAAAACGCACGTCATCACGTCTTGCTTCAACAGACCAGTGCGCGCTGTGCGGTGAAGCCGAAGCAGCTCGGGGTGGTTGGCACTTTTTATCAGGTAAACAAACATCTCATGAAATAAAACATAAGTTATATTGGGTTTGAAAACTTTGAAAACTTAGAAGATTGTGATTTGATTAAATATTTGGTTGCAATGAGTATTTTGTTCTTTTTGGTGAATTGAAATGTCCCGGTCGTTAATGTAACGTTATACTGTCAAGGTTTCTGAGGTAACGTTAGAGTTAGATCCATTAAGCATGTAGCTGCTAACTATTGTTTTTTTTTAATGTTAACGATTTTGAAATGTCGCGAGTAATGTATGATTAGGATGTACTGTAGTATCTAGCCAGTGTTACCCATTGTGCGGCAAACTTTAAGCCATCACAGATGCACAGTGGCAAGACTGTAGGGGTGTAAATTGTGCAATTATTATGCTCAGTTTCTCAGTGAGTTACGGTCAAATGCTGCCACATCCAAAAGCCAGAGGGCTCTCTCATGCATAAACTCAAAATATACGCAGTTATTTATTCAGTTTTTAAAATGTTTTAACCTGCAATATGCACTATAAACAAATTTTCAGACAATATTAAAAGCACAGGTTTTAAATGTGTGAATTCTGTTATACCTATGCCACCTTTAGTTAAGATGGGTAGCACTTATCAGTTTAATTTTTGAAAAACAAAAGTAGGACTGTTTTCCTGCTGTTGCAGCTCACTTGAAAAAAATGGTGAGGAGGATCACTGAGCCACTAGATGGTTATCCATGCTTATTTAAAAGGTTTTAATTACTTTGTGGATTTCTATGTACAAGTGATGCTTGCTGAAAATGTATGCTGTATTTTAATGTCTTAAAATGAGTGCTAATTGTGGCTTCATATTCATTAGGTGCTGTACAGCAGTCCAGACCTTCAGCGTCGGAGGCTGAAATAAAGAAATACATGGGGAGATATCTCCGGTCTGCTCCCGATAGATGCGGGGGTATGGGACGACAAAAGGGGAAATCTGCAATTGATGTGTGTTCAGATTCTGAATAAGTAGACCTATAACCTATTGTTTATCTACATTGTTTATGTTCATTTGTTGAAAACTCATCACATGGTGAAATATAAAATACAGATTTGAGTATAATTTCAAGCCCTTAAAAAATGGTTTTATTTAACTTACACCTTGTTTTTAACAAATAGATAGGTATTGAGAGCTTTCATATTAAATCAAAACCTGTAAAATGTAAAATTGTCATGTTATTGGTTGCATTAAATTCATATATAAATGTGATATGATCTTGAAAAACATGTTCTTAAACCCCTCATCAACTAAAAATTATCTTTGAATTACATTTCTAAATTCTTGAATTGTAGCTGAATGGATTTAATAAAACACATCTTACATTTAATACTGTTGTGTCATTATTCTTGTGGTCTAGAATAGGACATCAATATGTTAAAAAAAATGCACATCAAATGAACATCAAAACTTGATGTCAATTTAATGTCAAGTTTTGACATCAATTTGATTTGCATTTTTGACCAATTCTTTGATGACTATGTTTGACGTCAATTTGATTGTCAATTGCCCGCTGGGTGGCCTTCATTCAAAAAGACACATATTTAAAATATACTGCCTCTATGTTGTTTAGTTAATGTGAAATTATTACAATATAAAAATTTATTACAAATGTTTCATGTTAGGTGCGATTAATTGCGATTAATTACAGAAATAAATGTGCGGTTAATTAGTTATGTTTTTTAATCGATGCCATATGCGATACAGAAGCACGTGTTCAACCGTTTCTGTTTGGAATATTCTAGATCAAGAATAATTTAAACCAACGTTATTCTGAGAGGACTTATTATTGTGTTATTTTATGATAATTTTTTCGGAGAATTCCCTTTGTGTCTTTCCTCATAATGTCTTAATCATTCATACTGTGATTTCCCCTTTAAACTCTGCCTTAGCGGTGTTACAGGCCAACAAAACATTCTGTCATTTAAATTCATTAATTTGGTAGTAAAAACATAAAGTGTTGCACATTTTATTGGTGCAAAGATGCGTGTGCCGTGTGCTAGCCTATTTTGTACAACATTTGCAACTGTTTTTATCACGTAGGCTATAATTTGATCATAATCATTTTAAATGTGTGTCTTATGTACATAGGGACTACTGAACAGACATGTCTACGTTTATTTAAAAACTGCAAAGTATTGAAAATATAATAAATATTTTTTTGCAAGACTATATAAGTGTGTCCCATCGAGTAATCAAAGTTCTACACACACTTGCAGTCTTTAGCCCACTTGAACACTTGTTAAAGGAAATGCCAGCAGAGAAGTGTAGAGACCGCAAGGGTTTCTGGACGAGCATTCTCGGACTTCCGCATTTGCACTCATCAAACATTTCAAAAATTGCCGCCGGAATCAGCATCGCGAAGCTGATTGGCTCCCCGATTGCGAATTTGCGACGTGATCACGTGACTTCTCCTTCCTTTCAGTTTGAATGACAGGCGCGCGTTCTTACATTCAACTACTTGAATTCTACAGTAAACTTTACATTATTGTACTTTTCTAGAGAAAGAGCTCATCTGGAAACACTTAATGAAGGAAAGCTTAAAGTTGAGGAACATGAAGCTGGAGTTTGAAACACGGAAACACAGATGGAGGAAAAGTAGGTGTATCTGTGTGTGTTTGTTTTTGTGATATATGAGGACACAAATGTGTATAATGACATGCATATTACACTGGTATTACAACTTACACGTGATTTATGAGGACATTGCATGAGTCCTTCAAATAGCTTAAAAAACATAAAAAACAATGTTTTTTTAAAAATGTAAAAATGCAGCATGTCTCCTGTGATGGTTTAGGGACAGGGCCAGTGTGTGTGTGTATGTGTGTGTGTAAGGGGATAGAATATAGTTTGTACATTATAAAAACCATTACGAATGTCCTCATAAATCACAAAACCAAAGCTGTGTGTGCGTGTGTGCGTGTGTGTGTGTGTGTGTGTGTGTGTGTGTGTGTGTGTAAATGTGTCGTGGATCATGAGAAGGAATGACAGCAGAACCTCTTTTTGATTGTAAGTTGTTTTGTTGTAAAACTCAGTTTGTTCTAAAAGCTGACAGAGAGCGATTGGAAAGTCAGGGGATGTCCGACAATTGTTTTGTTGTAAAAACTCAGTTTGTTCTAAAAGCTGACGCAATTGGAAACAGGGGATGTCCCCCTCAGGTCCGCTTTTTTGTTCTATGTCCATATAGCCTATGCCTGCTTTGCTGTAGTTTATTTATTTATTTATTTATTACATTTTCAGTTTTTAGTTTGTCACGTGCTATTGTTTGGGTTTTCAGGATATTTTTATTCCAAATTTTCAGCAGATATTAGTTAGCTTAATGAGGATTTAATTTATTTAGCCTGTTGTTTAGGTTTCAGTGTAATATGACGTATTTGTCATGAATAATACAAACATCGGATGACCGTGTTTCATTGAAATGTCGAATTATATCCTGTGTTTATTTATATATATTGTATTATGCTTGCAAACCTTACAGAGAGGACATTAATGATATTGACAACTTTGTCATCCAAATATATCACGAGTATAACGAATGTTGGGGAAAGAAAATTATATGACATTTTTCGACCTAAAACTAAATAGCCTACTACAACTCTAAAATTAATGATGATGAATCATTAAATATGAATCAAAAATATGATTTGAATTAATTGTAAAATTAAGTTAATGTTAAGATTGTTAATAATGTTAATGTTAAAAGAAAAGCCTGTGCGTTTTTCTCTCTCTCTCTCTCTCTCTCTCTCTCTCTCTCTCTCTCACAAACACACACACACACACACACACGTGAAACTAACGTGAAATTCCCCTAAAAGTCCCGAACGTAGAAATGTGATTTAAAGTGGATCATCCTGCAGAAATCTCCACATAAGAGTCTCTGTGCATCAGAAAAACTGTTTTATTGTCAGATTAATGAACAAAACTCTGCGTATCACTAACTTTACAGACTGGGCTGATGTGTAGGACTATACTCAAAATATACTATATCCTATAAAATATAACTCCGACATTCAGCCTTTTCATGCGCGTGTCCTTCCAATAATCAGTAGAGTTTTGCAAATTATATATTTTCTGAAGCAATATTCTCATCAGTGTTCAGTCAGCTTTGGTATATTTAAATCTGCATATTTATGATATTTTAATTTCGATGAATGAATCTGAGAAAAAATAACGCAGATTAATCCATTCTGTATTGACCTTTGACCCGGAGCCGTTCTAGCCACCATTCGACTGGGACACGAGAACGCGCTTGATCATTGATTGGACTAACACACGGCCGATGGAAGAGTTGATCATAACACAGTCTGTGTGTCTGCAGGGACTCTGTGGCCTATATCACCGGAGTTCGTCATCTACAGTAGGCCTGCCACAGCAATGCAAAGCATCCAGGAGACAAACATTTTTTAACGATAATAACTTACAATATTTGTTAATTTAAAATGTAATTTAATTTTTAAGTAAACATCAATAGGCCCAGTTTAGAAAAACATTTTGTATTAAGACTGTAAAAAATAATTCTGCATCTATTTTCCCTGTGGGGGCACCGGCACACACATCTCTTTAATGTGGGCAGGTCAGATTAATTTTTTTTTAATATATATATAATATAAAAGCGGTAAAGTTAGTTTTGGGTTCGATATTCGCCGGACATTTGTTCTCCCTTTCCACTGTTCTGGGGTCAGTCTTACAGAGATGTCGATAGCAGGATTAGTTTTAACAGAATGTAACATCGACATGAACTATATTCATCTAAAATCCCCTGTGCGTTAATGCTGCATATTTATCATGATATTTCAGCCCGTTCTCATCCCAAGGCGTAATATAATGACGCTTTTGCCAAAGCGTCTATATCGAACGCGCATGGTACCCTTTAGCGTCAATATGAGACGCCGAAATATATGGGTCAGAAGGCGCCTCCTAGCGGTCTAACCCTAACCCTACACCATACCTAAACCTACCCATCTCTCTGCGTGTTATATTGACGCTAAAGGGTTCCATGCGCGTTCGATATAGACGCTTTGTCAAAGTGTCAGAATATTACGCCTTGGGATGAGAATGCGTTGGATATTTATACACGAGAATGACGCGTTTCCACAGCGCATGACGCCTTATGATTTAAAATAGCCTACTTTTAACATTTAAAAACAGACCTTTTCAGATTCAGAAGGTTATTGGAAATACTGAATATTGAATGGTGAAATTGCGTCTAATACCTCACTTTAACAATCATCTTTTATTAAAAACATACTGTAATTTTGCATTATTCACCTGTAGTAAGTCAATATGGACATAGGCCTACCAGCGCTCAGCGAGATTTACATAATAAAGGTTGTGAAATAATTGCTTATTATCTCGACTTTCTCATCAAGACCATTTGTTAATCATCATAAAGTGTAAGTATAAACTAAACATTTCATAATGAACAGCTGGTTTTAGATATAAATATTAAACGACCAACAAAAATAATCAGGAAAACTAATAAACTTTTGACACCATTTTGAATTGAAAATAGGCCTATATAATTTACACATCCCTGTATGTAATAATTGTATTAACTGTCAATGTGAGAGAACTGGAAACCTTAATTAAGCAGTCTTTTTAAAATCATATTAGCCATATTAATAATGAATGTGCGCCCCAGACAGCAGGCGACTGACTCCGAGCCGAATCCGTCTGGGGCATGGAAGCCGAAATAAAAACAGACAAACAGAAAAACAGACAAACAGAAAAACAGTGAGAGCAAAGAAAATAGTTTTGAGAGAAATACTTTTTTTTAGAGTGAATTTTGTTTCACACTGATAGCAAAAAAATATATATTTGAGATTTTTTTCAAAGTATTTTGAGAGAGATTTTTTTTTCACAAAAATCATTAAAAAAATTTCACATTTATATTTTTTATGTTCTATAAGAAAATACTTTCTCTCAAAACTTTTTTTAGTCTCAAATATTATAATTTTTTGCTATTGGTATGAAAACCTTTTCTCTCAAATATTATTTTTTCTCTCATGAAATGCTTTTTTGCTATCAGTGTGATAACTTTTTCTCTCAAACTTTTTTTTTTCTCTCAGATAATTTATTTTCTCGCATTTAATAAAGACACAATTCTAACTCCATACTAATACGGATCCAGCCCGGGCCCGGGTTTTAGTGCGCGGGAACAACAGTCGCAAAGCAGATTCGGGCCGTATCCGTGATACGAGCGCGCGATTTTTCTTTCTGCAGAACGAAGAGGCAGTCGATCGGTACTCAAAAACTTCACCAAGGTAAGCCACATAGTGTCCTCAAACTGCTATTAATTAATGAATTTCTTGATTATGTTGTGTACTCGTTAACTTAAAAGTTTTTTTTGCTCCTTTGATCGGTTTTGAATAGTAGGCTATTAGCGGACTGTTATCAGATGAGAACATGCCAACATGAAGACGGTCCAGAAGACTGTAATTATATGTAATTGACGAATTGAACTGCTTCTATTTATTATTATGAACTATTATAACATTTTTTTTTTTTTTTTATGTGCTGCGTGGAGTGATAGGCTTGCGTTACGTCAACCCTATAACGGTTAGCTAAGGTCTCCCACAGACCTTTTTAAAAGAGATTTTATATAAGTAGGCCTAGGCTACCTGCCAAAAGTTTGGAAACGTTTACATTTTTTAATGTTTTTGAAAGAATGGCAGTTTCTGAAAGAAGTCTCTATAGTCTGCTCTCCAAGACTGCATTTGATTACAACTGCAGGCCGTAACTTTTTTTTTTTTTTTGTAACAATTTTGTGTTCAAAATTGACAAAATGTATATAATGAGCGAGTATGAATCCATTTACCAACCCGTGTTTTTGTTTTATCCTGAATCTCTACATTACACCTGTAATAAGTGTTTATATTGGGACTATTTTAGACTAGGTCGTGACTCGTGTCGCAGGACCTTCGTGTCTCGTCATAGTCAGAGAGAAGTAGCTCCGGCTACAATGTTCTTCCGATGCATGCAGTTAATTTTAGTAACCACTAGAGGACTGCAAATACATATTTATGGCAACTTAGTTGTATGTGCAACTCTGCCGAAGTTTTTTACAGGGGGCAGGGTTTTGTCTCCACATTATACTACACGTTTTTTTATTAAGCTAACAATATAAAGATAAATACATAAAGAAAGCAACAGCAGAAAACAAATATAGATGTGGAAAAAACAAGTATCAGACCAATAAACTTGTTTATGACAAACAAGAAAAGAGTGCATAATACAAAAGAAAACAAATGAGAAAAACAAATAAACAAATATACAAACAACATAAGACAGAAGGCAATATGGATGAACCTATCTCTACACACACATATATATACACATACACATATATATTAGGGTGTAACGATACACGTATTCGTATTGAACCGTTCGGTACAAGGCTTTCGGTTCGATACGCATTACAAACCGAACAGTTCGTTGGACCATTTTTCCTGCTGACCAAAATTTAGTTATAGGCGCATGGCAAGCGACCACAGCATTGACCAACCTCAAATGGCAAACGTAATGTTGAGCCTCATAGCAGTCAGATTTCTCATTTAATGGTACCGGTAATTACATGAGTATCTACAGTTTTCATCTTAAAGACTAGTTTACAAATAAAGTGTCATAATATTATATTATTAGCCCAAATACAGACAATACAACTCAACTTAGACTATTGATTGACTATAAATGGACCTATATACAGTATATATATATATATATATATATATATATATATATATACAGTGTTGGGGAGTAACGGAATACATGTACCGGCGTTACGTATTCAGAATACAAATTATGAGTAACTGTATTCCGTTACAGTTACAATTTAAATAGTTGGTATTTAGAATACAGTTACATTGTTGAAATCAAGGGATTACATTACGATACTTCTTTGTTTCATGAGTTTATTCACTCTCTAAATAAATTAAGGCAACTCGGCATGCGACACACCCCTTCCAACTCCCAGAGTTATCCTTCCCGTCCAGATCTAATGCTACCACTTATTTGAAGTTAACATTATAAAATATGTAGACCTACACTACAAAATAAATAATTTGAAATTGGGCAATTCCAGCGTTATGAATGTAGGACATTTGCAGTCAAAACTTGAAATAACTTGAAATAGAAATTCTCAGAAAATGCATTTACGAATATATTTAAAAACGTCTGTTTATATCCATACTCCCTAATAAAGGAGTCCAGACATTAGAAAAATATCTGTCTACACATGCGTTTTCTAGGCCTATTTAATTTGAGGGAAATAAACATGCGTGACACAAAAAAATCTTTAACTTTTAGGTGGCAAAATATTTTTAGTAGCCTAGCCTACTTCTGTGAATTACACTGCTGAAACCAAAAGTAATACTACCCACCGGATCAGTGCCGCTGCTAGCCATTTTGGTGCCATTTCGAATTTGAGGCAGGTTAGTTAGGAGGGTTCGGGGTTTCCCCGAGAAAATTTTGGATTTCTCTGAACTACAGATGTGCATTTTAAGATGTTGTGAAGGCAAAAAAAAAAAAAAAAAAAAAAATCGATAACAACAGCTTTAAAACCATGTCAGTGGGCAGCTGATTATTTTTCTCTTCTCATCAGCATCACACTCTTTTCACTTTGTTTTTATCTTGCCCTGTCTCTTCCCCTCCTAAAGTTGGGTTTTTTAATTTACTAAAGGCTACAATTTGTATTTTATTCTCAATATGTACACATTCATTATTAATCCTGTGCCTAACATGATGAAAACGGCTTTGTTCATGTTTCTTGTCCCCTCACAATGACAGTAACTGTTAGCCTAAACTATTACAGTAGGCTACATGTTACATAGGCCTATTTTCAGTTCAAAATGGCGAAATTAGACAAAACTATATTAGTTTGCCTAATTATTTTTTGTCATTCGTTTAACATTTATGACCTAAAAAAACTGTCAAATATGAAACGTTACGTTTAGCTACTTGCATCTTATCTCGCACTTGACCGTACACTGAAGCGTCGAGTTGCACTGTTAAAATTCGCGCTCAGCTTCTGTGAACATAAAGCCCGCCTACTTTGATTTGATTGGTCATCTCAAATATTCTGACATTGACGAGCAGTGACGGACCAATGAGGCTCAGATGAACACACACACACCCTGTCCTCTCTGTTTCTGACGTGCTCTAGCTCTGCTCGGCGCTGCGGACTGAAGATGAAGAACGCGCTGAATCCTCTTATACTGTCTATGGCTGAATCTGATTATAACAAGAAGTTTGATGATTGATTTTTCATTAGGCTATTTTTGGTGCCCCCTCAGCACTTGGTGCCCTACGCACAGCGCGTGATGCGCGTGGTGGGAGCGGCGGCACTGCACCGGATGAAGAAGGGTTGGCTCTCCACCGAACATAAAATATTCATTTTATTAAATTTTTCGCGTTCACATTTATGAGGAAAAAACAATGTCACAGACGTGCGCGCTCTGAAAGCGGCACTAAAAGACTGCTTTAAAACTTTTCCAGAGGCCTCAAACAGAAAGCAAAGCCTTTCTTTAAAGTGAATTTCGTTTTGTATTAATTGTATCTTAATTTTAATAAATGTTTCATCAACCAATTGGCTGGATTTAATACATAAGAAGTAAATATAGCAAATATATAATCACGACATGGAGGCGCTGGCGCGTGAACTGGAGCTTGTCTCATAAATGAACCGAAACTCAGCGTAAGATTATACTTGCCTCACAGTCACAGTCACAGACATGTCTACTTTTAAACAGAACAATTCAAAACGAAAGAAAACAGACTGCTCTCTGCTGATGTAATCCGTATGAAATGCGCATTTCTCTCTGGCGCGTTCACTAGCTTACTGCAAAGATCGCGAGTCAGCATCCTCAACTTCGTCTTTGCAGGTGACAGTTACACAGAAAACACTTGTTTATAAATAAACAATTAAAATGTCTATTGCTATATTTTACATATTCATAATCATTACTTTTGCCGGTTCTTTGTGACAGCTTTTAGGTGCTTTATTAGCAGCGCCACATGTTACAACGCGTCACCACCGCATCACCATTCCGCATTCCTACACTTATAAAATGCAATTCAATGTGGAAGTAATCCAAGTATTCAGAATACGTTACTCAGATTGAGTAACGTAACGGAATACGTTACAAATTACATTTTCGGGCATGTATTCTGTAAAGAAATACATTTTGAAAGTATCCTTCCCAACACTGTATATATATATATATATATATATATATATATATATATATATATATATATATATATAAAACTAACAGCTTTTTTCTTTGTCTTTTGTTTGCAGATGCCTCATGGGAATTAAACGCACGTGTGAAGGGGTCTGTAGTTCCATGGTTTTCCTACCCGTTCTGTTTGGTTCTTGATTTATTTGCAGTTCATGATATGAACGTTTTTGGGATGCAGCTTTTTCTGCCTCTTTGCTACTCAAGAAGACCTTGTTTTTTGGGACAAATAAATTCACAAGGCTTATGTTACTACACAGCACAAGTATGTACTAGCCTGGCTCCGCCCTACGTACTTCCACTCAACTTTCATTTTCCTTCAGTACTACGTCTGGGATTGTGCTGTAGTCTTTGGTTTTCTCCGATTCATTTTTTTACCGGGCCAATCAGCGAACAGAGTGAGTTCTGCATTTACACACCTGACTGTTCTGAGTTTCCTGAGTGAACCATTGTCAATAAACACCATTGCACTTGCCATTGCTTCCGTCCTGTTTATCATTACACACTGTTTTTGCATTGTTTTGTGTATTAAAATAAATGGAAGATGGATCAAAAGAAAGCCCTTGAATATGTCAAATGTACTGTCCAATTTTTTTTTTAATGCTTGATATTGTGAAGTAGTGGCTGTCAATTAGTTCTAACACGGCTGGTATTTTACTGTAAAGTGTACATTTTAGTGTAAACTTCTAAAGCGGTAGCCTACTTTCAACTTTTTATTGCCTAAGCCTTTCATGTTAAAACCTAACAGAAAAAATATCAGTGGCAAAAGACTATAAGATATTAGATCATGTGAGAAGATTTTTGAAATTTTAGATATGTACACTTCTTAGAGAGAGAGCGAGTGTGTAGGTCTACAAAATGAGCTGGCCCTGATCCGGCATGATTCTGGACCAGATCCAAAACAGAGCTGGACCAGATCTGGCCCACATTTGGGCCAAATCGCCATAAAGGAATCCGGAGCGAAAAAACGGAGCCGTGCTGGTATTGGCCCGTTGTGCCAAAAGACACCGGCCCAAGTCCGTTGCGCGGATCTGGCCCAGAACTTACGAAGTGTCTGGGCCAGATCTGGGCCAAATGATTTTTGCTATCTGGGGCACATATTGTGGATGAATAGTTAGCTCTCCGGGTAGCCGTCAGTAACTGAACTTGTCTAAAACAGGAGGAGAAGAGACAGAGCAAGATTAGGAGACTGAGAGAAAAGAAAGAGTGATGAAGATGGAGGTGTAGATGACACGTGATCCACTGGTCGGAGAAACTGAGAATGTGAGAAACATCACATCTTATAAACGGATGTGGTTTCACAGTTACAGGAACAATGTATTATTAGAACAATGTATGAATCAACTCTCTTTTATTATTACATCATCATGCTCGTGTTCTCGGGAACTATCACATCTGAACGCGTTATAAATGGATGGTTTCACAGTTACAGGAACAAATCAACTCTCTAACAGTGGCATCATTTTATTACATCATCATCCACGTGCAGAGCCGGATTAAATAAATGGACTACACTAGGCAGGCTGCATTTTTTGGGCCCCCCTCCATCTATGTTATTTATTAATTGAAATCTGAAACTTACCAAAGTTACTAATAAAAGTTAATTCACATTTTACATAGCCTATAGTCTTTGGTTACAAATTGAGGAATTTGAATGGACTGAAGCATGTTTAAAGGCGCAAAAACAAATCATAAACGCAGCTTAAATTATTACAGTATAAATGGTTGACAAGGGTTTATATAACACCTGAAAAACTCAATCATATGATATGTCTAGCAATATTCCTGATATATGTACAAAATGCCAAAATTATATAGGAACTCTAATTCACTGTCTATGGGAATGTTCTGATACACAAAAGTTCTGGAAGGATGACATAAACTGTTTGTCAGCAGGGCCTGAATTTCGTTTTGGAAAATGGGGGGGGGGAATCCCCCCTTAGGTGATTCTTATGGGGGGGATTTTTAATTTGAGGGAGGAGTTTAGACTTTTTTTTTATTACATTTATCTCCTAAAATGTATGCTCACTCATTGCATTTTTACAATGGGGTCATTTTGTTCTTAAGAATTTACGCAATACAAGGAAGCTTGATTTCAATCTTTGAATTAAATTGAAAAAAGTAGCACAAAAGTACAATAGAATAAAGATACCTGTAAAGAGAAAAGTTTTTGCTTAGGTCTGACACCAGTATTCAGAAATAGTACTACAGAGACTGAATAAAGTAATCAAATGTAAAATAACACTGGGTAGTGTTTTAGTCCTGAGAACTAAATTAAATACATAGGATATTAATCCTGATTCCTTAAAATGAAAGCTTTGTTTTGTTGTTTTGACAACCAAATGAATGACAGAGCACGGCTGCTGTCACTGAGCGCGTGCACAGATCCTGTTGCACCAACATTATACGGTCACGTGCGATGTATGCTTATTTAAGACATAACCGACTGTGTTTAGAGGATACTCACCAAGACCGAAATTGACATAATTTTCGCATGTTTTTGACTGTTAAAGCGATATAATCCACGAAAAATAACTGTTGTTACCCGCGAGCTTGTGAGGCTTGTATGTGTGCAGAAAAACACATCTCTCAGACAGCGCGCGCCTACCGAATAGTTCAAGAAATAGTTTATCGTGAATCGTGAATGTTTAAACTGGTAAGACTTAAGACGTGCAAATGGTAAACTGTAGTTACTCATGAAGCAATGCTGGCCCATGCAAATGACAATTCCGTCTATCCCGACTCCGAAACGCGAGTGTATTATCGCCGCCTGAACGAGATAGGAAATTTGTACATTGTTTTATTTTTGTCCCTCTGTCTGGGCCCCATCCCGCCAATCGGGCCCTAGGCACGTGCCTAGTTTGCCTTTGCGTTAATCCGGCTCTGTCCACGTGTGTAGACTGATCTCATGAAATAGCGTATGTATGACACGCCAATTCGTAGGCCTATATCCATTTTTGGCGTGCTATCAACACGCATAATCGCTTTTCAGCGTGTTTATCAACGCCGTTGACTTAACGTTACATTACAGTATATATAAATATATGACCTACCCCAACCCCGTCGCTCACACATTTAACAGCGTACACATAGGCCTACACGCGGAATCACTATTAGGCCTACATTTAACGGCGTACACATACACGCGAATAGCTGAAAATGCGTATAGATAACACGCCACTTGATTTCAAAGTGGCGTGTATGTTTACGCAAAGTCATGATGTCATGTTGGTTTGATCATATAAAATTGAAATCGGCTGAGATGTGTCGAGTCCGCTTTAATATAGTCAAGTCTCCTTCATTTATAAGCGCTTTAATATAGAATATAGTTTCAAAGCAGCCTAACAGAGATATCGTATAGTAACATACAGTAACAGCGATTGTTTAGGCTTTACAGCAGCTCTAGAATAAAGTTATTGTCCAGATAAAGTGATCGATTCACTTCCGTTACAAAGATCATTAGAACAAAATTTTAACTTGATAATTAACTTTATTAATTATTACATATTCACATTATTACATTAATATTAGCTGCCAGGAAATGAAAGAACAAAAAATAGAAATAATTTTTTATTTTTTTATTTAGCCTATTTATTATAAATAAATAAAAAATAGAACAATTAGGTAGCCTACATAAAATCCAGTGCTTTGCTTTCGTGTTTTCAGCGCTTTTTTGTTTGTTCCAAAAGATTTACATATAATAGGCCTATAGTCATTTTTAAAATTTGGTACTGTAGGCTATTTTAATATAGGCTCTGAACACTAGATTTACACGCTAACTTATTGCGATTATAAAGCCGTAGTGGCGGCGTTTCGCAAAAACCTAGAGTATGGCATTCCGTCTGGGATTAATATCCTGCCATGATTCAAAACTGAAAATAAAGATCTGAAAGGTTGAAATTAAGTGTTCGAAAACTCAAAATCGTACAAAAAAAAGTTTTGCAAGATCGAAAAATAAGATTTGCAAGCTTGCAAAATGTTAAAAAAAATATATATATATCTCTGCAAACATTATGTTGTTTTTCAGATTTCCTTCTTCAGAATTGCAACATTTTTTTACAATGTTGCGCAAACAATTTTTCAGAGTTTCAAATTTGTCAGTGTTCTCCCACTGTATTAGTTTGTTTTCCAGGTTTGAAACCTTGTAAGTGGTGATCTGAAAACTGGTGTGCGAATGTGTGAAAAAAAGTTTTGAAACTCTGAAAACAGAGTTTTGCAGGCTTGCAAAGTGGTAAAAAAAAAATTAAATCTCTGCAAACATAATTTTGCTTTTGAGTTTTCCTTCTTCGGAAGTGCAACCCTCTTTTCTACGGTGTTGTGCAATCATTTTTTCAGAGTTTCGAATTTGTCAGTGTTCTCCCAGTGTATAGTTTGTTTTCCAGATTTGAAACCTTGTAAATGGTGATCTGAAAACTGGTGTGCGAATAGGTGAAAAACAGTTTTGAAACTCTGAAAACTGAGGTTCGAAAGGGCGAAACTTTATTACAACATTACATTTGCACTCATATTGCAGACTATTTTTTCAGAGCTGAGTTTACAACCCCAACTTTGCGGAGATACGCACACACAGTTGCGAGCTTGCGACTCACGTGATTTGTGGCAGCGTTGTCACGCAGCTCTGCTCTGAAACTCTGAAACTCAGACTGAACGAAAATGAAGCTTCGCAACCTCGCAACTTAAAAAAAAGCCAGGAGGGCGGGCCTTCTGCTCTTGGCCAATGCACTTTTCCAATCCACTTTTATGTCTTGACCTGAAACAACCGTTTTTTGGGGTCGACAGCTTATAAAAATTTATTTCTGGGTTATTTAGCTTGTTTGCTGTACACCTTGTCACATAGCAGCTGTTAGACATTGTTTTGTTTTTTTGTTATAAGTCATAAATGACAGCCGACAGAGAGCCGTGATCCTGTTTGCGTATCCTGTGCGCTTTCGTCATTGGCGGAGCAGTCGGTCAATCCCACCTTTCCAGTAAATACGAGTTGTGATTGGACTGTACGTCAGCAGACAGCAAAGCATTGGCCAAGAGCAGAAGGCCCGCCCTCTTGGCTTTTTTTTTTAATTTGCGAGGTTGCGAAACTTCATTTTCGTTCAGTCTGAGTTTCAGAGTTTCAGAGCAGAGCTGCGTGACAACGCTGCCACAAATCACGTGAGTCGCAAGCTCGCAACTGTGTGTGCGTATCTCCGCAAAGTTGGGGTTGTAAACTCAGCTCTGAAAAAATAGTCTGCAATATGAGTGCAAATCTGTTTTCAGAGTTTCAAAACTTTTTTTCACACATTCGCACACCAGTTTTCAGATCACCACTTACAAGGTTTCAAACCTGGAAAACTAACTAATACAGTGGGAAAACACTGACAAATTTGAAACTCTGAAAAATTGTTTGCGCAACATTGTAAAAAAAATTTGCAATTCTGAAGAAGGAAATCTGAAAAACAACATAATGTTTGCAGAGATATTTTTATTTATTTTTACATTTTGCAAGCTTGCAAATCTTATTTTTCGATCTTGCAAAACTTTTTTTTGTACGATTTTGAGTTTTCTAACACTTAATTTCAACCTTTCAGAACTTTATTTTCAGTTTTGAATCATGGCAGGATATTAATCCCATAGGAGGCATGTAGAACAACGACACTAAGGCGTAGCCATCATTCAAAAGTGAGGGGGCAGAATGTCAAGTGTAATACCAGTGACTTTTTTCATAAGACTTTTGTTTTGTTGACAAGTTTTTGCTTAATTGGTTTAATATGCCATTTATTTTTAAAGCAATAAAGCATAAAGAAAGAAATGCAGATGTTCAGTATACTTTATATTGCACATGCAGGGGTTTTCCTGGGGTTTTCCTGCGGGGTACGAATTTACATTTTTATAAAAAGTGGGAAACCGTGTTGAATCAGCATCTTATTAGGCTATGTAAATTGCATTTATGACAAACAAACAACTACACATATATCATAACGATCTATCAATAAATGCACACACGTTGGTTCTTGTCATCCGCTTTTGTTCTGAAGCTGCGGAGATATACTGGATGAGCCGGTTTCATATGATTTTTAAAGGTGACTGAGGTGATCACGAATTAGTGTACAGTTAATAACAAATTTTTAGGGGGGCTGGGTGGAAATTTATGGGATTAATATCCTGCCATGATTCAAAACTGAAAATAAAGTTCTGAAAGGTTGAAATTAAGTGTTAGAAAACTCAAAATCGTACAAAAAAAAGTTTTGCAAGATCGAAAAATAAGATTTGCAAGCTTGCAAAATGTAAAAATAAATAAAAATATCTCTGCAAACATTATGTTGTTTTTCAGATTTCCTTCTTCAGAATTGCAAATTTTTTTTACAATGTTGCGCAAACAATTTTTCAGAGTTTCAAATTTGTCAGTGTTCTCCCACTGTATTAGTTAGTTTTCCAGGTTTGAAACCTTGTAAGTGGTGATCTGAAAACTGGTGTGCGAATGTGTGAAAAAAAGTTTTGAAACTCTGAAAACAGAGATTTGCACTCATATTGCAGACTATTTTTTCAGAGCTGAGTTTACAACCCCAACTTTGCGGAGATACGCACACACAGTTGCGAGCTTGCGACTCACGTGATTTGTGGCAGCGTTGTCACGCAGCTCTGCTCTGAAACTCTGAAACTCAGACTGAACGAAAATGAAGTTTCGCAACCTCGCAAATTAAAAAAAAAAGCCAAGAGGGCGGGCCTTCTGCTCTTGGCCAATGCTTTGCTGTCTGCTGACGTACAGTCCAATCACAACTCGTATTTACTGGAAAGGTGGGATTGACCGACTGCTCCGCCAATGACGAAAGCGCACAGGATACGCAAACAGGATCACGGCTCTCTGTCGGCTGTCATTTATGACTTATAACAAAAAAACAAAACAATGTCTAACAGCTGCTATGTGACAAGGTGTACAGCAAACAAGCTAAATAACCCAGAAATAAATTTTTATAAGCTGTCGACCCCAAAAAACGGTTGTTTCAGGTCAAGACATAAAAGTGAATTGGAAAAGTGCATTGGCCAAGAGCAGAAGGCCCGCCCTCCTGGCTTTTTTTAAGTTGCGAGGTTGCGAAGCTTCATTTTCGTTCAGTCTGAGTTTCAGAGTTTCAGAGCAGAGCTGCGTGACAACGCTGCCACAAATCACGTGAGTCGCAAGCTCGCAACTGTGTGTGCGTATCTCCGCAAAGTTGGGGTTGTAAACTCAGCTCTGAAAAAATAGTCTGCAATATGAGTGCAAATGTAATGTTGTAATAAAGTTTCGCCCTTTCGAACCTCAGTTTTCAGAGTTTCAAAACTGTTTTTCACCTATTCGCACACCAGTTTTCAGATCACCATTTACAAGGTTTCAAATCTGGAAAACAAACTATACACTGGGAGAACACTGACAAATTCGAAACTCTGAAAAAATGATTGCACAACACCGTAGAAAAGAGGGTTGCACTTCCGAAGAAGGAAAACTCAAAAGCAAAATTATGTTTGCAGAGATTTAATTTTTTTTTACCACTTTGCAAGCCTGCAAAACTCTGTTTTCAGAGTTTCAAAACTTTTTTTCACACATTCGCACACCAGTTTTCAGATCACCACTTACAAGGTTTCAAACCTGGAAAACAAACTAATACAGTGGGAGAACACTGACAAATTTGAAACTCTGAAAAATTGTTTGCGCAACATTGTAAAAAAATGTTGCAATTCTGAAGAAGGAAATCTGAAAAACAACATAATGTTTGCAGAGATATATATATTTTTTTTTACATTTTGCAAGCTTGCAAATCTTATTTTTCGATCTTGCAAAACTTTTTTTTGTACGATTTTGAGTTTTCGAACACTTAATTTCAACCTTTCAGATCTTTATTTTCAGTTTTGAATCATGGCAGGATATTAATCCCATACATTTCTGACATTCAGGAGTGGTATCTGTCTTCAATATGAATCAGACTATTACATGAGTTGAGTTGATGCACACACACACACACACACACACAGTAAACACACCTTCTTCTGTTCTAACTGTTCCAGGACAGAAAGTAACACTTGTAATACACACACATGACATGTCACTCAAGGACGCTGGCTCCTTCCCCTCACTGACGTCACAGCAGCTCGCGCTGTAAAGGTGCGTTGCTGAAACAGGATATAGGCTAGTTTATTTCATTCATTCTTCATTTTCTCTCATTTAGCAAACGATCCGCTTAAGGTAAGAAAAGGTCTGAAAAATCTTTAAAAACCGTTTTAATCGTAATATTGTAGTATCCTGAGTAGCCTACTACTAGTAATAACAAATATCATCATCGGTCTGATCCCTCTGAGAAATGCAGCTCAATATAGGAAATAGCGATATATTTTCTTTACATCACGAACATCTGGCAAGAAAGTACATTTATTACATTATAATTTTAAACGTCTTTATACTGAAAAACGCAGAGCAGTATTGGTGTCGGTCCAGACGCAGTAATAACGCCTCGCTTTAACGCTTCCGGCTTTGCGTTTGTAAGATGCGGGTGCACGTGCTTGATATAGAAGTCGGGACACACACTAACGCGGGGATAGTTAAATATTACTTCCACACATGCTAGCATGATGAAACTTAGTGTATTAGTGTATTTACTGTATACAGAAAAAATTGCGCCAAAATTCAGAAATATCACTGAGCATTTATTTAACCATAGCAAAAGTAAATGTTTTAGCCTACTTATGTTCATTTTTCATCTCTGTGTTTGGTTTTTATTTAAAATGAGACAAATCTGATTATTTAAGCCTATTATTTTAATCGTATATCTGTTATTGCGCCGGGTTTAGATCCAGTTGTGCAGGCGGGGCATGTTGTCACACGTTACAATGAGCCCATAGAACTTTGATAGGGCCTATTCTATTCTATTCTTTTATGAATTCTATTAAGAAACCACGAGAAAAAGGCGAATAAAGACTGAGAGTCAATGTTCAGAAATGATTAATTATTAATATGTTTTGAACTATTCTGTAGCCTACCTTTAGGTGTATTAGGTACCTTAATTTTAGGTGTGTTTGTTGTCAAACTCAAAAGTGTGTTTATTTTTAATAAAAAAAAAAATGCCATCATTTTTATATGAAAAACTTAATTGTAATTTATTGAGAAAATATTTTTTTGATTAGATCAGATAGCATTTTAATCTGTCATGGTCATGTTTCACCTACGGGATATGTTGTCACATTTCACTTCTATTCTTTCAAGGTAAATCAAGAAAAAAGTATACGCTGTACTAGACGTGAGAAATGAATGTGGGGGGAAATACTCTGAACCATTAGATTTACAAAAATAGAGAAAGTCAAAAGCGTTATGTTGTGCCAGCCCGGTCTCATGAAACTGCGTATCTATACCACGAATTTAATTTCTCTTGCCATTTATACGCTAAAAATATTTTTTGCGTGTAACCTATAATATGATACGCACTTCATGGCGTGTAATACGCACGCTCTTCACACCCCTAATCCAAGGGTTTACAGTGCGTAGCATATGCATGCAAAAACCATTTTTGGCGTATAAATGGTACGAGAAATTAAATTCGTGGTATAGATACGCACTTTCATGAGACCGTGTGTGTTGTGCCGCTCTCCGCTGCTTTCACCAACACACGAGCAGTTTCAGCATCAGATACACACGATCGTCGGAAACAGACACCATTTGACTAACGCTATTCTGTCAGACCCAGCCATTATCACAACAATCAAATTATCCAAACTGCAAAATGGAGCATATGCAATCACTGCAAACAAGGTGTAAACAATTTGATTTACGCATACGCACCAATTCAGCTTAAACTCCAGCACAACCTGCATGTTTTAAACACTCACGACAGACACTAACTGAACTGATAAGAGTTTACATTTATTATATTTAGTAACAGCCCCATATTATTAACCGAAGCGCGTCTGGTTATAGGTTTATAAACCAACATTTCACACACAAACCTGAATGACAGTGACGCGTAACACACACACACGAGCGCGCGCACTGACTTATATAGTAGCCTATATTTTTCCTACTATGGAAGTCAATGGAGACCAGCAACTGTTTGGTCTTCAAATATCTTCATTTGTGTTCAGCAGAACAAAGAAACGTATAGCCTACAGGTTTGGAACAACATAATGACAGTATTTTCATTTTTGGGTGAACTATTTGTATGTCTAGTGTATATTCCCCCTGACGCAAACTACAAAGAGGCTGCAGATGCGATATATCATCATATACAAGAACTAGAGACAGCGTCCCCAGATACTCCCAAACTCATGGGCGTCGGAAGCAGAAAAAAAGTGTGTGGGTCCTCCCCCAGAATTTGTTTTTACTGGAGTAAATTTCATTTCATGTATTCTGGTGCCTTTTAATCAGACAAGTAAACTAAACTCGCCTCCACGTCGTGCATTAAATGCACAGCTATCCATGGATTATCCCGCTGGCACCAGGGTCATTTGCCTTGACAACTTAAAGCGGTTATTGATGTTTGCAACGCAATATTTGACTGGAAGGGTAAGTTACAACGGGCGGTTATTTTCGTGAGTTGCGGCTCGTTGAGGAATATAATTTAGCGATTTCAACGTAAATGGAGTTTAATTCATTAGTGCATTCCTCAAGTGACTGCGCTCTGAAAAGCGAACAGACATATGCGCTGAATGTAAAAGTGAGTGAGTCCAATATCATTGGTCTTAAAAAGTGGGTGGGCCTTGTCCCACCCATATACAATGGTTCCGACGCCCATGCCCAAACTTATTCTGGGTGATTTTAACGGCTGCTCTTTGTCATCTGTATTACCTCAATACCAGCAATATGTGAAGTGTGCCACGCGTGGATCAAAAATAATTGATCTATGCTATGGAAACATAAAAAATGCATATAAAGCAGTTAACAAAGCAGCGATAGGCGGATATGATCATAACATGTTTTTTTTGTTGCCCTCTTATCGACAAAAATTGAAAAGGGAAAAATCTAAAATGACATCGGTGCGCGTGTGGGATGATGACAGTGTGACAGCTCTTCAGGGAGGTTTTGACTGCACAGAGTGGAGCGTTTTTGATTGTGCAGATCTCGACGAGCATGCGGATGTTGTCACGTCATATATTAATTTTTGTGTGGACAATGTGATCGCGACAAAACGCGTGAAACAATTTTCTAATTCAAAACCATGGATTACAACAGAAATTAAAAAACTGTTAGTGGATAAAGAAAGAGCATTTAAAGGAAATGATCGATGTGGAGGGAAGCTGATTCAGAAGGAAATACAGAAGAAAATTAAACAGGGAAAAAGACACTATACATTTTTATTCTATGTTTATTCTATGTTTATTGTGGTTATGTTTATTGTGGTTCCCATGAGTGTAAAACAAATTCCCCTCGGGGCAATAAAGGTTTCATTCATTCATTCATTCATTCATTCATTCATTCATTCATTCATATAAGAGTCAGCATAACACAGACGCAACTGATTCACTTTAGACATAAGCATCTGTGTTTATGCTTGTGTGTGTGTGTGTGTGTGTGACAGTATTAGCACAATCAGACAGAAGATGAAGTTCAGTATCGGCGTGTTTCACACGCTCAGATCAATGTTTAAACTTACTGCATAACTAGCACAATAATTCAGCATCACAATACATTCAGTCTCACTTTAAGCGAGTGTGGAGGTCATTTAAAAATATATATTATTTTTTGTATCTTGTGCGTCTTTAATGTTAAATGGACCTTAATGCATATGTTTTTGAATTTTGCTGAATTAAAACATGATATAATCGTGATCGAGTGTAACTCTACCACTGCACTTTATTTATTTTTCTTTATTTAGGCACACTCTTGGAATTCAGAATAATACAGTGACAGGCTTGAGGTGTATGTATTATCATTTTCAGGGGAAATTGGGCTGTGAGATTGACTGCTTTTTTTTTTTTAGAAGAGAACTTGAAGAGAAATTACAGGAGATGAGACTAACATTTTTGACGCTTTAAATGCACATCATTGCACCTTTTACACACGTTTTTAAATGTTTGCTCTAATAAACCACTTATCATGCAATATAATATGCACTTATTTGTTTGTGATTTATATAACAGCTTCATCTGAAAGATGAATAACATCAGTGTGTCCTGTGGAGAGATGGAGAGAACAGAGTACACACTTCCCTCTGAGTTACTGAATCACAGACTCAGTGGAGACTGTGAGCAGAGCTGGTTCTCAGAGGTGATTTATTATACACACACACACACACACACACACTCTCTGATTTTATCCTCTTGTGTTTGGTGTGTTTAGGACGGGCGTCTGATAGCAGATCCATCAGGTCCTGAAACACTGATGGATCCTGTTATTACACACACACACAGACACACACACACACTCTTGATCCTCTTGTGTTTGGTGTGTTCAGGACGGGCGTCTGATAGCAGATCCATCAGATCCTGAAACACTGATGGATCCTGTTATTACACACACACACACAGACACACACACACTCTTGATCCTCTTGTGTTCGGTGTGTTCAGGACGGGCGTCTGATAGCAGATCCATCAGATCCTGAAACACTGATGAATCCTGTTATTTCAGTGTCATCTGATCGTCTCGTCACGTCTCGCTGTGTGAATCTGTATCATGAGATCCTCTGTGACGCTCCAGGAGTAAATCAACTCTCAACACATCATTCTTCTGTTCATATTTCATCTTTCATTAACATGATTCTCTAATGCTTCTTTCTTTCATCACAGTCTCATCTCAGTCTTAAGACCATGTTCAGAGGTAAGAGACACTTCAGTAAAACACATCAATCAGCGATATACGGTATCGGCGGATATATGTTCATAATGTTATCTGTATCGGCCGATATATGTTCATAATGTTATCTGTATCGGCCGATATATGTTCATAATGTTATCTGTATCGGCCGATATATGTTCATCTTTAATGTTATCGGTATCGGGCGATATACGATCATCTCTAATGTTATCGGTATTGGACGATATATGATCATCTTTAATGTTATCGGTATCGGCCGATAAATGATCATCTTTAATGTTATCGGTATCAGACGATATATATGATCATCTTTAACCCTCTGGAGTCTAAGGGGTTTTTGAGGTCTGTGAGATGTTTTGACATGCCCTGACATTTGTGCTTTTTTCAGTTGCTTATAAACATATTAATGGCAAAGGTGTAATTACACTCTATTTAGCACAAATAGGGGTACCATAATATGCGAGCAACATCTATTTACATATTTGTATTTTTGAGGGAATAATGTTTATGCATGGTTATTCAAAAAACTAAAAATTAAAGTTTCTGAAATAAGGCCACAAAACACATACTTAATATGTGTCCACAAGACTTTTGACTAATGGATGTAGTTGCCTAGTGTTTTTGCTTCAAAATTATCTGAAAATCACCCTGCCTAATCATTCACATAAAACAATACATTGATTTAAATTTTTTAAAACAGTTTTTGCTTCCAAAGGCAATATGCGCAGGGGCGTGACTTGCTGTGATTCACACCTGAGAAGACAAAGACCCTGCATAGTAATGAGCCTGCATACTAATGAGCCATTCATTCAGGTGTGTCACACAAGAAAGAATGCGATGACAAAAATAAATAAATAAATTATATATATATATATAAAATACAAATATAAATGAAAGTCAAAAGCACATTTTTAGTACATAGTCATACCTGGAAACAAATCCTGTTCAAATAGGCTATATGGACCATCCTACAGAATTAGTTAGAGTTAGAAAGTTAGAGTTCTCAGAGAGGAAAAAAAGGTATTTTTTCACAATTTTTTTATACATTCAAATTGTATAATTTCCAAGGTAAACATTTCTAGTATGCAGTTAATTCTCATACTGTATTTTCAGAAAGTTTTGGAATCTCCTCAAATGTGTCACTAATAAAAAACAATAATATTAAGATTTTTTTTTACATCTATCTTGTCTTTTTTTTTTTTTTTTTTTTTAAGTAGGCCTATAGCCTGGATTTTATCATTCATATTTCAAAGTTAAGGATTCATTAGTTTGATATAGTCTACATTGGAACAAACACTATAATAACATCTTAGATTATGAGCTTATTTTTGACAAAACATTCTAACGTTATATATTTAACATATGAGCAGAAACTGGTTAACTAAAGCTTATTTGATGTCTATTTTAGAGTAAAAATCTTTATAATCTATCCCAAACTAGTCAACTAAATGTTGTCTTTCATATTTCGTCTGTAACAACAACAGTGCGAATTCCGTTCATTCATCACACAGAGAGAGACACGCGATTCATTTTAAAACAGTATTCGCGATTAGAACAAAGAATAAACTTACTATGATCCTGGATCCATGGCTCCTCGAAGTGAAATTAATCCAGCACTGAGGTAAATTATCCAGAATTATTCCTCACAGCCTCGAAAAACGACACAGACTACCGGTACATTAATCTGAACTTGGTGTTTTATCGAGCTGGTGTGGGCGTTGGCAAGTTTCAGATCATTTGCGTTTCTATAGCAAACTCTCTGTGGGCGTGGTCACATTAAAAGATAATTAGCTGAAATGAGAACGCCTGGCATCTCTCTCTTTTTATATAGATTACATAAACACAGAATATTTGTTTTAGTTTTGAATTAGATAATTTAAAAGTACACACTTAAATGATTATAAAGATATATTGATCATGCCTGTGTGACTAGTATTTGCGGAGTTTTGTTTATGTTAAGAGACGTGCTCTAGAAAAAAAGTTCACGGAGACGGAGAGGCAGAAGGCACACCCTGTTTATTTTCTTTATTTTACAAAAGCACAATATTTTATTTCGATTGTAAGTGGACCCATAAAAAAGTAGACATTTAATAGTTTATTTTTTCATATTTCTTAAGTGTGTATGACCAAAGGTGACTGAGTATTTTAAGTCTATTTTGCTGCTATGTGAAAAAAATCGCGCAAAACGCGCCGGCGCGTTTCTCGACTCCAGAGGGTTAATGTTATCGGTATCGGCCGATATATGATCATCTTTAATGTTATCGGTATTGGACGATATATGATCATCTTTAATGTTATCGGTATCGGGAGATATATGATCATCTGTAATGTTATCGGTATCAGACGATATATATGATCATCTTTAATGTTATCGGTATCACACGATATATGTTCAAATTTAATGTTATCAGTATCGGCCGATATATGATCATCTTTAATGTTATCGGTATTGGACGATATATGATCATCTTTAATGTTATCGGTATCGGGAGATATATGATCATCTGTAATGTTATCGGTATCAGACGATATATATGATCATCTTTAATGTTATCGGTATCAGACGATATATGATCATCTTTACTAATCAGGCCGATACCGATAACATTAAATTTGCCCGATATATTAGAGCCAATAAGATGCGCACAGACTTCAGATGCGCACTGTTCAACATGATGGATTGAGTTGCTTGAAATATAATTGGAATCACTTAAAAAAAGGAAAATACAGTAGCGCTAAAATACGTGCAGCGCAAGTCTGTCATATCCACCTTATTTTACACGCTAGAGCGGCCATCGCCATTTTTGAAATATAAAATGTTAGATATCCGGTAAGCCACTTCCGCTAATCGTAGTTGTATTGTGAACCTGTTTTTTGTGCGGACTGTGTTGGTTTGACTGGCTAGCTAACTTTTAATATGGACTACAGACAGACTGGTGTCGTTTGCACAGTTATGGTGTGCCATAATATCTGGTTCAAGTGTAAAAATACCTGCAAGATATTTGTTTTGACCATAATCCGCACAGCAGAACTGAATGTGGATGTGAGGCACTATGATCTGCGCTGCAAGAAGCTAAAAGCTAGCATTAATAATGTGTGAACACGCTGGCAATGCGAGTTTCTTGTTATTTTCATGTTTTAGTCAGATAATTAACAGTATATCTGCATTATCTGTAAAGGCCATCAAGTAAAGGCCATCAAGATGCACAGGAGTCAACTCTTGGGTTTCACTGGCATTGCTCATCAGACACTCTCTCCTATAAGCAGCGACGGACAGACCACACACTTCCAACTATGCGGAGCATATACCATATCCTCGCTAGCCAGTATGACACCATAGGTTATATTGTGCCATTCACAACCCGGGCCAAGGTGATCGTACAGAAGTTATAGGACAAGAAAAAAGAGTTGGACGATCCCAGTTTGCCTGAGAACCGGTTGAACTTGTGGAAAGCATGAGAGAGTGAGCTGGATGGTTGTTTTCCCGAGGTCTTACTGCAGTAAAGAACTGGATCGGCCTACCAGCATGAGGCAGATCCACATTTTCTGCGACGCTTCAGAGCGAGCCTACGGTTCTGTGGCCTACTTACGAACTGAAAACCCTGAAGGTAGAGTGGAAGTAGCCTTTGTAAAAGGTAGATCTCGGGTAGCCACGAAAAAGCAGCAAACCGTTCCACGGTTGGAGTTATGTGCAGCACACACTGGTGCACAACTCACAAAAGTTCTGAAGACAGAGTTAACTTTGCCCATCCACAGTGTTACTCTGTGGTCCTTCTCCACAACTGTCCTTACCTGGCTGCTGTCACACTCATGTCGTTTTAAAGCGTTCGTAGGCACCAGAGTGGAAGAAATCCAGGATAACTGGAGATACGTGCCATCGAAGGAGAACCCCACAGATGACATCACAAAGGGAAAACTGCTCTGGGACAAAGGCCAGGAAAGCAGGGGAATAAGGGGACAAAATTCCTCAGAGAGACAACTGACCACTGGCCAGAGATGCCACTATTTACGAGCATTGATCAGGACAGTGGACTGAGAAAGCCAATCTTCATTGGTCTATCAATCTCCACACCGCCTACTCCTGATCCACAGAAGTACCATACACTTCCAGAGCTACTGAAGGCTTAAATCCAGCATGTCAAAGGGACGGCCACTGATATCCCAACAGCAGATGACTGCAAAGAGGAAGAACTTTCAGTTTTTCGTCAGAGCCAAACTGGCTCATTCCCATCAGAACTGTTCTTCCTCAGAGCTGGTCAATCCTTGCCAAAAAATATTCGCTTGCTATGCTTAGCCCCAGAATTAGATGAGGACACCGAACTCTTATGCGCTGGCGGTCGTCTCCGTCAGATCAGCCAGCTAGAGGAAGATACGAGACATCCTGCTGTCCTCGACTCGTCTCATCCGACTACCAAACTGGTAATCAAGGACCATGATGATTGACTACATCACCCAGGACCAGATAGGGTGTTTGCTGAACTCCGGAGGAAAAACTGGATGATATGGGGACGGGCTGCAGTCAGAAACCACCAACGACAATGTGCAGAGTGTCAGAGATGGCGGGGACAACCACATCCACCCAGAATGGCGGACCTCCCACCTGCCAGATTGAGGATCCATCAACCTGTCTTCTACTCAACAGGTGTGGATTGCTTTGGACCTTACACTATAAAGGTGGGACACAAGATTGAAAAAAGATGGGGAATCATCTTCAAATGCAATACTCCCCAGCATCGACACAGATTCCTTCTTGATGGCTTTACGACGATTCATCTCCAGACGTGGTAAACCCTTTGAGCTTCTGTCAGACCAAGGCACCAACTTTAAAGGAGGAGAAAGGGAACATAAAGAGTCATTCATCGCCCTTCATCCTGAGCTTCAAGCACAACTCGCCAGCCAACAGATAAGATTCATCTTTAATCCACCCAGTTCACCCCATTTCGGTGGATGTTGGGAGAGAGTAATCCTTTCTTTAAAGGCTGCACTTCACATCACCATCGGCAGCCACACAGTTACAGAAGAAGTGCTGAGAACTGTCTTCATAGAAATAGAAGGAATTTTCAACTCCAAACCCATTGGCTACACCTCTTCGGACATCGCGGATCCAGATCCAGTAACTCCTAACATCTTGTTGATGGGGCGGCGAGAGGCCACATTACCGCAAGTGGAATACCAAGACTCTGAACTCCTGAGCCGTAAGAGATGGAGACATAGCCAGCTCTTGGCTTATCACTTCTGGAGGCACTTTATTCGGCACTACCTACCCAACCTCCAGATCCGACAGAAGACTGAAGAAGCGGACCTGCAGGTCGGTACACGGTCATGATCTTGGACCAACAACTGCTCTTTGGCCTGTTGGAAGAAATGTTCAGGTCTTTCCTGGGTTGAAGATTATTAGTCTGCAAAACTAGCAAAACTGCAAGTCTCACACATCAGAAGAACGTATGTACTTCCGCGTTGCAAAATAAGGTGGATAGGCTTCATACAACTATAACGAGAACATCATAATTGTGTGCTTTTTAATGCTGAGACTTTTGTTTGTAATCAGGCTCGCAAAAATTTAGATTTAGATTTATCGGACAATATATCAGTTATCGGCTTTCAAATATAAAGAACTATTGGTTATCGGGATCGGCCAAAATGTTCATATAGATCAGTGTGTCCTGAATCAGATCGAACTGTGTGTTGAACTGAATCTTCTGTAAGTGAATCATGATGATTGTGAATGTGTTTTTCAGTGAGGAATGAAACTGCAGCGACTCCAAACTCAGGTGAGTTTCAGCTGATAAACGTGTGTCTAATTCACTAATAAAACACTGATTCAGACTCATACTGTCATATTGTCTGATTTTTGTGATCATTGTGTTTTAAAGATGTTGTGAATGAAGTGACTCCGTCTCTCCAGAACTCAGGTAAAACATCAAGAGCTTTAAACATAAACTCTAATATTGGATTATCATTATTATAGATCAGCTGATTTGATATTTGATGACTTGTATAGATCAGTTGTGGTGGCTGTTTGCTCTCTTCATCTTCATCTTCATCATCATCATCTGTTTTATACTGCGTAAAAGGATCTTCAGGTGAGTCCAGACTGATCTTATAACGTCATACTTCAGTCTTTACATCTGACACTAGTTCACAAGAGCTCAGGTCATCGTGAATCACATTCACATTCATTTTATCAGGGCCCGTATGTATAAAACTTCTAAGAAATGCTCTTAAGAATAGTCTTAAGCTTTGACTTAAGTGTAAAAAGTAGGACTTCTCTAAGAGTAGCAGCCTTTTATAAAGCAGCTAAAAGCAGCTTTCAGTAAAGTATAAGACTGATTCTTAAGTGCTGCAAACTAAGGACTACAATGATGTGAACAAAAAATGATTATGGTGCAGACAATGTATGATATTTTCTTCTCCTGTGAGCTTTTTAGTTTTTCTAAAACCTGTAGCTGTAGTTTGCCCTTATTTGTCACTTTATTTTTAAAAATAATATTGATCTGCAGCATAATTATTTGCAAAAAGCAGATCAAATAAAGTATACACTGTTTCTAAATGCCTCTTTTTTTCCTTTTTTACAGTATTAAAATGACAGTTTCTCTTGAATTCAATGTCCCATACAGTGTGCACACCTCATTTGAAACAATTTTACTAAAGCATTTGGGAGATATGTGCCATTATTCTACTTTAAACACATATAAAGACCTCATTTTTAATAAGTAGAAAAAACTAATGGTCAGTTCTCATACGGGACGTCCCATACAGCATGCACACCAAATATCAAAGCATTTTACTGCAGCATTTTGGAGATATGTGCCATTATTCTACTTTAAACACATATAAAGACCTCATTTTTAATAAGTAGAAAAAAACAATGAACAGTTTATAAACGGGACGTCCCATACAGTGTGCACACCTCATATCAAAGCATTTTACTGCAGCATTTTGGAGATATATGCCATGATTCTACTTTAAACACAGATAAAAACCACATTTCTAATAAGTAGAAAAAAACAATGAACAGTTTATAAACGGGACGTCCCATACAGTGTGCACACCTCATATCAAAGCATTTTACTGCAGCATTTTGGAGATATGTGCCATTATTCTACTTTAAACACCTATAAAAATCTCATTTCTAATAAGTAGAAAAAACTAATGGTCAGTTCTTATACGGGACGTCCCATACAGCATGCACACCTCATATCAAAGCATTTTACTGCAGAATTTTGGAGATATATGCCATTATTCTACTTTAAACACAGATAAAAACCACATTTCTAATAAGTAGAAAAAAACAATGAACAGTTTATAAACGGGACGTCCCATACAGTGAGCACACCAAATATCTAACCATTTTACTGCAGCGTTTTGGAGATATAGGACATTATTATACTTTAAACACCTATAAAAACCTATTTTCTAATAAGTAGAAAAAAATAAAGGTCAGTTCTCATACGGGACGTGCCATACAGTGTGCACACCTCATATCAAAGCATTTTACTGCAGCATTTTGGAGATGTAAGACCCGCTAAATCGAACCAATGGCGGCATACGATCAGCGGCGAAGGTCTCGCACGTGTTCCGTCGTTTCCAGGCTAGTGGGATTTTTGATTAAATGCAATACACGTTCTCATATGTATTAACTCGTTATTTCATCTGACTCCATATATAAAAGGGTTTTAATGATATCTGTGCATCATTAAAATATAAGCGAGTGTTTGACTATTCCTTTTAACCATTAGCTAAATGAACAATGTCAAAATCAGTTAGAATAATTAAATGTAACAATTTATTATGTCGGGTAAAGTATCATGCCAATTTCACAATCAGTTCAAAGATAATCAATACAATAACATCGAATGCTCTAGAATAAGAGAAAGATGCAAACCCAACATTTTAAGAAATACATGAGGCTGAGTTTTGGAAACTCAACCTCACGGGCTCTCAGAATTACAGAGAAGGCCTCGAGTTTCTCACTGCAGTCCATTAAATAGCCAGAATGTTTTCACATGGAAAATCTGCTAATTTGCATTAAGAAGTTACACCTCTTGGGGTGGGGGAAAAAGACCATTTGCCTTCCTTTGTGTGTCAGTTATCTCTAAACTCTTAAAACCTTAGTACCTTGTGTTTTACTCTTTGGGAATGAGACCATTGTACCAGTCGCACTGAGACCTTTAAAATGATACTAAACACAATACTTAATCATTCACATTAAAACCATATATTCTTGTGTGAGTTAAGTGTTACTGAGAGACAGAGAATGCAGATGAAGTGAGACTTGTCCCAAAGGAAGAGGGGGAGGGAGTCAAATGTTAATTTTCCCACAAGGTTCTTTGTTTCATAAACCAGTGGTCATTCTTTAACCAGTTCTTCCAATTTCCAGCCTTACAGATCCCTCCTTGACCCCGTGGGTCACATTCGGACGAAAACTTACGGGGTCACAGTAAGGCGTTTGTTGTAATCTTTGAGGTGTTACTCAAAATTGTCTTTGCAATGTTAGCATCTGTAGAAGCTCAGAGGGCTGTGTTCACCTGCAGAACACCTGGTCTCACCAGGTGTGTGTGGCTTGAGTCCAGCAGGTGGATGAATTCGTTCAGGTTTTCTTTCTGTGATGCGAGCAAGGTTCATAGAGTCAATCTGGACCTTTTTGACTTGTTCAGTTGACGTGTCATGGAGAAACTTCCGCTTCCCTGGCACCTTCCCCATGATGATAATCTGACCCTTCTTGACCAATCCCGTCCCCTCCAGCGGTGCGGTTGTCTGGGCAGACCTCAGTGGGTGAAGGGGTTCTCATTGATTCCACACTGCTTTGTGTGAGACAACTGACAAGCGTTTTAAAAGTCCGCTTCACGATTGAGCACATATGAACTTCAAGTCGTAAGGAAATGCATAGGAACACATTATGCAACAAAATCATGTCATGTTCAATGTAAAATACCATGTTCATGTCAGCAAGTGTGAATGGTACATCGGTCTCATATGTTTCTCAAGGTCAGGTAAGGTGGTCTCATTTTTAATTATCCAAATTCTTTCACCACTGTGATGATATTAAATGGTAGTGGAATTTAAATATTCTTGGTCTGACTTACTCAAAGGAAATGCAGCAAGAAGTCGGTGCATAATCAAATAAATGGTACGCATCAATACATCTTGTAATAACAATAATAATATTCAAATACAAAAATATGAAGAATCACTGTTTGTTCGGGAATCTTCCAATGCAAGCCACCTATGCAGATATAAGGAGTGACTTGGAACATGAATAATCATACAAGAATGGAGATTGTTCATTCCTTGCAACAGTTGTTTGTGTGTGTGTGTGTGTGTGTGTGTGTGTATGTGAGAGAGAGTGTGTGTGTGTGGCTCAGTCACAGTCGATGACAGGTAAATTTTAAATTCTGTAATTTGTTGAAGCGCTCACACTTCAGATCTATTCGTTATTGATGATGTTTCTGTTATTATTGGTTTGTTGAGAAATCAGGGGCCCGCTGACTTTTCAACAACCCTAACAACAATCAGAAAGTTTGAACATTTTGAAAATTGAATAGCAGGTCTGTCTCTGCTTCATAATTTTTCATCATTGATTTGCGACTGTAGCCAGTCATATGTATATTACAGTGTTTTCCCATGAGTTGGTAGAGTGTTTTGAATAGAGTATGCTATGTCATGGGATCAGCTTTCCATCCTATGTGTGTGAAGCTATCCGGATCTGTCCGTGTGAAGATGCACAATAGATCTTTAGTGAAGTGACACTTTTGGACTCTGTCATCTTTATCTCCTTATGTGTCGTGTTCAACCTGGATAGACTTGATCTTTTCCAGGTGATGTTGATGCGAGGGTGTAGTGATGGAGGAGTGTGGGTTCATGTCTAGGAGATGGGTGGAATATAATCTATAACAATTGTGTTGCAAATTTAGTTCCAGTTCTAAACTGGTAGGCCATGCTAAAGTAGTGATGTGCTACTGTGAGATGTAAATGGCCTTTGACGTTTCACCCATCTCCCGTGTTTCAGATTCTGTTCTAACAATCCCGCTGTCCTGGTGATCCAGGTGGAGTCCGGCCCGTCCTGGCATCCGTCCTCCGAGGAATTGCAGAAGTAAACCTGACAAAAGCAAATGCAGAGAGAATTAAATCCAGGTCTGAATTACTGCCATTGTTTCAGTGTAGTGTGCGACACCTTAAAGCTGCTCTTGCAGTCGAGCCTTCACAGTCTGCTGTGTCATGAGCATTAGAGATCCCAGTTCTGCTGGGGACATTCTCTGGCTTTACCTCAAGTTGCTTTCATTACAGCCAGATCTGTTGGCATAAATTAGTTCACCTGTTTTGGTGTGGTGTCGTTCACACATTTGGTTAGTGCAGATCTCTTGTGACCTGCAAAAGACTGTGGTACTTCTGTTCGATGTTTAGTTCACACCCTCCTTGTACATATGCGTCCTTGATCAGTTTGCTATTACCTGTGCCACACTTCTGAGAGTGTTTTTTATTAAATGCAAAAAATTAAAAGCACACCTCCGTCCGCCCTTTTGGCACTGGGTAGTAGCTCAAGGAAATCGAATTGTAAGGATTAATGCCACACTTTAATTCGAGTTGTAATACAATTATATTATATTTAAGAATATAAGTGAAATTATATTATATCTGGTCTCTGCTTGTTCTCATGTCAATACATTTGAATATGAAAAGGCTTTCTGGCTCAGGCTGATAATAAGATGTACATTCGCTGTTTCTCTTTTCTGTTTGCTAGGTTTCGAATACCTTTTCTTTTCATCTAGTCTTTTTAAAGACTATAAGAAAGCCAAGTGGCCATTTTAACGTTTGTTTATTCTTTTGAACTCTTAATTTTAGTTTATCCGCTCAGATCAGGAAGCTATATCGCTCTGCAGTCCTTCTCTCAAGGCCGCACGACACACCCCCGTCAGTTCCAATAACCAATTGAGAGGTAATTTGACTAAATATCTGGGATCTGCCGTATTCACACGTACAATCAAAGATATATATACAAGTCCCCTTGAACCCTCCCTCTAGAAATTAAATCAATGTTTTACTTTAGTAGGGACGATTGACCACCATGAAAGATAACAGTTCATCAACTCAACTTCTCTTAAAATGGCTTCAGGTCAAGCCCGTGGTCTGTAAATCATGCACGTTTATCCAAAGTAATCATTAACTTAAAACAGTGGATATGGACACACCCAAACCTAGGTTGATTAAAACAGCGTTTGCTGATTCTAGTCGGAAATAACTTGTCCCCTCGTTCAAGTACACTTAAAATGGTATCGGATATTAGCCGTCGCTAAATCTGACGCGAAAGATGTGGAAATATACAAATCCAAAAATCTAGGGAAAAAACAGTTTTTCAGAGTCATTCAGAATTAATTCAAACGTAACCATTTACAAATTTTGTATGCGAAAACAGCTCCCATAGAGTGGAGAGGTAAAGTGTACGTTCTCTAAAGCTTTGAATATGAAAAGGGTTTTTGTTTCAGGATTAATGAGATGCGCGTTCACTGTTTCTGATTTTCAATTTCAAATTGTGAATCACATTATAGCCATCAAATTTAGACGCACGTTTAATTCAGTCTACACAGGACACATGGTATTTATAAATGTGTCCGAGAGCGGTCCGCCTGGCTCTGATGTCATGCTGACGTATGTCAAAAAACTCTCGCGAGCGCAAGGCGGTTGTGTCGGATTCTGCAGTCGGCCGCAGTTGCTCTCCACCGACTGCGCTGATCAAAAGCATGATGGGAAACGACTTGCTGACGACACAGCTTAATGCTCATTGGTTTAAACAATCGTGATGTATTTGTTCTCTTTTAAAATGTTCGATTTTAAAACTCTGGTAAATATTTAATGACCAATAAGGTCAAGGATGTGTCTTACAAATTACTTCATCTTTTTTATCCTGTGAAGCTTTACTTAAAAAATATGTTTCCTGATTGACACTTCATGTTCTTTTTGTGGCGCTGAACACGAATCTATTTCTCATCTGTTCTGGGAATGAACGTACACACGTCTATTTTGGAAGTTTTTTTTTTTGTTATACAAAGACGTTTTATTTGGTCAGCACAACTTTGACAAAGGTGTAAAGGACCAATAGTTTTTGAAAAACCTATTTATTTTTTCTATTTCTATTTTTCTAGCGATTTTTTTTTTTTACACATAATGTAAATTTCAGGGTGATAAGCCCTACTTTTTTATTTTTTGTAAGGAACTTAAATCCTACCTGGACACTCTCAGTATTTCCAATAACTCCAAAGCTCTTAAAACTGTCTCATTGTGTCATTTACATGATATTCTCCTGACTTATAACTTGTAATTGTAATTAACTCAAATAACTGACTCAATTGTAATTAGCCCTGGTAATGATTTTTCATTGATTCAATAAAAAAAAAAAAAAAGTTAACTCTGGTATCATGTTTTATGTGTATACGTGCGTTATGTGTGAATAAACTCTCTGACAGTGCGATATGGGTTATGTGATGTCATTTTTATTAAAATATATATATAAAAACACATGTCTGTATTAAAGAAAAAAATATTGATAAACACGTATTTGGAATGGAATTAAATAACTAGTGCTTTGGGTGTCTTGTTCATTATATTTATTTTCATATAAAAGCAACAGAACTTAAATTACATCCAGTTTATTAGCAACACCTGCACGAGCGTGAATCCTGTGAATCCCGCGATATCCGCCATTGATCTCGCAGGTGTCTGTTCCACTGCGAGAAGAGAGATCTGTCCGCCTTTGATCTCGCAGGTGTCTGTTCCACTGCGAGAAGAGAGATCTGTCCGCCATTGATCTCGCAGGTGTCTGTTCCACTGCGAGAAGAGAGATCTGTCCGCCTTTGATCTCGCAGGTGTCTGTTCCACTGCGAGAAGAGAGATCTGTCCGCCTTTGATCTCGCAGGTGTCTGTTCCACTGCGAGAAGAGAGATCTGTCCGCCTTTGATCTCGCAGGTGTCTGATCCACTGTGAGAAGAGAGATCTGTCCGCCATTGATCTCGCAGGTGTCTGTTCCACTGCGAGAAGAGAGATCTGTCCGCCTTTGATCTCGCAGGTGTCTGTTCCACTGCGAGAAGAGAGATCTGTCCGCCATTGATCTCGCAGGTGTCTGTTCCACTGCGAGAAGAGAGATCTGTCCGCCTTTGATCTCGCAGGTGTCTGATCCACTGTGAGAAGAGAGATCTGTCCGCCTTTGATCTCGCAGGTGTCTGTTCCACTGCGAGAAGAGTGATCTGTCCGCCTTTGATCTCGCAGGTGTCTGATCCACTGTGAGAAGAGAGATCTGTCCGCCTTTGATCTCGCAGGTGTCTGATCCACTGTGAGAAGAGAGATCTGTCCGCCTTTGATCTCGCAGGTGTCTGTTCCACTGCGAGAAGAGAGATCTGTCCGCCTTTGATCTCGCAGGTGTCTGATCCACTGTGAGAAGAGAGATCTGTCCGCCTTTGATCTCGCAGGTGTCTGATCCACTGCGAGAAGAGAGATCTGTCCGCCTTTGATCTCGCAGGTGTCTGATCCACTGTGAGAAGAGAGATCTGTCCGCCTTTGATCTCGCAGGTGTCTGATCCACTGCGAGAAGAGAGATCTGTCCGCCTTTGATCTCGCAGGTGTCTGATCCACTGTGAGAAGAGAGATCTGTCCGCCTTTGATCTCGCAGGTGTCTGATCCACTGTGAGAAGAGAGATCTGTCCGCCTTTGATCTCGCAGGTGTAGATCCACTGCGAGAAGAGAGATCTGTCCGCCTTTGATCTCGCAGGTGTCTGATCCACTGTGAGAAGAGATATCTGTCCGCCTTTGATCTCGCAGGTGTCTGTTCCACTGTGAGAAGAGAGATCTGTCCGCCTTTGATCTCGCAGGTGTAGATCCACTGTGAGAAGAGAGATCTGTCCGCCTTTGATCTCGCAGGTGTCTGATCCACTGCGAGAAGAGAGATCTGTCCGCCTTTGATCTCGCAGGTGTCTGATCCACTGCGAGAAGAGAGATCTGTCCGCCTTTGATCTCGCAGGTGTCTGATCCACTGTGAGAAGAGAGATCTGTCCGCCTTTGATCTCGCAGGTGTCTGATCCACTGTGAGAAGAGAGATCTGTCCGCCTTTGATCTCGCAGGTGTCTGATCCACTGTGAGAAGAGAGATCTGTCCGCCATTGATCTCGCAGGTGTCTGTTCCACTGCGAGAAGAGAGATCTGTCCGCCTTTGATCTCGCAGGTGTCTGATCCACTGTGAGAAGAGAGATCTGTCCGCCTTTGATCTCGCAGGTGTCTGATCCACTGTGAGAAGAGAGATCTGTCCGCCTTTGATCTCGCAGGTGTCTGATCCACTGTGAGAAGAGAGATCTGTCCGCCTTTGATCTCGCAGGTGTCTGATCCACTGTGAGAAGAGAGATCTGTCCGCCTTTGATCTCGCAGGTGTCTGATCCACTGTGAGAAGAGTGATCTGTCCGCCTTTGATCTCGCAGGTGTCTGATCCACTGTGAGAAGAGAGATCTGTCCGCCTTTGATCTCGCAGGTGTCTGTTCCACTGCGAGAAGAGAGATCTGTCCGCCTTTGATCTCGCAGGTGTCTGATCCACTGTGAGAAGAGTGATCTGTCCGCCTTTGATCTCGCAGGTGTCTGATCCACTGCGAGAAGAGAGATCTGTCCGCCTTTGATCTCGCAGGTGTCTGATCCACTGCGAGAAGAGAGATCTGTCCGCCTTTGATCTCGCAGGTGTCTGATCCACTGTGAGAAGAGAGATCTGTCCGCCTTTGATCTCGCAGGTGTCTGATCCACTGTGAGAAGAGAGATCTGTCCGCCTTTGATCTCGCAGGTGTCTGATCCACTGTGAGAAGAGAGATCTGTCCGCCATTGATCTCGCAGGTGTCTGTTCCACTGCGAGAAGAGAGATCTGTCCGCCTTTGATCTCGCAGGTGTCTGATCCACTGTGAGAAGAGAGATCTGTCCGCCTTTGATCTCGCAGGTGTCTGATCCACTGTGAGAAGAGAGATCTGTCCGCCTTTGATCTCGCAGGTGTCTGTTCCACTGCGAGAAGAGAGATCTGTCCGCCATTGATCTCGCAGGTGTCTGTTCCACTGCGAGAAGAGAGATCTGTCCGCCTTTGATCTCGCAGGTGTCTGTTCCACTGCGAGAAGAGAGATCTGTCCGCCTTTGATCTCGCAGGTGTCTGTTCCACTGCGAGAAGAGAGATCTGTCCGCCATTGATCTCGCAGGTGTCTGTTCCACTGCGAGAAGAGAGATCTGTCCGCCTTTGATCTCGCAGGTGTCTGATCCACTGTGAGAAGAGAGATCTGTCCGCCTTTGATCTCGCAGGTGTCTGTTCCACTGCGAGAAGAGTGATCTGTCCGCCTTTGATCTCGCAGGTGTCTGATCCACTGTGAGAAGAGAGATCTGTCCGCCTTTGATCTCGCAGGTGTCTGATCCACTGTGAGAAGAGAGATCTGTCCGCCTTTGATCTCGCAGGTGTCTGTTCCACTGCGAGAAGAGAGATCTGTCCGCCTTTGATCTCGCAGGTGTCTGATCCACTGTGAGAAGAGAGATCTGTCCGCCTTTGATCTCGCAGGTGTCTGATCCACTGCGAGAAGAGAGATCTGTCCGCCTTTGATCTCGCAGGTGTCTGATCCACTGCGAGAAGAGAGATCTGTCCGCCTTTGATCTCGCAGGTGTCTGATCCACTGCGAGAAGAGAGATCTGTCCGCCTTTGATCTCGCAGGTGTCTGATCCACTGTGAGAAGAGAGATCTGTCCGCCTTTGATCTCGCAGGTGTCTGATCCACTGTGAGAAGAGAGATCTGTCCGCCTTTGATCTCGCAGGTGTAGATCCACTGCGAGAAGAGAGATCTGTCCGCCTTTGATCTCGCAGGTGTCTGATCCACTGTGAGAAGAGATATCTGTCCGCCTTTGATCTCGCAGGTGTCTGTTCCACTGTGAGAAGAGAGATCTGTCCGCCTTTGATCTCGCAGGTGTAGATCCACTGTGAGAAGAGAGATCTGTCCGCCTTTGATCTCGCAGGTGTCTGATCCACTGTGAGAAGAGAGATCTGTCCGCCTTTGATCTCGCAGGTGTCTGATCCACTGTGAGAAGAGAGATCTGTCCGCCTTTGATCTCGCAGGTGTCTGATCCACTGTGAGAAGAGAGATCTGTCCGCCTTTGATCTCGCAGGTGTCTGATCCACTGTGAGAAGAGAGATCTGTCCGCCTTTGATCTCGCAGGTGTCTGATCCACTGTGAGAAGAGAGATCTGTCCGCCTTTGATCTCGCAGGTGTCTGATCCACTGTGAGAAGAGTGATCTGTCCGCCTTTGATCTCGCAGGTGTCTGATCCACTGTGAGAAGAGAGATCTGTCCGCCTTTGATCTCGCAGGTGTCTGATCCACTGCGAGAAGAGAGATCTGTCCGCCTTTGATCTCGCAGGTGTCTGATCCACTGCGAGAAGAGAGATCTGTCCGCCTTTGATCTCGCAGGTGTCTGATCCACTGCGAGAAGAGAGATCTGTCCGCCTTTGATCTCGCAGGTGTCTGATCCACTGCGAGAAGAGAGATCTGTCCGCCTTTGATCTCGCAGGTGTCTGATCCACTGCGAGAAGAGAGATCTGTCCGCCTTTGATCTCGCAGGTGTAGATCCACTGCGAGAAGAGAGATCTGTCCGCCTTTGATCTCGCAGGTGTAGATCCACTGTGAGAAGAGAGATCTGTCCGCCTTTGATCTCGCAGGTGTAGATCCACTGTGAGAAGAGAGATCTGTCCGCCTTTGATCTCGCAGGTGTAGATCCACTGTGAGAAGAGAGATCTGTCCGCCTTTGATCTCGCAGGTGTCTGATCCACTGCGAGAAGAGAGATCTGTCCGCCTTTGATCTCGCAGGTGTCTGTTCCACTGCGAGAAGAGAGATCTGTCCGCCTTTGATCTCGCAGGTGTCTGATCCACTGTGAGAAGAGAGATCTGTCCGCCTTTGATCTCGCAGGTGTCTGATCCACTGTGAGAAGAGAGATCTGTCCGCCTTTGATCTCGCAGGTGTCTGTTCCACTGCGAGAAGAGAGATCTGTCCGCCTTTGATCTCGCAGGTGTCTGATCCACTGTGAGAAGAGAGATCTGTCCGCCTTTGATCTCGCAGGTGTCTGATCCACTGCGAGAAGAGAGATCTGTCCGCCTTTGATCTCGCAGGTGTCTGTTCCACTGCGAGAAGAGAGATCTGTCCGCCTTTGATCTCGCAGGTGTCTGATCCACTGTGAGAAGAGATATCTGTCCGCCTTTGATCTCGCAGGTGTCTGTTCCACTGTGAGAAGAGAGATCTGTCCGCCTTTGATCTCGCAGGTGTAGATCCACTGTGAGAAGAGAGATCTGTCCGCCTTTGATCTCGCAGGTGTCTGATCCACTGTGAGAAGAGAGATCTGTCCGCCTTTGATCTCGCAGGTGTCTGATCCACTGTGAGAAGAGAGATCTGTCCGCCTTTGATCTCGCAGGTGTCTGTTCCACTGCGAGAAGAGAGATCTGTCCGCCTTTGATCTCGCAGGTGTCTGATCCACTGTGAGAAGAGAGATCTGTCCGCCTTTGATCTCGCAGGTGTCTGATCCACTGTGAGAAGAGAGATCTGTCCGCCTTTGATCTCGCAGGTGTCTGATCCACTGCGAGAAGAGAGATCTGTCCGCCTTTGATCTCGCAGGTGTCTGATCCACTGTGAGAAGAGAGATCTGTCCGCCTTTGATCTCGCAGGTGTCTGATCCACTGCGAGAAGAGAGATCTGTCCGCCTTTGATCTCGCAGGTGTCTGATCCACTGTGAGAAGAGAGATCTGTCCGCCTTTGATCTCGCAGGTGTCTGATCCACTGTGAGAAGAGAGATCTGTCCGCCTTTGATCTCGCAGGTGTAGATCCACTGCGAGAAGAGAGATCTGTCCGCCTTTGATCTCGCAGGTGTCTGATCCACTGTGAGAAGAGATATCTGTCCGCCTTTGATCTCGCAGGTGTCTGTTCCACTGTGAGAAGAGAGATCTGTCCGCCTTTGATCTCGCAGGTGTAGATCCACTGTGAGAAGAGAGATCTGTCCGCCTTTGATCTCGCAGGTGTCTGATCCACTGTGAGAAGAGAGATCTGTCCGCCTTTGATCTCGCAGGTGTCTGATCCACTGTGAGAAGAGAGATCTGTCCGCCTTTGATCTCGCAGGTGTCTGATCCACTGTGAGAAGAGAGATCTGTCCGCCTTTGATCTCGCAGGTGTCTGATCCACTGTGAGAAGAGAGATCTGTCCGCCTTTGATCTCGCAGGTGTCTGATCCACTGTGAGAAGAGAGATCTGTCCGCCTTTGATCTCGCAGGTGTCTGATCCACTGTGAGAAGAGTGATCTGTCCGCCTTTGATCTCGCAGGTGTCTGATCCACTGTGAGAAGAGAGATCTGTCCGCCTTTGATCTCGCAGGTGTCTGTTCCACTGCGAGAAGAGAGATCTGTCCGCCTTTGATCTCGCAGGTGTCTGATCCACTGTGAGAAGAGTGATCTGTCCGCCTTTGATCTCGCAGGTGTCTGATCCACTGCGAGAAGAGAGATCTGTCCGCCTTTGATCTCGCAGGTGTCTGATCCACTGCGAGAAGAGAGATCTGTCCGCCTTTGATCTCGCAGGTGTCTGATCCACTGTGAGAAGAGAGATCTGTCCGCCTTTGATCTCGCAGGTGTCTGATCCACTGTGAGAAGAGAGATCTGTCCGCCTTTGATCTCGCAGGTGTCTGATCCACTGTGAGAAGAGAGATCTGTCCGCCATTGATCTCGCAGGTGTCTGTTCCACTGCGAGAAGAGAGATCTGTCCGCCTTTGATCTCGCAGGTGTCTGATCCACTGTGAGAAGAGAGATCTGTCCGCCTTTGATCTCGCAGGTGTCTGATCCACTGTGAGAAGAGAGATCTGTCCGCCTTTGATCTCGCAGGTGTCTGTTCCACTGCGAGAAGAGAGATCTGTCCGCCATTGATCTCGCAGGTGTCTGTTCCACTGCGAGAAGAGAGATCTGTCCGCCTTTGATCTCGCAGGTGTCTGTTCCACTGCGAGAAGAGAGATCTGTCCGCCTTTGATCTCGCAGGTGTCTGTTCCAGTGCGAGAAGAGAGATCTGTCCGCCATTGATCTCGCAGGTGTCTGTTCCACTGCGAGAAGAGAGATCTGTCCGCCTTTGATCTCGCAGGTGTCTGATCCACTGTGAGAAGAGAGATCTGTCCGCCTTTGATCTCGCAGGTGTCTGTTCCACTGCGAGAAGAGTGATCTGTCCGCCTTTGATCTCGCAGGTGTCTGATCCACTGTGAGAAGAGAGATCTGTCCGCCTTTGATCTCGCAGGTGTCTGATCCACTGTGAGAAGAGAGATCTGTCCGCCTTTGATCTCGCAGGTGTCTGTTCCACTGCGAGAAGAGAGATCTGTCCGCCTTTGATCTCGCAGGTGTCTGATCCACTGTGAGAAGAGAGATCTGTCCGCCTTTGATCTCGCAGGTGTCTGATCCACTGCGAGAAGAGAGATCTGTCCGCCTTTGATCTCGCAGGTGTCTGATCCACTGTGAGAAGAGAGATCTGTCCGCCTTTGATCTCGCAGGTGTCTGATCCACTGCGAGAAGAGAGATCTGTCCGCCTTTGATCTCGCAGGTGTCTGATCCACTGTGAGAAGAGAGATCTGTCCGCCTTTGATCTCGCAGGTGTCTGATCCACTGTGAGAAGAGAGATCTGTCCGCCTTTGATCTCGCAGGTGTAGATCCACTGCGAGAAGAGAGATCTGTCCGCCTTTGATCTCGCAGGTGTCTGATCCACTGTGAGAAGAGATATCTGTCCGCCTTTGATCTCGCAGGTGTCTGTTCCACTGTGAGAAGAGAGATCTGTCCGCCTTTGATCTCGCAGGTGTAGATCCACTGTGAGAAGAGAGATCTGTCCGCCTTTGATCTCGCAGGTGTCTGATCCACTGTGAGAAGAGAGATCTGTCCGCCTTTGATCTCGCAGGTGTCTGATCCACTGTGAGAAGAGAGATCTGTCCGCCTTTGATCTCGCAGGTGTCTGATCCACTGTGAGAAGAGAGATCTGTCCGCCTTTGATCTCGCAGGTGTCTGATCCACTGTGAGAAGAGAGATCTGTCCGCCTTTGATCTCGCAGGTGTCTGATCCACTGTGAGAAGAGAGATCTGTCCGCCTTTGATCTCGCAGGTGTCTGATCCACTGTGAGAAGAGTGATCTGTCCGCCTTTGATCTCGCAGGTGTCTGATCCACTGTGAGAAGAGAGATCTGTCCGCCTTTGATCTCGCAGGTGTCTGATCCACTGCGAGAAGAGAGATCTGTCCGCCTTTGATCTCGCAGGTGTCTGATCCACTGCGAGAAGAGAGATCTGTCCGCCTTTGATCTCGCAGGTGTCTGATCCACTGCGAGAAGAGAGATCTGTCCGCCTTTGATCTCGCAGGTGTCTGATCCACTGCGAGAAGAGAGATCTGTCCGCCTTTGATCTCGCAGGTGTCTGATCCACTGCGAGAAGAGAGATCTGTCCGCCTTTGATCTCGCAGGTGTAGATCCACTGCGAGAAGAGAGATCTGTCCGCCTTTGATCTCGCAGGTGTAGATCCACTGTGAGAAGAGAGATCTGTCCGCCTTTGATCTCGCAGGTGTAGATCCACTGTGAGAAGAGAGATCTGTCCGCCTTTGATCTCGCAGGTGTAGATCCACTGTGAGAAGAGAGATCTGTCCGCCTTTGATCTCGCAGGTGTCTGATCCACTGCGAGAAGAGAGATCTGTCCGCCTTTGATCTCGCAGGTGTCTGTTCCACTGCGAGAAGAGAGATCTGTCCGCCTTTGATCTCGCAGGTGTCTGATCCACTGTGAGAAGAGAGATCTGTCCGCCTTTGATCTCGCAGGTGTCTGATCCACTGTGAGAAGAGAGATCTGTCCGCCTTTGATCTCGCAGGTGTCTGTTCCACTGCGAGAAGAGAGATCTGTCCGCCTTTGATCTCGCAGGTGTCTGATCCACTGTGAGAAGAGAGATCTGTCCGCCTTTGATCTCGCAGGTGTCTGATCCACTGCGAGAAGAGAGATCTGTCCGCCTTTGATCTCGCAGGTGTAGATCCACTGTGAGAAGAGAGATCTGTCCGCCTTTGATCTCGCAGGTGTCTGATCCACTGCGAGAAGAGAGATCTGTCCGCCTTTGATCTCGCAGGTGTCTGATCCACTGCGAGAAGAGAGATCTGTCCGCCTTTGATCTCGCAGGTGTCTGATCCACTGCGAGAAGAGAGATCTGTCCGCCTTTGATCTCGCAGGTGTCTGATCCACTGTGAGAAGAGAGATCTGTCCGCCTTTGATCTCGCAGGTGTCTGATCCACTGTGAGAAGAGAGATCTGTCCGCCTTTGATCTCGCAGGTGTCTGTTCCACTGCGAGAAGAGAGATCTGTCCGCCTTTGATCTCGCAGGTGTCTGATCCACTGTGAGAAGAGAGATCTGTCCGCCTTTGATCTCGCAGGTGTCTGATCCACTGTGAGAAGAGAGATCTGTCCGCCTTTGATCTCGCAGGTGTAGATCCACTGCGAGAAGAGAGATCTGTCCGCCTTTGATCTCGCAGGTGTCTGATCCACTGTGAGAAGAGATATCTGTCCGCCTTTGATCTCGCAGGTGTCTGTTCCACTGTGAGAAGAGAGATCTGTCCGCCTTTGATCTCGCAGGTGTAGATCCACTGTGAGAAGAGAGATCTGTCCGCCTTTGATCTCGCAGGTGTCTGATCCACTGTGAGAAGAGAGATCTGTCCGCCTTTGATCTCGCAGGTGTCTGATCCACTGTGAGAAGAGAGATCTGTCCGCCTTTGATCTCGCAGGTGTCTGATCCACTGTGAGAAGAGAGATCTGTCCGCCTTTGATCTCGCAGGTGTCTGATCCACTGTGAGAAGAGAGATCTGTCCGCCTTTGATCTCGCAGGTGTCTGATCCACTGTGAGAAGAGAGATCTGTCCGCCATTGATCTCGCAGGTGTCTGTTCCACTGCGAGAAGAGAGATCTGTCCGCCTTTGATCTCGCAGGTGTCTGATCCACTGTGAGAAGAGAGATCTGTCCGCCTTTGATCTCGCAGGTGTCTGATCCACTGTGAGAAGAGAGATCTGTCCGCCTTTGATCTCGCAGGTGTCTGTTCCACTGCGAGAAGAGAGATCTGTCCGCCATTGATCTCGCAGGTGTCTGTTCCACTGCGAGAAGAGAGATCTGTCCGCCTTTGATCTCGCAGGTGTCTGTTCCACTGCGAGAAGAGAGATCTGTCCGCCTTTGATCTCGCAGGTGTCTGTTCCAGTGCGAGAAGAGAGATCTGTCCGCCATTGATCTCGCAGGTGTCTGTTCCACTGCGAGAAGAGAGATCTGTCCGCCTTTGATCTCGCAGGTGTCTGATCCACTGTGAGAAGAGAGATCTGTCCGCCTTTGATCTCGCAGGTGTCTGTTCCACTGCGAGAAGAGTGATCTGTCCGCCTTTGATCTCGCAGGTGTCTGATCCACTGTGAGAAGAGAGATCTGTCCGCCTTTGATCTCGCAGGTGTCTGATCCACTGTGAGAAGAGAGATCTGTCCGCCTTTGATCTCGCAGGTGTCTGTTCCACTGCGAGAAGAGAGATCTGTCCGCCTTTGATCTCGCAGGTGTCTGATCCACTGTGAGAAGAGAGATCTGTCCGCCTTTGATCTCGCAGGTGTCTGATCCACTGCGAGAAGAGAGATCTGTCCGCCTTTGATCTCGCAGGTGTCTGATCCACTGTGAGAAGAGAGATCTGTCCGCCTTTGATCTCGCAGGTGTCTGATCCACTGCGAGAAGAGAGATCTGTCCGCCTTTGATCTCGCAGGTGTCTGATCCACTGTGAGAAGAGAGATCTGTCCGCCTTTGATCTCGCAGGTGTCTGATCCACTGTGAGAAGAGAGATCTGTCCGCCTTTGATCTCGCAGGTGTAGATCCACTGCGAGAAGAGAGATCTGTCCGCCTTTGATCTCGCAGGTGTCTGATCCACTGTGAGAAGAGATATCTGTCCGCCTTTGATCTCGCAGGTGTCTGTTCCACTGTGAGAAGAGAGATCTGTCCGCCTTTGATCTCGCAGGTGTAGATCCACTGTGAGAAGAGAGATCTGTCCGCCTTTGATCTCGCAGGTGTCTGATCCACTGTGAGAAGAGAGATCTGTCCGCCTTTGATCTCGCAGGTGTCTGATCCACTGTGAGAAGAGAGATCTGTCCGCCTTTGATCTCGCAGGTGTCTGATCCACTGTGAGAAGAGAGATCTGTCCGCCTTTGATCTCGCAGGTGTCTGATCCACTGTGAGAAGAGAGATCTGTCCGCCTTTGATCTCGCAGGTGTCTGATCCACTGTGAGAAGAGAGATCTGTCCGCCTTTGATCTCGCAGGTGTCTGATCCACTGTGAGAAGAGTGATCTGTCCGCCTTTGATCTCGCAGGTGTCTGATCCACTGTGAGAAGAGAGATCTGTCCGCCTTTGATCTCGCAGGTGTCTGATCCACTGCGAGAAGAGAGATCTGTCCGCCTTTGATCTCGCAGGTGTCTGATCCACTGCGAGAAGAGAGATCTGTCCGCCTTTGATCTCGCAGGTGTCTGATCCACTGCGAGAAGAGAGATCTGTCCGCCTTTGATCTCGCAGGTGTCTGATCCACTGCGAGAAGAGAGATCTGTCCGCCTTTGATCTCGCAGGTGTCTGATCCACTGCGAGAAGAGAGATCTGTCCGCCTTTGATCTCGCAGGTGTAGATCCACTGCGAGAAGAGAGATCTGTCCGCCTTTGATCTCGCAGGTGTAGATCCACTGTGAGAAGAGAGATCTGTCCGCCTTTGATCTCGCAGGTGTAGATCCACTGTGAGAAGAGAGATCTGTCCGCCTTTGATCTCGCAGGTGTAGATCCACTGTGAGAAGAGAGATCTGTCCGCCTTTGATCTCGCAGGTGTCTGATCCACTGCGAGAAGAGAGATCTGTCCGCCTTTGATCTCGCAGGTGTCTGTTCCACTGCGAGAAGAGAGATCTGTCCGCCTTTGATCTCGCAGGTGTCTGATCCACTGTGAGAAGAGAGATCTGTCCGCCTTTGATCTCGCAGGTGTCTGATCCACTGTGAGAAGAGAGATCTGTCCGCCTTTGATCTCGCAGGTGTCTGTTCCACTGCGAGAAGAGAGATCTGTCCGCCTTTGATCTCGCAGGTGTCTGATCCACTGTGAGAAGAGAGATCTGTCCGCCTTTGATCTCGCAGGTGTCTGATCCACTGCGAGAAGAGAGATCTGTCCGCCTTTGATCTCGCAGGTGTAGATCCACTGTGAGAAGAGAGATCTGTCCGCCTTTGATCTCGCAGGTGTCTGATCCACTGCGAGAAGAGAGATCTGTCCGCCTTTGATCTCGCAGGTGTCTGATCCACTGCGAGAAGAGAGATCTGTCCGCCTTTGATCTCGCAGGTGTCTGATCCACTGCGAGAAGAGAGATCTGTCCGCCTTTGATCTCGCAGGTGTCTGATCCACTGTGAGAAGAGAGATCTGTCCGCCTTTGATCTCGCAGGTGTCTGATCCACTGTGAGAAGAGAGATCTGTCCGCCTTTGATCTCGCAGGTGTCTGTTCCACTGCGAGAAGAGAGATCTGTCCGCCTTTGATCTCGCAGGTGTCTGATCCACTGTGAGAAGAGAGATCTGTCCGCCTTTGATCTCGCAGGTGTCTGATCCACTGTGAGAAGAGATATCTGTCCGCCTTTGATCTCGCAGGTGTCTGATCCACTGTGAGAAGAGAGATCTGTCCGCCTTTGATCTCACAGGTGTCTGATCCACTGTGAGAAGAGAGATCTGTCCGCCTTTGATCTCGCAGGTGTCTGATCCACTGTGAGAAGAGAGATCTGTCCGCCTTTGATCTCGCAGGTGTCTGATCCACTGTGAGAAGAGAGATCTGTCCGCCTTTGATCTCGCAGGTGTCTGATCCACTGCGAGAAGAGAGATCTGTCCGCCTTTGATCTCGCAGGTGTCTGATCCACTGTGAGAAGAGAGATCTGTCCGCCTTTGATCTCGCAGGTGTCTGATCCACTGCGAGAAGAGAGATCTGTCCGCCTTTGATCTCGCAGGTGTCTGATCCACTGCGAGAAGAGAGATCTGTCCGCCTTTGATCTCGCAGGTGTCTGTTCCACTGCGAGAAGAGAGATCTGTCCGCCTTTGATCTCGCAGGTGTCTGATCCACTGTGAGAAGAGAGATCTGTCCGCCTTTGATCTCGCAGGTGTCTGATCCACTGCGAGAAGAGTGATCTGTCCGCCTTTGATCTCGCAGGTGTCTGATCCACTGCGAGAAGAGAGATCTGTCCGCCTTTGATCTCGCAGGTGTCTGATCCACTGTGAGAAGAGAGATCTGTCCGCCTTTGATCTCGCAGGTGTCTGATCCACCGTGACCGTGAGAAGAGAGATCTGTCCGCCTTTGATCTCGCAGGTGTCTGATCCACCGTGACCGTGAGAAGAGAGATCTGTCCGGCTTGCCTGCGCTTTGTTCACTCGCATCTCAAACAAGTCTATTGTCACATGACGACTACCTGACGACGTCGTCACAACGTACTGTGTTAGCTGCAGTGCTTTAAGTGGGCCGGTACGCGCCGGTACTCAGTACCGCCACTTCCAAATATAGCTCTTGAGCGTACCGCCACCTCTCCGTGCGCCCAGAACGTGCTTTTAGCGTACCGGTACGCTCATTTGCACATCTGTTTTAATCCTTTGGCTGCGCTGCCGCTTTTCAGAGCGCCCTTCACAATGCACGCTTCCTAATTCGTCCCACCGAGAGCATGCTCTGCAGAGACTACATTACCCAACACCCTTGAGTTTTACAAGTGAAAAGCGCATGCGTCTCTTTTGCCGCTGTCAGTGTCAACTCAACGTGGGCCGGAGAGGGTGTGTGAAACGCGCAACCATAGCTGCTCGGTTAAAACACCATGGATAAAATGAACCATCTTCAAGACTCATGTTTATGTTCTACTTTTCTATTATGTTATTATGTTTTATAATTTATTTTATGTAGCCTACATTTTGTGCAAACATTTTTCAATACCCTTTTGCACATTTTATTTATGTTCAGTAGCTATTTCTCAAGCAAATCCACAAACTAATAGGATTTATTATTTTTTTATAAGGTCGTCTGTTGACTGCTATTGGACTGATTTTTTCTTCTAAAATGACCTAGCCGCTTGCAAATTCTCTTTAAAGTTCGTATGCTAATTATTATTCTGTCATAATTAGCTAAAGTTGATCTTTGTTACTGAAAGAAAGTCTAACATAGCTTGACTAAGTGATCCAACTCTGCCATGTCCTCTATCAGTATAGGCTATGCAATGAAAACTGATCAAATGCGTTATTATCTATATTTCATTTAGATTTTTTTCTCGAAACACAACGACTTTATTCTCGAAATTTAATTAGTTTATTCTCACGATTATTTCGAGTTTTTTCTCGAAACACAACGACTTTATTCTCGAAATTTAATGAGTTTATTCTCAAGATTCTATTTCGACTTTTTTTCCCTCTAAATTTAACGAGTTTAATCTCGAATTATAATGACTTTAATCTCGAGATGGTTTCATTTTTTTATTATTGCTTGGCCCTAATCCTCTTCCGTAGACTGCTGTATATAAAACCCCTTCAATATATAGTTGTTGTTACCTCAAGGGGAGGCTGGGAGTCAGTAAAAAAATAAAAATAAAAAAAAAACCCAATATATATATATATATATATATATAGGCTATAGAGTACCGGCACCTCTTTTGGGCCACTTAAAGCACTGGTTAGCTGGAAACATATTTGCATAAATTCCATGGTTGCAGTAGGCTAAAATAAACTCGCCAGTAGACAGAGTTGTTCAAATTGTCCCTCAGCTTTAGTTTCACTTTGTTTTAATCCTCCCCTCTGCACTTACACATTTTCATGCTTTTCCCCGAGGCTGATTTCTTAATTTGTAGTTTGTCAGACTAAAGTTGAGCAAAAACGCGCTTCAGCAGCCAATGGCTGTGAGGTTTAAGGTTGTGTGACGTCTGTCATGAGCGATTAAAGTAGCAGATTGTGGAGGAGTTTGAACAAAGGGGAGGAGTTAAAGCACAACAAGTGAAACTGAAAGCTGAACAAACTGTGAATGTAGCTCTACACATTTGGTGAGGTTGTTTTCTGCATCAACGTGTTTTATGAAAATATGTTCATTAAAGGTTTTTTGCATTAAAATATCCCCAAATCACAAGGACAGTGTTATATATTTTGTTAAGTTGATAACTTACAATATTCCAAATGTTTCCAACTATTTTTAAATCGTGAGAAAATTGCGATTTTAAGTAAGGAAACGGGGCGTGTGAGCAGGGGGGAGCTGGGAGTCGCCAGTCAATGGCGTCATATCCGCTTTACCCTCGGTTTCCACCGTCTATGGTTTCCGCTCGTACTGCCATGGTAACCACGGCGACAGACGTGGACAACTGTGTTATGCCTAGCAGGACGCTCACGCTGTTGTTGTTTTGGTCAAACATTATGGACCATGGCAAGCAGACTTTGAGACAAAAAGAGGACTAAAACTAAGATCAACATCTTTCGAGATGCCGAGAGCTCCACGTCCGCGACTAACTTGGACTTGACAGAGCTTCACGAGTCACGACTTGACAGCGACACCGCTCTTGCACATACTTTATTAGACAAGTGAGCAAATGTGCATAAAACAAATCAATGTTATATAGCGAAATGTTAGAATATGATCAGTATGTTATTCTAATGTTGATCTAGATTAACTTTACTGCTAGTTTCATATAGCAAACGAACTAACACATAGAATAACGTTGTGTTAATAATCATAATAATTATTGTTAATAATAATCATAATGCTGTTTAGTATAGTGTAACAGTTAACGTTAGACCGAGTGGAACAGCGCTGCGTTCCCTCACAAGTTTAATTCGTCAAATAAACTGACCTTTGAGTAGTAATTCAGCACTTGCGTGTATTAGCTGGAATGAAATGTCCTCATTGCTTTATATCCGCGGGACTCGCATGTGATATATGTCTCTTATTAACAATCGTGACCTGCTTCATACCACTGTAATGTTAAAAAACATGAATGTTTTCACTCATCCATAAACATTATTAAATCCATCAGCTTGACAGCAAGTCCCATCATTCAGCTCGTCACTGCGTCATCAACCGACGCCTTTGTTATTGTAAGAGGTTAGCGACCCCTAGCGGCATAAAATCGTAGGTATTGTACCTTTAATTGACGTAAACCATTGCAAGAATAGGCTATATTGATATTTTAGTTTTTATGATGTGAATAGGGTTTATTTTCTAGGACGCATTTTCATGAAAAGATCATAGTGCAGATGAAATATGGCGACGGGGCCCGCACCAGGAATTGGTAAGAGATCGTCTGTTTACAGCGTTTATTGTGTTCATTCATTTGGGTTACTTTCATGTGAATATTAGCCTAGTCTTTAAGCAGTTAATTTGTCTTGTAGTTGATGCTTTCCGTAATACTTTTTTTAATTATTATTTTTTTATGTCGTGTTAATGTCGTGTTAGATTTGTTAGTGCGGCTCTCAAATTCGTGATAAAACCGCAATTTTCACTGAAACGTGAGCTGTAGCTTTTAATGAGAAAGTTTTGTGTGTGCGGGTGTCTGTATGTGGAGAGGGGAAGCGCTCAACAAATTTAAAGCCGTCAGAGAGAGAGAAACTTCCGCCTTTTCTCGAGACTGTTTTTATTATTATTTTTTTTTTTAATTAAATACAGAACAAGACAACAAGTAACAAACATAGAATAGCATACAATATTACAAAACAAAGTGTTGCATTAATTTATAACAGGGGATCCAAAAAATATATACAAATATTTTAAACACATTATTTACTTTTTTTTTTTTTTTTACCAATTTCAGTGAAGACATAAAGCAATCAAATTCTACTCTTAACATCTTAAAGATTGGAGATTAATTTACATATTTTGTTTTATGTATATAACATTTTGCAATACATTAACAATGTATTCAAGACCTTTGTTAACATTGTTTTCATAATACACAATAATATCCTTTAATGTAAAATAGTATTTAATATTTACTAAATTAAAGATTCTGCCAATTCCTTCCAGAAATGTTGGATAATTTTGCATTCAAAAAACAAATGCGTCAACACCTCTTTCTCACTTTTGCAAAAAGAGCGTAAAACATCAATATCAGGGTATCTTGAGATGAATGATTTAACAGGGTAGATGTTATGCAAAATTTTAAAATGTATTTCTTTAGATGTATTATTAATACAATATTTAAGGGGATTAACCAAGCAGTCTTCCAATTAATATCAATAATAGCTTCCAAAAAAGCATTTCTTTTTTTTTTTATATTCTACAAATATGTTTATTATTGCATTTTCTTATAAATTCAATGCCGTTTAATATTATTTTTTGATTTGTCATTAATGTGGAGTTATATTGAATATGACTCTTAGTAAGATGAATCAGAGTAGGGGAAATAGCTTTAATGACAGAATTAAATTCCTTAAAATGCACAGGGAAACTATGGGTTTGCATGAATTGTTCGTAAGTTAAAAGATTTCCATAACATCCCTGTCAAACCAATTCCTTAAAAATAAGGATTTATTGGCAACCAAAATATTGCCATTATTCCAAATAAAGAAAGTGTGAGGAGAAAAATTGTGTGAGTAGCAAATGTTCCAGGCTAAAAGAACTTGCTGGTGAATTTGGACAATTTCAGAGGGAGTTTAGAAATATTAAAGTCACAAGTTAACAGAAATACTAGACCACCTTTGGTTAAAGATACTGGGATATTGTTCCATGAGACATCTTTCGCGGCCAGGGCGCCGCCAGTATTCTAACCGGTGACGTCACGGGGTTGGTTGGCTGTATGGGTTTAGCACTGCAGAATAACATTGGTAAAGTAATATAGCACATTACAATATGTATTATTTGTATCTGCTATCAATTAGAGGCTGAATAATTTCTGTCAAATTACAGAATGGCTGCTGTGTGGTGATGATCTTACTCAAAAGTTATTGACAATAAAACATAGCTGAATGTAGGAATATCCCGACATCAAACTTATAATCAATTGTTAAAAGAGAGATTAGTCTCCAATTTTCTATTAAATTAGTATCTTTATCTGATTTAGCAATTAATGAAATTTGTAGCTTGTTTCATAGTAGTTGACATTTCTCCATTACTAATACATTCATTATACATATTATAAAGAGGAGCTTCAATCAGTTCCCAAAAATGGAAATACAATTCTACAGTTAACTGGTCTATACCTGGTTCTTTTCTCTTTTTTTATTCCAATAAGGGCATCTTTATTCTCAGAAGTTGTTATATCGGATTCACAAGTCATGAAATTCTATATCAATAATAGGAATATTTTGTAATCAATCAATATATATTGAATATAACTGTTGTAATGAACTCTTCACATTTGTATAGATAAAATTTAGAATTGTATAATTATTTATAAAATGAAAAAACAAAGTCAGAGATTTTTTTGGGATTTAAACATATCAAAAAATTTATATTTAATGTCGTTAAATCATTTCTTTTAAAGGGGTGGTATGATGCCCTTTTCAAAATATGTAAAATAAGTCTCTGAGTGTGTATGTGAAGTTTTAGCTCAAAATACACCACAGATATTTTTATATAGCATGTTAACATTTTTACTTTTTGAGGGTGAGTAAAAACGCAGTTTTTGTGTGTGTCCCTTTAAATGCAAATGAGCTGCTGCTGCCGGCACAGAGGGCGGAGCTACAACAGCTTGTGTCCTTTTACCTCACACACACATGCAATGAAAATGTCAACGTTTATGTTCAAACCGGAGTCAGACAAAGATGGAGAGACTCAAGAAGAAGTGACAACATGTAGATACAACATTTCAGGACATTTCTGAATGGTTAGTTGATGAATTTAGGCAGCTTATGTGTAGTTATCTTCTAGTCATTGATTAGCATATTCTTTCATGATAATCTATAAATATTGTTCCGGGGGCGGGGTTTATGTAAATTTGAGGGTTGGTGATGATGTCCAACCTGGGAAGAATGTTCTTCCTAGGTTGAAGATTGTACTCCTTACCAGCCTTTTGTTGTAGACCTTAAAAAACGATTTCTTTAAAAGCAAATATTTTCCTCACTAACTAAAGTTAAAAAAATGAAATCATAATCAAGCAAACCTTTGAAATTTCTTTTCTCAAGAGCAGAAAAAAAAAACTTTTCACCCTCTTCAAGCCTTTTCGCTCTAGAACGAATAAAAGCACCTTTAGCTAAGTCTAAATCAGGGCTGCCAGATGTTTCGTTTTAGCATCGATAGTGCGATGTGCGCATCCACGATAGTCACATCGCAGGATGTGCGATGTCAAGTATAGGGATCATAGTTGATCCGTGATTCATGATCTGTAGGCTACGCCAGCAGCTCCCCGGCCCGTGACGCTTGTGATTCGCGGATTAATTGCAAAGTTTAACCATCATAGAGTGAGAGTTTATCAATTTTCATCATCAATCATATTAAAGGGGTCATGACATGAGAAATCAAATTTGCCTTGATCTTTTGGTATATAAGAGATCTATGTACTATTAAAGGGTCATGAAACCCCAAACCAAATTTTCTGAGATTTTAACAGAGGTATTTGTGTTGAACACCATTGAAGACAATGTTAGCATCTGTTAGATTTAATAGTAGGGTTAAAATGGTTAAATTTTAGTTTTTTTCCGCTTTTTTCGTTTTCCGGGTTTAAAATCTTCATCACAGGCTGTGATGTGGCAGTGCACTGTAAGTTCGTTGATGACATTGATGTCAACAGGTTTGGCCTTTCTAATTAATATTCATGAGCCTCTCTTCTGATTGGCCTGTTGTTTTCTGAGTGACCCACGGCCAGGCCAACCACAGGTAACTAGGGTCAGGTATGCTGTAGCCTGATTGTGGCTTGGTGATGCTCACACAAGTAAGCTAGATTAAACACCTGATTGACATTGCTGAGGGAAATGTTTCCCGGCCTTATATGTTCGAGCCGGACTTAGACCCCAAATCAGCAACAACAGGAGACAAACAACCTCCTTTCAGCGTTATTGTAAGAGAATTATAATTACCATTACATCAATGCTGCACTCAAATTTAACGTTAAAGGTTGTATCAGTGATTTCAGGCCCAAAAATAAATGATCACATTCATCTAATCTTTCTAACGATCCGCTAGCTGCCCGCCCCATAAGCATGCTGTCAAAAAAACGCGTCTCTGTAGTCAGCCTAGGCTCTGAGATCTGCACACAAAAACAAATGGGTACAACCACCACTCAAAACCAGAATAAACAGTGTTCCAACCAATCACCGACAGGGTGTTGTGAGGTTTTGCGCTCGTGCACGGCTGGACTCGAAGTCGGAGCAACACCCGCCCCTGTCCGTTATTGGTTGGAACACTTTTTAACTCATTTAAGATGGTTCTTACCAGGATACTCTACAAAGTGGACATTTTCAGTCATGAGCTAAAACTCATGAACTAAAAGCATGAACTTAATGTGGCCATGCGCTGTCTGAAGCGGAAGTGTGTGTGTGTGTGTGTGTGTGTGTGTGTGTGTGTTTGTGTCACACAGACAGGAGATTCACAGATGTGCGTCAGTACAGATTTAAGTTCCCTTTTTTGCTTCTTATTGTGCTCAAATGGATTATTAGGGTTTGAATTAATGATATTGTGGCCATACGCTGTAGCGCAGCCAAAGAATGACAGACAAAAACTGATGCTGCGTTAATTGTGCTAAATATTTTTAATGCGTTAAACCAAACAAATCAATTGCATGCATTTAACGTGATCATTTTGACAGCCCTAAACTAAATACATCGTAATTGGCTACAATGCATGCACGGCAGGCACGTGCACAGGTAGGGCTCAACCTGTGCAGAGCACATGCCCTTTTTGTCCTTACACTCCGAAGTGCCCTTTTTTTTGGTGGTGTTTTTTTATTTTATTTTATTTTTATAAATCAATGCTATTGGTCACACTTTACGTTTGTCGGTTTTACAAATGTTTAGCCAATGAAAGTTCTTAAAAAGAGCTCGTGTTTATCTTGTTCGATCCTCAAACTGTCTGTAAACCTGATAACTCCGCCCCTCTATCGTCGTGACTGAATGAACGGAAGCTCCGCAGCCGCGCAGAGACAGCAGCTGAACGAAGTTTTGCAACGGTAAACAAATATCTTGTTGTTTGAATAAGTACTAAACACAAGTCTATAAAGGATCATATTTTATTTATTTGATGTCTGACTGAGACATGTGCGACCTGAGAGAGAGGTCTAGCATTTGCCATCTAGCCAAAACATAGCCTACACTTAAATAGCCTGTATATTTGCATTCATCTTTTATAAAATGAGATTTTGGCCAAATGTATTTTACAACAGGAAAAAATGAGCGCCCACATAGCTACAACAAAAATGTAATCTGATGCCGCCGGCGCCGTTTTAATGACGGACAAAATGCATTTGCGCACATTCGCTGGTCAAAAACGTTGTAACTGCATTTGAGTTTAACTTTTGTAAAATGAACAATATTGCTAATACAACAACATATAATTAAGTTGGCTTGTAAGAGCCAACTTACTGAAATCCTATTTAAACTTATTATTATTATTATTATTCTTACTCTGAAATTTCTATATCAAACTCGTCCTAGAGCTTTAACTCTACACTGTAAAAAAAGATTAGTTGACTCAACTTAACTAAGTCAAGTCATCTTGTTGCTTTGACTGAGTTAAGTTGAGTCAACTCCCTGTATCAAGTAATGTGAACTGGAAAACATTACTTAAGAGAACTAAAAAAAGATGCTGCTTGAACTTATTTTGGTATTGCACTCATGTACACTTCGACACTTAGTCAGGTGGAACCGGGGATTGAACCATCAACCTTCTGGTTTGTAGACAACCTACATGAACCACTTAGCCACTACCGCTCAGATTTTATAAAGTTAGGGCAACTATTTATTGCCAAGTTACTTGTACTAGTAAATTTAAGCAAACTAATATCTACAAAGAATCTACATGAGAATTGGCCAGTCAATCTTAAATATTAACTTAAATATTAAACTCCAAACTCGGGTCAGACCTTCAGACTGTTCTGACTTAGTGTGCTATATCTTTTCAGACTGATTTGACTTTCTTAAAAATTAATATTAAAAATCATAAAAATCCCATTGACTTTCATTGCAAAAGTTCAAATTGAGCCAAGACTACGGTGGCCCAGTAGTGAACAACACAAAAACTCAAATCTAAACTCCCTGAAGCCCTAGACTCAATTAAACTATAATTCTATATGTACTAATAAACGTATCTATCTATCTATCTATCTATCTATCTATCTATCTATCTATCTATCTTTCTTTCTTTCTAACTAATCTATCTTTCTTTCTAACTGATCTATCTATCTTTCATTCTAACTAATCTATCTTTCTATCTATCTATCTATCTATCTATATTTCTTTCTTTCTAACTATTCTATCTTTCTTTCTATCTAATCTATCTTTCTTTCTAACTGATCTATCTATCTTTCATTCTAACTAATCTATCTTTCTTTCTAACTAATCTATCTTTCTTTCATTCTAACTAATCTATCTTTCTTTCTAACTAATCTATCTTTCTTTCTTTCTTTCTACTCTATCTTTCTTACATTCTAACTAATATATCTTACATTCTAACTAATCTATCTTTCTTTCTAACTAATCTATCTTTCTTTCTTTCTAACTACTCTATCTTTCTTACATTCTAACTAATCTATCTTTCTTTCTTTCTAACTAATCTATATATCTTTCTTTCTTTCTAACTAATCTATCTTTCTTTTTCTTTCTAACTAATCTATATATCTTTCTTTCTTTCTAACTAATCTATCTTTCTTTCTTTCTAACTAATCCATCTTTCTTTCTAACTAATCTTTCTTTTTCTTTCTAACTAATCTATCTTTCTTTCTTTCTTTCTTTCTAACTAATCTATCTTTCTCACTAATCTATCTTTCTTTCTTTCTTTCTTACTAATCTATCTTTCTTTCCTTTTTTCTTTCTAACTAATCTATCTTTCTTTCTTTCTTACTAATCTTTTTTTCTTTCTTTTTTTCAACTAATCTATCTTTCTTTCTTTCTTTCTTACTAATCTTTTTTTCTTTCTTTTTTTCAACTAATCTATCTTTCTTTCTTTCTTTCTAACTAATCTTTTTTTCTTTCTTTCTACTAATCTATCTATCTTTCTATCTTTCTTTCTACCTAATCTATCTTTCTTTCTTTTTAATTAACTTTCTTTCTTTCTTTCTTTCTTTCTTTCTTTCTTTCTACTAATCTATCTTTCTTTCTTTCTAACTAATCTATCTTTCTTTTTATTTCTAACTAATCTTTCTTTCTTTCTTTCTAACTAATCTATCTTTCTTTCTCACTAATCTTTTTTCTTTCTTTCTTTCTAACTAATCTATCTATCTCACTAATCTATCTTTCTTTCTTTCTTTCTTACTAATCTATCTTTCTTTCCTTTTTTCTTTCTAACTAATCTATCTTTCTTTCTTTCTTACTAATCTTTTTTCTTTCTTTTTTTCTAACTAATCTATCTTTCTTTCTTTCTAACTTATCTATATTTCTTTCTTTCTTTCTTTCTTTCTTTCTTTCTTTCTAACTAATCTATCTTTCTTTCTTACTAATCTTTTTTTCTTTCTTTCTTTCTAACTAATCTATCTTTCTAACTAATCTTTCTTTCTTTCTTTTTAATTAACTTTCTTTTTTTCTTTCTAACTAATCTATCTATCTTTCTATCTTTCTTTCTACCTAATCTATCTTTCTTTCTTTCTTTTTAATTAACTTTCTTTCTTTCTTTCTAACTAATCTATCTTTCTTTCTTTCTAACTAATCTATCTTTCTTTTTCTTTCTAACTAATCTCTTTCTTTCTTTCTCTCTAACTAATCTATCTTTCTTTCTCACTAATCTTTTTTTCTTTCTTTCTTTCTAACTAATCTATCTTTCTAACTAATCTATCTTTCTTTTTCTTTCTAACTAATCTCTTTCTTTCTTTCTTTCTAACTAATCTATCTTTCTTTCTTACTAATCTTTTTTCTTTCTTTCTTTCTAACTAATCTTTCTTTCTTTCTTTCTAACTAATCTATCTTTCTTTTTCTTTCTAACTAATCTATCTTTCTTTCTTTCTAACTAATCTTTCTTTCTTTTATTACTAATCTTTTTTTCTTTCTTTCTTTCTAACTAATCTATCTTTCTTTCTTTCTTTCTTTTTAATTAACTTTATTTATTTATTTCTTTCTAACTAATCCATCTTTCTTTCTAACTAATCTATCTTTCTTTTTCTTTCTAACTAATCTATCTTTCTTTCTTTCTAACTAATCTATCTTTCTCACTAATCTATCTTTCTTTCTTTCTTTCTTACTAATCTATCTTTCTTTCTTTCTTACTAATCTTTTTTTCTTTCTTTTTTTCAACTAATCTATCTTTCTTTCTTTCTTTCTAACTAATCTTTTTTTCTTTCTTTCTACTAATCAATCTATCTTTCTATCTTTCTTTCTACCTAATCTTTCTTTCTTTTTAATTAACTTTCTTTCTTTCTTTCTTTCTTTCTTTCTTTCTTTCTTTCTTTCTTTCTTTCTTTCAACTAATCTATCTTTCTTTCTTTCTAACTAATCTATCTTTCTTTTTATTTCTAACTAATCTCTTTCTTTCTTTCTTTCTAACTAATCTATCTTTCTTTCTCACTAATCTTTTTTTCTTTCTTTCTTTCTAACTAATCTATCTATCTCACTAATCTATCTTTCTTTCTTTCTTACTAATCTATCTTTCTTTCCTTTTTTCCTTTCTAACTAATCTATCTTTCTTTCTTACTAATCTTTTTTTCTTTCTTTTTTTCTAACTAATCTATCTTTCTTTCTCTTTCTAACTAATCTTTTTTTCTTTCTTTCTAACTAATCTATCTTTCTTTCTTACTAATCTTTTTTTCTTTCTTTCTTTCTAACTAATCTATCTTTCTAACTAATCGTTCTTTCTTTCTTTTTAATTAACTTTCTTTCTTTCTTTCTAACTAATCTATCTATCTTTCTATCTTTCTTTCTACCTAATCTATCTTTCTTTCTTTCTTTTTAATTAACTTTCTTTCTTTCTTTCTAACTAATCTATCTTTCTTTCTTTCTAACTAATCTATCTTTCTTTTTCTTTCTAACTAATCTCTTTCTTTCTTTCTTTCTAACTAATCTATCTTTCTTTCTCACTAATCTTTTTTTCTTTCTTTCTTTCTAACTAATCTATCTTTCTCACTAATCTCTTTCTTTCTTTCTTTCTTACTAATCTATCTTTCTTTCCTTTTTTTCTAACTAATCTATCTTTCTTTCTTTCTTACTAATCTTTTTTTCTTTCTTTTTTTCTAACTAATCTATCTTTCTTTTTTTTCTTTCTAACTAATCTTTTTTTCTTTCTTTCTAACTAATCTATCTTTCTTTCTAACTTATCTATATTTCTTTCTTTCTTTCTTTCTTTCTAACTAATCTATCTTTCTTTCTTTCTTTCTAACTAATCTATCTTTCTTTCTTACTAATCTTTTTTTCTTTCTTTCTTACTAATCTATCTTTCTAACTAATCTATCTTTCTTTCTTTCTAACTAATCTATCTTTCTTTTTCTTTCTAACTAATCTCTTTCTTTCTTTCTTTCTTTCTTTCTAACTAATCTATCTTTCTTTCTCACTAATCTTTTTTTCTTTCTTTCTAACTAATCTATCTATCTTTCTATCTTTCTTACTAATCAATCTTTCTTTCTTTCTTACTAATTTATCTTTCTTTCTTTCTTTCTTACTAATCTATCTTTCTTTCTTACTAATCTTTTTTTCTTTCTTTCTTTCTAACTAATCTATCTTTCTTTCTTTCTAACTTATCTATATTTCTTTCTTTCTTTCTTTCTTACCAATCTTTCTTTCTTTCTAACTAACCTATCTTTCTTTCTTTCTTTCTTTCTTTCTTTCTAACTAATCTATCTTTCTTTTTCTTTCTAACTAATCTATATATCTTTCTTTCTTTCTAACTAATCTATCTTTCTTTCTTTCTAACTAATCTTTCTTTCTTTCTTACTAATCTTTTTTTCTTTCTTTCTTTCTAACTAATCTATCTTTCTTTCTTTCTTTCTTTTTAATTAACTTTATTTATTTATTTTAGGGATGGGCATTTTTCAAAAATATTGCATTCGAATATTCGGGCTCATAAAAATCGAATATTCGAATATTCGTTTAGCCTATTTAAATGACCTTTAACGAAAAAGACGTTATTTTTTAAGTGAAGTTTTTTTTTAAAGTTTTTGTCACCATTTCTTAACAAGCTTACGATTAGGCAAAATACACAACAAGCTTACAATATATGTTAAAGTTTTCTTTTAGTTGAAAACATTAACAGTTGGCCTATGTGTAAACAAAATATAAAGAACAAAAGGATTTAAGCTCAAGCAGCGCGAGCGGGAAAAAAACGCCTAATAAAGCAGAGTAGCATCTAACGTTACTGCGCCAGATATCGAACAGAACGTACACGTACACTCGAGTCAGCATGATTATCGTGTTTATATTGTTTCACGTTTATGTCAAGTTTATGTTTATGCTGACGTAGCCTACGTTTATGCTGAAAGGCAAGCTGACTTTTATGCTCGAGTGAGAAAACGCGCAGCACTGACAGATTCAGTGACACAAAGATAACGGCCACGGTGTTCTAAGTTTCTAGCAGCACTTTGCGTTTTCTGTTCTTAAACATGTCTCCCTCAATGAAACTTAAGGGAAGTATGTCTAAAAAATAATAATTTTGCTATTAGATAAGTTATCATCTCGGATCACTCGCGCTACAGCTGCGCTTACCTGCAGACTGCAGTCGTAATGCAGTGATGGACAGCTGTCTTTCCTCAGTCGCCTGCTGTTTGGATTTCATGTGATTTCTCTTTGTGTTGATGATATTATAACTCAGATTAATTAATTCATTTGATCAAAAGTAATTCCATTCTGTAAGATCATTTAGTAACATAATTTTGAACTAGTCTAATTCCAAACTTCGCGAGGCAGACGACGACATTCTGTGATCAAATACAAACAACTTGTTAAACACGCGCCACAGCGCCACCCAGAGGATTTAATTATAACTGCGAGTTAGTGCTTGGGATTTATCAGGGATTCACTGCATTTACGTCCAGCAAAGCATTTAGGCTACGGCTTCATAAATTCGATAAAATTCGAATAGTATTTTATTTTTCGAATAATAATTACAGATCGAATATTCGAAAATTCGAATATTCGTGCACATCCCTAATTTATTTATTTCTAACTAATCCATCTTTCTTTCTAACTAATCTTTCTTTTTCTTTCTAACTAATCTATCTTTCTTTCTTTCTTTCTTTCTCACTAATCTATCTTTCTTTCTTTCTTTCTTACTAATCTATCTTTCTTTCCTTTTTTCTTTCTAACTAATCTATCTTTCTTTCTTTCTTACTAATCTTTTTTTCTTTCTTTTTTTCAACTAATCTATCTTTCTTTCTTTCTACTAATCTATCTATCTTTCTATCTTTCTTTCTACCTAATCTATCTTTCTTTCTTTTTAATTAACTTTCTTTCTTTCTTTCTTTCTTTCTTTCTAACTAATCTATCTTTCTTTCTTACTAATCTTTTTTTCTTTCTTTCTTTCTAACTAATCGTTCTTTCTAACTAATCGTTCTTTCTTTCTTTTTAATTAACTTTCTTTCTTTCTTTCTAACTAATCTATCTATCTTTCTATCTTTCTTTCTACCTAATCTATCTTTCTTTCTTTCTTTTTAATTAACTTTCTTTCTTTCTTTCTTTCTTTCTTTCTTTCTTTCTAACTAATCTATCTTTCTTTCTTTCTAACTAATCTATCTTTCTTTTTCTTTCTAACTAATCTCTTTCTTTCTTTCTTTCTAACTAATCTATCTTTCTTTCTCACTAATCTTTTTTTCTTTCTTTCTTTCTAACTAATCTATCTTTCTCACTAATCTATCTTTCTTTCTTTCTTTCTTACTAATCTATCTTTCTTTCCTTTTTTTCTAACTAATCTATCTTTCTTTCTTTCTTACTAATCTTTTTTTCTTTCTTTTTTTCTAACTAATCTTTCTTTTTTTTCTTTCTAACTAATCTTTTTTTCTTTCTTTCTAACTAATCTATCTTTCTTTCTAACTTATCTATATTTCTTTCTTTCTTTCTAACTAATCTATCTTTCTTTCTTTCTTTCTAACTAATCTATCTTTCTTTCTTACTAATCTTTTTTTCTTTCTTTCTTACTAATCTATCTTTCTAACTAATCTATCTTTCTTTCTTTCTAACTAATCTATCTTTCTTTTTCTTTCTAACTAATCTCTTTCTTTCTTTCTAACTAATCTATCTTTCTTTCTCACTAATCTTTTTTTCTTTCTTTCTAACTAATCTATCTATCTTTCTATCTTTCTTACTAATCAATCTTTCTTTCTTTCTTACTAATTTATCTTTCTTTCTTTCTTTCTTACTAATCTATCTTTCTTTCTTACTAATCTTTTTTTCTTTCTTTCTTTCTAACTAATCTATCTTTCTTTCTTTCTAACTTATCTATATTTCTTTCTTTCTTACCAATCTTTCTTTCTTTCTAACTAATCTATCTTTCTTTCTTTCTTTCTTTCTTTCTTTCTTTCTAACTAATCTATCTTTCTTTTTCTTTCTAACTAATCTATATATCTTTCTTTCTTTCTTTCTAACTAATCTATCTTTCTTTCTTTCTAACTAATCTTTCTTTCTTTCTTACTAATCTTTTTTTCTTTCTTTCTTTCTAACTAATCTATCTTTCTTTCTTTCTTTCTTTTTAATTAACTTTATTTATTTATTTATTTCTAACTAATCCATCTTTCTTTCTAACTAATCTTTCTTTTTCTTTCTAACTAATCTATCTTTCTTTCTTTCTTTCTTTCTAACTAATCTATCTTTCTCACTAATCTATCTTTCTTTCTTTCTTTCTTACTAATCTATCTTTCTTTCCTTTTTTCTTTCTAACTAATCTATCTTTCTTTCTTTCTTACTAATCTTTTTTTCTTTCTTTTTTTCAACTAATCTATCTTTCTTTCTTTCTACTAATCTATCTATCTTTCTATCTTTCTTTCTACCTAATCTATCTTTCTTTCTTTTTAATTAACTTTCTTTCTTTCTTTCTTTCTTTCTTTCTAACTAATCTATCTTTCTTTCTTACTAATCTTTTTTTCTTTCTTTCTTTCTAACTAATCGTTCTTTCTAACTAATCGTTCTTTCTTTCTTTTTAATTAACTTTCTTTCTTTCTTTCTAACTAATCTATCTATCTTTCTATCTTTCTTTCTACCTAATCTATCTTTCTTTCTTTCTTTTTAATTAACTTTCTTTCTTTCTTTCTTTCTTTCTTTCTAACTAATCTATCTTTCTTTCTTTCTAACTAATCTATCTTTCTTTTTCTTTCTAACTAATCTCTTTCTTTCTTTCTTTCTAACTAATCTATCTTTCTTTCTCACTAATCTTTTTTTCTTTCTTTCTTTCTAACTAATCTATCTTTCTCACTAATCTATCTTTCTTTCTTTCTTTCTTACTAATCTATCTTTCTTTCCTTTTTTTCTAACTAATCTATCTTTCTTTCTTTCTTACTAATCTTTTTTTCTTTCTTTTTTTCTAACTAATCTTTCTTTTTTTTCTTTCTAACTAATCTTTTTTTCTTTCTTTCTAACTAATCTATCTTTCTTTCTAACTTATCTATATTTCTTTCTTTCTTTCTAACTAATCTATCTTTCTTTCTTTCTTTCTAACTAATCTATCTTTCTTTCTTACTAATCTTTTTTTCTTTCTTTCTTACTAATCTATCTTTCTAACTAATCTATCTTTCTTTCTTTCTAACTAATCTATCTTTCTTTTTCTTTCTAACTAATCTCTTTCTTTCTTTCTAACTAATCTATCTTTCTTTCTCACTAATCTTTTTTTCTTTCTTTCTAACTAATCTATCTATCTTTCTATCTTTCTTACTAATCAATCTTTCTTTCTTTCTTACTAATTTATCTTTCTTTCTTTCTTTCTTACTAATCTATCTTTCTTTCTTACTAATCTTTTTTTCTTTCTTTCTTTCTAACTAATCTATCTTTCTTTCTTTCTAACTTATCTATATTTCTTTCTTTCTTTCTTTCTTACCAATCTTTCTTTCTTTCTAACTAATCTATCTTTCTTTCTTTCTTTCTTTCTTTCTAACTAATCTATCTTTCTTTTTCTTTCTAACTAATCTATATATCTTTCTTTCTTTCTTTCTAACTAATCTATCTTTCTTTCTTTCTAACTAATCTTTCTTTCTTTCTTACTAATCTTTTTTTCTTTCTTTCTTTCTAACTAATCTATCTTTCTTTCTTTCTTTCTTTTTAATTAACTTTATTTATTTATTTATTTCTAACTAATCCATCTTTCTTTCTAACTAATCTTTCTTTTTCTTTCTAACTAATCTATCTTTCTTTCTTTCTTTCTTTCTAACTAATCTATCTTTCTCACTAATCTATCTTTCTTTCTTTCTTTCTTACTAATCTATCTTTCTTTCCTTTTTTCTTTCTAACTAATCTATCTTTCTTTCTTTCTTACTAATCTTTTTTTCTTTCTTTTTTTCAACTAATCTATCTTTCTTTCTTTCTTTCTTACTAATCTTTTTTTCTTTCTTTTTTTCAACTAATCTATCTTTCTTTCTTTCTTTCTAACTAATCTTTTTTTCTTTCTTTCTACTAATCTATCTATCTTTCTATCTTTCTTTCTACCTAATCTATCTTTCTTTCTTTTTAATTAACTTTCTTTCTTTCTTTCTTTCTTTCTTTCTTTCTTTCTTTCTTTCTTTCTTTCTTTCTTTCAACTAATCTATCTTTCTTTCTAACTAATCTATCTTTCTTTTTATTTCTAACTAATCTCTTTCTTTCTTTCTTTCTAACTAATCTATCTTTCTTTCTCACTAATCTTTTTTTCTTTCTTTCTAACTAATCTATCTATCTCACTAATCTATCTTTCTTTCTTTCTTTCTTACTAATCTATCTTTCTTTCCTTTTTTCTTTCTAACTAATCTATCTTTCTTTCTTTCTTACTAATCTTTTTTCTTTCTTTTTTTCTAACTAATCTATCTTTCTTTCTTTCTAACTAATCTTTTTTTCTTTCTTTCTAACTAATCTATCTTTCTTTCTTTCTAACTTATCTATATTTCTTTCTTTCTTTCTTTCTTTCTTTCTTTCTTTCTAACTAATCTATCTTTCTTTCTTACTAATCTTTTTTTCTTTCTTTCTTTCTAACTAATCTATCTTTCTAACTAATCTTTCTTTCTTTCTTTTTAATTAACTTTCTTTTTTTCTTTCTAACTAATCTATCTATCTTTCTATCTTTCTACCTAATCTATCTTTCTTTCTTTCTTTTTAATTAACTTTCTTTCTTTCTTTCTTTCTAACTAATCTATCTTTCTTTCTTTCTAACTAATCTCTTTCTTTTTCTTTCTAACTAATCTCTTTCTTTCTTTCTCTCTAACTAATCTATCTTTCTTTCTCACTAATCTTTTTTTCTTTCTTTCTTTCTAACTAATCTATCTTTCTAACTAATCTATCTTTCTTTTTCTTTCTAACTAATCTCTTTCTTTCTTTCTTTCTAACTAATCTATCTTTCTTTCTTTCTAACTAATCTATCTTTCTTTTTCTTTCTAACTAATCTATCTTTCTTTCTTTCTAACTAATCTTTCTTTCTTTTATTACTAATCTTTTTTTCTTTCTTTCTTTCTAACTAATCTATCTTTCTTTCTTTTTAATTAACTTTATTTATTTCTTTCTTTCTAACTAATCCATCTTTCTTTCTAACTAATCTATCTTTCTTTTTCTTTCTAACTAATCTATCTTTCTTTCTTTCTAACTAATCTATCTTTCTCACTAATCTATCTTTCTTTCTTTCTTTCTTACTAATCTATCTTTCTTTCTTTCTTACTAATCTTTTTTTCTTTTTTTTTTTCAACTAATCTATCTTTCTTTCTTTCTTTCTTTCTAACTAATCTTTTTTTCTTTCTTTCTACTAATCTATCTATCTTTCTATCTTTCTTTCTACCTAATCTATCTTTCTTTCTTTTTAATTAACTTTCTTTCTTTCTTTCTTTCTTTCTTTCTTTCTTTCTTTCAACTAATCTATCTTTCTTTCTTTCTAACTAATCTATCTTTCTTTTTATTTCTAACTAATCTCTTTCTTTCTTTCTTTCTAACTAATCTATCTTTCTTTCTCACTAATCTTTTTTTCTTTCTTTCTTTCTAACTAATCTATCTATCTCACTAATCTATCTTTCTTTCTTTCTTTCTTACTAATCTATCTTTCTTTCCTTTTTTCCTTTCTAACTAATCTATCTTTCTTTCTTTCTTACTAATCTTTTTTTCTTTCTTTTTTTCTAACTAATCTATCTTTCTTTCTCTTTCTAACTAATCTTTTTTTCTTTCTTTCTAACTAATCTATCTTTCTTTCTTTCTAACTTATCTATATTTCTTTCTTTCTTTCTTTCTTTCTAACTAATCTATCTTTCTTTCTTACTAATCTTTTTTTCTTTCTTTCTTTCTAACTAATCTATCTTTCTAACTAATTGTTCTTTCTTTCTTTTTAATTAACTTTCTTTCTTTCTTTCTAACTAATCTATCTATCTTTCTATCTTTCTTTCTACCTAATCTATCTTTCTTTCTTTCTTTTTAATTAACTTTCTTTCTTTCTTTCTTTCTTTCTAACTAATCTATCTTTCTTTCTTTCTAACTAATCTATCTTTCTTTTTCTTTCTAACTAATCTCTTTCTTTCTTTCTAACTAATCTATCTTTCTTTCTCACTAATCTTTTTTTCTTTCTTTCTAACTAATCTATCTTTCTCACTAATCTATCTTTCTTTCTTTCTTTCTTACTAATCTATCTTTCTTTCCTTTTTTTCTAACTAATCTATCTTTCTTTCTTTCTTACTAATCTTTTTTCTTTCTTTTTTTCTAACTAATCTATCTTTCTTTTTTTTCTTTCTAACTAATCTTTTTTTCTTTCTTTCTAACTAATCTATCTTTCTTTCTAACTTATCTATATTTCTTTCTTTCTTTCTAACTAATCTATCTTTCTTTCTTTCTTTCTAACTAATCTATCTTTCTTTATTACTAATCTTTTTTTCTTTCTTTCTTACTAATCTTTTTTCTTTCTTTTTTTCTAACTAATCTATCTTTCTTTTTTTTCTAACTAATCTTTTTTTCTTTCTTTCTAACTAATCTATCTTTCTTTCTTTCTAACTTATCTATATTTCTTTCTTTCTTTCTTTCTTTCTAACTAATCTATCTTTCTTTCTTTCTTTCTAACTAATCTATCTTTCTTTCTTACTAATCTTTTTTTCTTTCTTTCTTTCTAACTAATCTATCTTTCTTTCTAACTAATCTATCTTTCTTTTTCTTTCTAACTAATCTCTTTCTTTCTTTCTAACTAATCTATCTTTCTTTCTCACTAATCTTTTTTTCTTTCTTTCTAACTAATCTATCTGTCTTTCTATCTTTCTTACTAATCAATCTTTCTTTCTTTCTTACTAATTTATCTTTCTTTCTTTCTTTCTTACTAATCTATCTTTCTTTCTTACTAATCTTTTTTTCTTTCTTTCTTTCTAACTAATCTATCTTTCTTTCTTTCTAACTTATCTATATTTCTTTCTTTCTTTCTTTCTTACCAATCTTTCTTTCTTTCTAACTAATCTATCTTTCTTTCTTTCTTTCTTTCTAACTAATCTATCTTTCTTTCTTTCTTACTAATCTTTTTTTCTTTCTTTCTTTCTAACTAATCTATCTTTCTTTCTTTCTTACTAAACTATAAACTAATTAAACTTTAAACTTCTTTAAACTTCTTCAAACTTATTGGTCCAAACTTTCACAAGCCAACTTAAAGTTTGTCTCGACGAACTTTTTCTAGTTTGTTTTTACCATCGGAAAATCATCACAGGGGCGCCCCCGCGCTGTTTCGTACTGGAACTTACACAAAGCGACTGGGTGATCATCATCACCTTTATTTCTAAGAAATTTCTAGTTTGATTTATGATTGCTGACACAATTTATTAACATTTAATCATTTCATGGTAATAATATTCAATTATGGTTAATTCAAGGCTGTTAATATGCACAACACATATTGTATAAATGTATAAAACATGTTTTTTTAGGGCTAAAGAAGCCCTGAAACCCTATATATATATATATATATATATATATTATCTATATATTATTATTATGGTTGTTATTACTAGTGAATAAATCTAAAGCTTTTGAGAATAATTACTTAATAATTTTAATATATATATATATATATATATATTTTTTTTTGGAGGGGGGTGCCCTTTTTCAGTTTCAACACATGCCCCTCAAAAGGTCTGTGCACAGCCCTGATGCACGGGTTACTTTACTTTCTGAACAAGTGCGCACCGGAGCCATGTTGCTTTCACATTCACGTCAATCGCAGCACAGTTCAAGTGCAACCGAACTCAGACCACCTCCTTCAGGTAGTGTATTGGTGCACACCCAGGTCAGGAAGACAGCTTTCACATTAACGGTTTTTCATGCGAGCCGTGCCCCATTCAGAACTAAACTGGTAGTGCAAAAATGCCCTATGAATAATTTGTTCCTGTTGTTTTTCTCGTGTGTGTTTGCAGCAGATGCAAATGTGGATAATAAAATTTACTATAAATATTTTTGTCTCATTCAGAGATGTTGGAGATCGGCTCCAGTCCAGATGATCCAGTGATCCGGGTTCTTCTGACGGGCAGGAAGGGTTCTGGGAAAAGCTCATCTGGAAACACTATACTGGGAGAAAGAAAGTTTAAAGTTAAGAACCCAGAAGCTGAAGTGTGTGATGAAGTGTGTGAAGTAACTCAGACCGGAGAGAAGCAGGTGTGTGTGATCGATTGTCCAGATCTCCTGGATCCAGATCTGAATAAAGAGAAGCTGGAGAAGATGAAGGATCAGCTGGTCTCTCGATGTTCATCAGGACTCAGTGCAGTTCTGCTCACCGTTCCTCTAGAGGAGCCTGTGGAAAACGAGGAAGAGATCCTGGATTATATTAAATGTTTATTTGGTCCTGAAGTTCAGAAGTACATCATGATTCTGTTCACACACGAAGATGTTCTGGATGAGCTGGATCAGACCATTGAGGAACATCTACAAGATCATGAGGATCTCCAGCGACTGGTGACTGAATGTGGAGGAAACTTTCACTGTTTCAATAACAGGAGTAAATCAAACATCAAAGAAAGTCAGAGACGAGAACTACTGCAGAAAATTAAAAGAATGATGGAGGACAATAGGGGGAAATTTGTCATGGCAAAAATGAAGAGAAGTGACAGCAAAGACGACCCTGGTGTCAACTGTAAGATGATTATTATTATTATTATTTCTAATTATTTCCCTGATTGTAAATGTAACACTGATCGTTAAGGTTTAATGAGAACATTGAGATTTTATTCAACAACACCTTGATGTGGTTTGATGTTTCTGTAGTTTCATCAGACGATCCAGATAAGATTGATGTGATCCCTGAGAGGAAAGACCCGATCAGACTGGTTCTGCTGGGAAAAACTGGATGTGGGAAAAGTGCCACTGGAAACACCATCATTGGCAGAAACCTGTTTAAATCTTCAGCCGGTTCAAAGTCTCAGACGAAACAGTGTCAGGCTGAAACTACAGTGAGGATGGGTAGAGAGATCTCAGTGATCGACACTCCTGGACTTTATGACACTGAACTCAGTGATGAGGAGGTTATTACTGAAATGAGAAAATGCATAAAATATGTTTCTCCTGGACCACATGCTTTTATCTTCGTGATTAAAGTGGATCGATTCACTGAGGAGGAGAAAAACACAATAAATGAGCTTAAAGAAGTGTTCGGAGAAGAGATACTAAAATACACCATGATCATCTTCACCTATAAAGACCAGTTGGAGAAAGAAAAGAAAACTAGTACGCAGTTTTTACAGCACTGTGATCCAAATCTTAGAAACCTCATACGAAGTTGTGGAAACCGGTTCTCCTGTTTAGATAATAACTCTGCCAGTTTCCCACAGTTCAAAGATCTGATCAGTAAAATAGAGAAGATGGTGGAAGAGAATGGAGGAAAGCACTTTGAACATGATGTGTTTGAGAGAACAGAGAAATACATTAAGAAGATTCGGAAGTTTCAGAAGATGGAGAAGATGAAATCGTTTCACAAATGGAAAGATACAAAAGTCACGGAAGAAACTGGTTCATCAAAGCAGCCTGCGGAGAAAAAACTCCGTTGTTGTGGAATTCAGTGATTCACAATTGACAAGCTCCTTCAACTAATTATATTAATAATAACAAGACTATTTTATTGTATCAATATTTTAATACAACATTGCACTGCATGTACTGCAATTGACACTGTAAAACTAATAATTGCATCACATTAATCTGCATTGTTAATTTGTTATGTCAGTGTTTGATTATAGCTGTATATAGAATGAGTGTGAATCTGACATCATGTCTAGTCAAGACGAGCAAAAATGAATATTACTCATTAATCACACGTGTTTTAGAATTGTTGCTACTACAACATTTCCATTTAGGCCTACATATAGCATATATATATTCAATAAATATAGCAACAAATATTCAATTAGAAATATACTATGCAAAATGATAATGCAATATGTAAAATAGCAATGCATTTCTGTATTTAAGTTTACATTTTCCATTACATTTGTGCAACGTTTGGTGCAAAATGAAAATGATCATTCAATTATATAATTTACATTTGCCATTTCATACACTAATTTTAATATGTAAATTGAATACAAATTTTAACGCTTTATACGTTGCTAAATTAAAAATAAAATGCATTAAAGAATTTATTAGATATGTACACACCTGGAAAAGTGTTTCCAGACATGATGTGAGCGTCAGATTTACACTGACAGTGTGTTTGTTGACTGACTCGCACTGATTCTTTCTGGAGGTTTTGTTCGTTAGTTTTTTAATCTATGGTTCAGACTCGCTCTGCACAGGAGCGGAAGCTCACACGTCATCAGTGAGAGTTTGAACGGAGAGGATTTGGCGCCTCCTGCCGGACACTCGGAGAAACACTCACACAGATTCATAACGTGTCAGACACAGATAATAAAGGGACCTAATCAAACAAAATTCTTGATTTTGTTTTGTTTCATTGTCATCTTCACTAAGTTCCATTACGTTCAATCCACTATATTGAATACAATGTACTAGGCTAATCACTGTTCAGTCAGAAAAAATTTCCTCGCCCTCATGCCTGCCGCACAAGCCCTGAAAAGTGAAGCCAAAACGTCTCGATCGCCCCCCGGTGGCTGGTCCTAGTATAGGTCATAAACCCCGCCTCCCCATGATGTTATTCAACGGCACGTGAGACCAACTAAACACTTCAAATATCGTTTTTCCAACGATGGTTTCTGTTATTTACAGCAGGTAAATCATTGACTATGGATGTACAGTTTACCAGTCTGCTTCAAGAACATTATTAAAAAAGTTGGATGTTATTCAAAGTCAGGCGTTGAGACTCTGTTGTGGTGCTTTTAAATCAACCCCAGTAGCGGCATTACAAGTAGAAATGAATGAGATGCCATTGGAGATTAGAAGAAATCAGATAGCATTAACGTACTGGGCAAATTTAAAAGGGCATAAGGAAAGACACCCGACTCAGAAGGTGTTACAACCATGTCAAGAAAGGGAAAGACGACAGATTAAGCGCTTTGGTTGGATAATAAGGGATGCAGTCGATGAGATAGGGATAGGAGATATGACGGTAAGTCCAACTGTGCCAGTATCTAATGTTCCACCTTGGCTATTAGGGGAGTTAGAGGTAGATTTGCAAGTAAAATTCACCTGGATTCCAGCACATAGGAGTAGAAGGAAATTAATTGGCAGACAAATATGCCAAAAATGCAAAAAAAAACAACAAAAAAAACAGAGATAGATATGGTAATAAGTTATAGTAAGGCGGAAGTTAAAAGCATAATTAAAGCAGAAATGAGAAAGAAGTGGCAAGAGGAGTGGAATATAGAAACAAAAGCGAGAACGTACTACAGTATCCAGAAGAGGGTAGGAGGTATGAGAGAAAATAGTAGGAGTAAAAGGGAAGAGGACATTATTTCGAGAATCAGATTTGGGCATACTGGATTAAATAGTACGCTTAAAATAATAGGGAAACATGAAACTGGGATGTGTGAGGTATGTAATATTAGCGAAACAGTAGAACATGTAATTATTAATTGTCATAGGTATACGGAGGAAAGGATGAGGCTGAAGGACTGGTTTAGAAAAGAAAAAGTTAGATTTGAAATGAAGGAAATATTGCAAATGAATTCAGGGCATGTAGGGTATAGAGCAATGTTTGTGTTTTTGAGTAAAACAGGGCTTAGTAGAAGGATTTGAGTTTAGTTGTCTTAGAAAGTTGTATTTAATAATAATGATAATGTATGAATATTAATAGTGTTATTAGATATTTATGAAGTTATTTATTGGTTTTGGTATGTATTTATTTATTTGTGTAGGTATGTATGTATTTATTTTAAGGGTAGTGAGAAAAGGCTATTGTGATCCACACTCCATTTCAGAAGGTGGCGGTAATGCACACTTAAAAGTTGTTTGCCAACCGCCATTAAAAGAAAGAAGAAGAAGGGGCTGCAGCTGGATGCCTCTCGACGGCCCCAGGGTAGGGTTGCATCAGCCGTTCGTAAGTTCTTTCTTAAATTGGAACGTAAAGTCCTCATAGAGGCTTAGTATACTAGCTAGTTTGTAACTAATTCCGTTGCACCATTTGTTCGTAAGGCAGAACGTAGCTAGTTGGTCAACTCTCCGTAAAGTAACGCGTAGTCGCATAATATGACGTTTAGCCTCGATGATCCAATAGCAGCCTTCAAATACGTGAGCAGGAGTTATGTTGAAATGCCGTGAATTTCAGTTTATCCTTCATTCTAACTTCTTTTGCCTCACGTTACTAACGGTAAAAATAAGTTTCCATTAAATAAGATAGTACTTGATCATGAATAACATAAGTTTTTTATATTTAAATAACATTCAGAAACTGTATTTAAAATGAAATTAATAAGGATCAATAAATAAATATTGATAAGAAAAACATTTGAAATTACGTTCATTGATTACTGATATTTTGGTATGCACAACATGGACCGATGCACACTGGCAGCGGTGCTGTTTAGGACGGGTTCGTGTTAAAGAGCCATTAACAAAGTAATATTTTCACATAATGTTCTCTTTCTTAAAATGTAAGCGAGTGTAAATGTCAGCATTATCATATATGTCTAAAGAATTGAAGTCTGTCAGGTAAAAGAAGAGCTTATTGATGCGGTTCAGTCTGTCTGATATTTTATCCCAACCGTTAACGTTACTCCTGATCGGAGGCTGCCGGGAATATTTAGTTGGAACGTAGAGTTGCGTTTAAACTAAGTTTAATGGTGCAACGTAAAAATATTTAGTAGTGCGTAAGTTTTAACTTAGTGCCCATTTACGTCAAAACTAGGCTAAGTTGTAACTTACGCACGTGCAACCGGCCCCAGTTCTCTTCAAAGGAAAAGAGCAAAGGGGCGTCGTCCATCTTTTTTACAGTCTATGGTTCAAACCTGTGAGTTTCTTTTTTTTGTTTTTTGTTTTTTTGTTTTTACGTGATGTATTTTTACCCCCCTCCTCTGTATGTTTTTTTTAGTCTGGTTTGTTTGCTTCTTGTCTATTGTTTCCTGTGTGTAACACCAAGGATCGTGCTGTAAATAAGTATTTTACTTTAGCATGTTATGCTTTGGATTACTGTTTAATTGTCTCGATTGATTGTCTGTGTGGACACACATCACTGAGACATTCCTCAGAATATATTTTGTGTGGTTTAGGAGTAATACACGTACCGGAAGTCCCAGCATTAATCTTTCTTCACGTCCATTACTGCGAGCTGGGAGATAACGGCAGTGGCGGATCTAGAGATTTTTCCCTGGGGTGGCAAAGGGGTGGCATGAGGTTTCAGGAGGGGGGCCATGGACATTATTCATAATTTAAAATGCTACGGTTTTCATTGAATGTGTTTTGTACTCTACAATACATTACACAGAGTGGGAGTCAAATCAGAGATGTAGCTGGGTTTTTGGATGGCGTGGGTCTTAATTTGTGAACTGTTGACCCTTTCTCTGTGTAATCACTATCCACAGTCTGTGTAGTCTATACTTAAATTGTACTTTGTGAAAAAGCAATTATTGGGGGTATGCTCCCCAGGAGATTTATAAAAAAAATATATATAAAAAAAATGATGTCTTCTAGTGAGTTTTGAGGAAATATGGACAGATTTAATCATTCACCATAAGCCATCAATAGATTTAGGTTATCTGGATTGAAACAATATTATAATGCAGGAGTGTTGCAATGATAACCATGACTATCAAAACATTTCCCTCTGATTCAATAAAGACTCAGTGAAGTACCTTTTTAGTCAAACATTATTTTGGGATTTATTACAATATAACATACAACAATTGTCATTCTTATGTACATTTAATTAATCTCTCTCACACACACACACACACACACACACACACACACACACACACACACGCGCGTCTGGTTCGCTATCTTTGTGGGGACTCTCCATAGGCGTAATGGTTTTTATACTGTACAAACTATATATTCTGTCCCCTTACACTGCCCCTGTCCCTAAACCTACCCATCACAGGAGACATTCTGCATTTTTACATTTTCAAAAAACATTACTTAGTGTGATTTATACGCTGTTCTCCTCATGGGGACCGCTGACTGGTCCCCACAATGTAGGTGATTTCAGGTTTTACTATACTTGTGGGGACATTTGGTCCCCATAATGTAATATAAACACGAGCACACACACACACACACACACACGTTGTGTTTTCATGTTTTATGGGGACTTTCCATAGACATAATGATTTTTATACTGTACAGACTGTATATTCTATCCCCTTACACTGCCCCTATCCCTAAACCTACCCATCACAGGAGACATTCAGCATTTTTACATTTTCAAACAACATCACTTAGTGTGATTTATAAGCTGATTTCCTCATGGGGACCAAAAAATGTCCCCACACGAACAAGGATTTCGGATATTGCCATCCTTGTGGGGACATTTTGTCCCCATAACGTAGGGTTTACCAGGCCACACACACACACACACACTCTCTCACTCTCTAAACTGCTGATCACTTGAGGGCAAACATCAAAAACACAATTTTCTGAGGCAAGACCTCAAAATCCACAAAAACTATGGAATTCATATTAGTTTGGGCATTTCATCACAAGATAAACATTTATAAATGCCAGACATTTGTGAGGCTCCATACTGTATGCAGAAAACATACGAAAAAGAACATCTTGAAATGAAAAACATTAACTTGATAAAATTATAAACTAATGCAATTTTCTTATTTGCAAGAATAAATTCTTATTTGCTGTTATTTTATTGCATATGACTATTAAACTGTACAGGTTAAATCAATTGCAGTCGGCGGTTTCCATGAATGCTAGCAAAGTGTTGAACAAACTCATTTAAGTCAACTGCTTTTGCACGGTCACTCTCAATGCTGAGCACAGCTAAATGGGACAATCTCTCAGTTAGCATAGTTGAGCGCAGGTGATTTTTTACGAGTTTTAGAGTGGAAAAACTGCGCTCACATCCAGCTGTGGTAACTGGTAAAACAGCTGCAATCTTGCATAAACGATGCATCTCATAAAACACCTCTTTAAAAGGGTCCAAATAACCTAGCAGTTCAATCAAAGATGAAGGGCATTTTTTTCCATCTCTTTTACTCCTTGCAAAAAGCCTCTCAACCTGAGCGAGTTCATTTTTCAGATCCTCAATATTTGAGCCATATGCTTCAGCAAGCAGCAAGACAATATCCTCTTTTAGGAAGTGATTGCTAACTGGGTTTAGCCCCTGTAAGCCTTTCATTATATTGCAACTGGACGTTGAAAAACGCTTCTGCATTTCCCCAATAATGGAGTCCATTATGGGCAGGAATATGTTTGTTCTAAAGGCATCCTTGCCATTAACTTGGCTTCTGTGACCAAGTGTGGATGTGACATAACTGTCATTTAATGCTCCTGGTGTCTGTTTGGCTCTTTTTAGTCTAACAGTGATGGGGATGTTGCAGGTTTCATATGTGTGGATTACTGTGTTCCACAGCTCATCAAAGTACTCATCCTCATTGCGATGCTCTTCAAAGGTCTCCCTGAGGGTCTCAATTAAGTCTACAGCACTGAGGAGATCCAAGTTTGGGGACTGTAGCAGCTCAGACAAAAACTTTGCATCACCAAGCACCTGTCTAAATATGGCAAGTAGCCCAATGAAGTTCAGGTCAATTTGAGCCATTAACCCTCGGGCCTTCGTAGATCTTTCAGGATCAACCTCATATGATATGTCATCCAACACTTTGAGTACTGCAGGCAATCTATCAAAAAGGTTCCTACAGGCAATGCCACGACAGGCCCATCTGGTGTCGCTGAGGCTTTGAAGTTCTCTAGGGGGGCCACTAAACATTTCCTCTTGTACTTCCATCCACTTTTGATGGACATAAGAGCCGGAAAGAAACACATACAATTGCTGGAGCAAAGTAAAAAACTCCCCAGCCTCAGGGACCTTTTTGACGTAATAAACAATCACCAAATTTAAGCAATGAGCATTGCAGTGGACATAAAAAGCATATTTGGCCACCTGTTTAACTCTTGTCTGCACCCCTGAGCACCGGCCACTCATAACTGCAGCGCCGTCGTACCCTTGTCCCACTAAATTCTCCTTGTATTCAAGGCCATAAGCCTAAAAGCCCAAAAGCCTAAGAACCCCTCCCGTACAGCTCCCTCATAATAATACCTCAAGACTATGGACTGTACTGACTCGATTTGACTTCTTTTAGTATGTCCTCCTGGACCATCGCTGCCAGGATTTGTAATATTTCGTTTTGGATATTTTTGGAAGTATACATCGCATTGCGGGGGCCTTCTGATAGTCTTTTTTGAATAAAAGAATCATGATCTCCTACTACTTGCAAAATCTCAAGGAAATTGCCTCTGTTCCTAGACTCATCATTTTCATTATGTCCACGCTGAGCTATATTTTGTATTGCAGTAAGACGCAAAACCTGACCTATAGTCTTTATGTATTGTTGATTCTCTTTTATCTGTTTGCGATTCTCGTCATTCATCATGCCTAATACTGATATGTTGCGTTTCATCATCTTTTGATGATCTTGCCATGTGGTCATTGCATTCAAATGCGCCTCAGATTTGGAATGTACACTAAAGCCACCATCTTTAAAAGTGGCCTTGCACCAGTTTTTGTATCCCGCAGAAGAGGTATAAACGGTTTTGCTAGACGAAAAATGCCGGCATGCAAAGCAATACGCAGCGTCCATGGCCACTGAATATTCCAACCAAGGATATTCCTCATACCACTGTCCATGGAAGCTCCTCCTTGCCCCTCCCTGCATGGTTTTGGGAAAAACCTTTAACACAGGTTGTGTCGGATCATCTGCCTTCAGCTTTGATATATCTGAGAAGAAAAAACAAAAAAACAATCACAGCACTGACAACATGTTACAATTTTTGTTGCATTTATCTAAACAAGATCAGTTTTAATTTTGCCGCCTAGAGTTGGACATGTCTTTATTACAGCAGTGATTCAACGTACAATGAGGGCCAGCTTGACATTCGCTGCTCCTAGCCATCACTCCAGTTTCACTTTCACACTCTTCACTGATTTGTCCTCTCTCTCGTCCTACATTTCCCTCTTCTTCAGTGGGCTGCTCCAGCCCCGCATGCTGCTCATGACCCTCATATTGACCCTGCCCCTCGTCCTGCTCATGACCCTCGGTCTGCTCTAGTCTCTCCTGCTGCTCCTGCCCCTCACACTGCTTCTGGCCCTCGGTCCGCCTTAGTGTCTCCTGCTGCTCCTGCCCCTCACACTGCTTCTGGCCCTCGGTCCACCTTAGTGTCTCCTGCTGCTCCTGCCCCTCACACTGCTTCTGGCCCTCGGTCCGCCTTAGTGTCTCCTGCTGCTCCTGCCCCTCACACTGCTTCTGGCCCTCGGTCTGCTCTAGTCTCTCCTGCTGCTCCTGCCCCTCACACTGCTTCTGGCCCTCGGTCCACCTTAGTGTCTCCTGCTGCTCCTGCCCCTCACACTGCTTCTGGCCCTCGGTCCGCCTTAGTGTCTCCTGCTGCTCCTGCCCCTCACACTGCTTCTGGCCCTCGGTCCGCCTTAGTGTCTCCTGCTGCTCCTGCCCCTCACACTGCTTCTGGCCCTCGGTCTGCTCTAGTCTCTCCTGCTGCTCCTGCCCCTCACACTGCTTCTGGCCCTCGGTCCACCTTAGTGTCTCCTGCTGCTCCTGCCCCTCACACTGCTTCTGGCCCTCGGTCCGCCTTAGTGTCTCCTGCTGCTCCTGCCCCTCACACTGCTTCTGGCCCTCGGTCCGCCTTAGTGTCTCCTGCTGCTCCTGCCCCTCACACTGCTTCTGGCCCTCGGTCCGCCTTAGTGTCTCCTGCTGCTCCTGAACCTTGGTCTGCTTCTGGCCCTCGGTCCGCCTTAGTGTCTCCTGCTGCTCCTGCCCCTCACACTGCTTCTGGCCCTCGGTCCACCTTAGTGTCTCCTGCTGCTCCTGCCCCTCACACTGCTTCTGGCCCTCGGTCCGCCTTAGTGTCTCCTGCTGCTCCTGCCCCTCACACTGCTTCTGGCCCTCGGTCCGCCTTAGTGTCTCCTGCTGCTCCTGAACCTTGGTCTGCTTCTGGCCCTCGGTCCGCCTTAGTGTCTCCTGCTGCTCCTGCCCCTCACACTGCTTCTGGCCCTCGGTCCACCTTAGTGTCTCCTGCTGCTCCTGCCCCTCACACTGCTTCTGGCCCTCGGTCCGCCTTAGTGTCTCCTGCTGCTCCTGCCCCTCACACTGCTTCTGGCCCTCGGTCCGCCTTAGTGTCTCCTGCTGCTCCTGCCCCTCACACTGCTTCTGGCCCTCGGTCCGCCTTAGTGTCTCCTGCTGCTCCTGAACCTTGGTCTGCTTCTGGCCCTCGGTCCGCCTTAGTGTTTCCTGCTGCTCCTGCCCCTCACACTGCTTCTGGCCCTCGGTCCGCCTTAGTGTCTCCTGCTGCTCCTGAACCTTGGTCTGCTTCTGGCCCTCGGTCTGCTCCAGTCTCTTGTGCTGCTCAACTTTGTCTAACTTCTCTCCAGTCTCCCTTCTCTCCCTGTCTTCTCCACCTGTGTCTAGTTCCCCCCTTTTTTTCTTGGGTTGAAAGAACTTGGCTATGCCAAACCTTTTCATTTTGCATCCTAATCTGACCTGCAGTTTGTCAAACGTAAAAATAGCATGTTGGTTAAAACCATGTCGTACAATTCCAATTCATCTATCCATGTCAATTGAATCTTAATCCTTAGTAAAATGTAAATACTTTGACTAGATTCATACTATTGTGTATTCCCATGAGAAGGTTTTAACTAGCAATGCTGCAGAGCCATGAACAGCTGTTAACAATGTTACTGTTTATTTTCTCTCTAGTTGATCATGATTTTTGCATGTTTGGTCATGGCACTTATACATTGTATGAAATACCAGTCTTCAATAAACCGACAGTCTTGTACCAAGTCTGCCAAATTTCTGTAAATTAGGGGTGGAACAGTACACGGAAATCACGGTTCGGTTCATACCTCGTTTCAGACATCACGGTTCGGTACAATTTCAGTACAATGGAGTGAAAAGCAAAACAAAAATGAAGGCGGCATTTTTATAAATGTCTTAAGCCTTGTATTTTTAAAATAAGTTTTATTAATAAAGGCATAGAACCAGTTTATTTGTAGTGCACTGACAATAGTTTTATATAATTAATTTATTAATTAAATTAATAAAAAGATAAAAAGACCTTGCGATATTTTTGGTAATTGTACCTGTCCTGAATTTATTTAAAATTAATTTGCTATATTTCAGATCAATTTGTTTTCCTTAAAGGAGAACTCCGGTCAATTTTAACATTGAGCTCATTTTTTGGTAAATTTGGAGTGCTGTCAGTACAGAACAACGACAAAAATCGGTGTTGGCTACATCATGTTATCCTCTTTTTAAAATTTGCACCATGTTGACTTAAACGGGGCAAGTTTTAAACCTGCTTTTAGCCTCTTTACATCCTTGATGTGTAATTTTAGGTGAACAGCCATGTGAGTGATTTTATTCAGAGTGAACACGGTTAATCTGACTGCAGTAGATGTGAAAGATATGAATAAAAATGATGTTTATTCAGCCAGCTTACATACCTGTATATTTACTATCTGTTTTCGGTCGAAGTCCACAGTAGTCAATTGTCGAGTTCGCGCGCGCGATCATTAGTTATATTAGTTACCGATGATCGCGCGCGCAAACTCGACAGTCGACTACTGTGGACTTCGACCGAAAACAGATAGTAAATATACAGGTATGTAAGCTGGCTGAATAAACATCATTTTTATTCATATCTTTCACATCTACTGCAGTCAGATTAACCGTGTTCACTCTGAATAAAATCACTAGTCATAGTATGATTCTCTCTCTCTCTCTCTCTCTCGCGCGCGCGCGCGCACACACACACACACACACACACACACACACACACACACACACACACACACACACACACACACACACACACACACACACACACACACACACACACACACACACACACACACACACACACTCCAGCATTGCAATCTTGACATCGCAGTCTGTTCAGTATGCTACGTTCACACCAAACGCGAATAGAGCGAAACTTATCGCTATTTAGAGTTTTATTTATGTATACCGCGTATTCTCCGTTTAAAATCGTGCACCGAACCGTGACGCCCTTACCGTTTCAGTTCAATACGAATACATGTACCGTCCCACCCCTATTTGAAAGTAGTGGGCTACTTTTACTTGTTGTGAATGTGATTGAGAAGAATTTCAGTCATGTAACTTAGGGCTAACTGCAATGTGAGTCACACGTGCAGTGCTTGTGCATCACCAGCTTATGACACCGCTTAGATATCTGTTTAATTTGGCATGTCGACCATTTTTCAAAATTGGATAGTCATAGATGCTGGGAAAGTGGATGCATGCCAATTTTGTGACAGCAGTAACGTTAGTTTAAACACACACAAATAGCTAGACTAACGTTAGACCCTTATCTGACCTGACGATCATGGAAAACTTGCGGATGTAAATAACGTAACAATGTGGTTGTTGGGTTAACTGTCTGCTATGGACTTTATCGACTTGGTGTCAAAAACTTACCTCAAAACTCACTGCTGCACTCTTCTCCGACTCCGATGTACTGTCCAAGTTGCCCTGCTGGCGTAACTGATGAAATTTCGCGGGGGTTGCTGTCGTGCTGGTGATGGGTGAAACCATTGTGAGGGGGAGGGGATTCTAAATCGGCGATTTCTGTTTGAGAGGAGTTTGGTGCAGGTCTCATTGGCCTTCAACGTGTAGGCTATGAACATGAATTATACTTAAAAAATATTATCTGATTTATAAATGGGGTGGCAACAGGGGTGGCAAGACTGTATCCCAGGGGTGGCAGCTGCCACCCTTTGCCACCCCGTAGATCCGCCCCTGGATAACGGTCAAACGAAAGTGAAAGAAAATCGAAACAGACTTGAACATCAGATCGACTCCTGGTGAGTTTACATGTCCTGCACCGAGTTTTATACAGACGTGTTGATTTATTGATCATAAGTCATTAACCCTCTGGGGTTGTTCGGCCCAAATGGACCCGAATCATTCAAATATTATATATTTTTTTTAAATCACAGCTTCTTCGGAATGGTCCGAAATTTGGTGACTTTGTTGGTATTTGGTATGTGAACACCCAAAAAAATTGGGGACAGGATGTGAACAGTCTAAGTGGTTGTAAAAAAAAATAGTCAAAGGAAATGAATGGAAAATTGGCAAAAATATGAAAACACAGGCTATTCAAATAGAATAGTCTATTTGTCTAAGTGGTTGTAAAAAAAAAAAAACTAAAAAAAACTCACACTTAGGACCTTCGGGTCCAAATGACCCCCATTGGAAATGAATGGGAAATTGTCAAAAATATGAAAACAGTTTTTTTTGTGCATACAATATACAAATCAGCCAGAATGCAGAAACAATGACTCAACGGTGAAGGGGTGAATCTCTAAAACATCAAGAGTGCAAAACAGACAGACACACACACACACACACATACACACACACACACACACACACTGTATTATATATTTATAATAATCTGTATTATAAAGTAAAACTGGCACTTCAAATTACCATTTAAACCAACCAAACAAACAAAAAACAAGACAAAAATAGTCTTTGAGAATCTGTTATTATAGTTTAATAATCAACAACCTGAAAAAAAATTGGTATATATTTGCAAAAATCACTAGAATCCCCAAGCCTTTCTACAGAGAGCTGTAAATCCACTAGTGGTAAAAATGTGCTATTGCGTGATAAAAATGTGCTATTGCGTGATATAAATGTGCTATTGCGTGATAAAATGTGCTATTGCGTGATAAAATGTGCTATTGCGTGATAAAAATGTGCTATTGCGTAATAAAAATGTGCTATTGCGTGATAAAATGTGCTATTGCGTAATAAAAATGTGCTATTGCGTGGATAAAATGTGCTATTGCGTGATAAATGTGCTATTGCGTGATAAAATGTGCTATTGCGTGATAAAATGTGCTATTGCGTGATAAAAATGTGCTATTGCGTGGATAAAATGTGCTATTGCGTGATAAAATGTGCTATTGCGTGATAGAAATGTGCTATTGCGTGATAAAATGTGCTATTGCGTGATAAAAATGTGCTATTGCGTGGATAAAATGTGCTATTGCGTGATAAAATGTGCTATTGCGTGATAAAATGTGCTATTGCGTGATAGAAATGTGCTATTGCGTGATAGAAATGTGCTATTGCGTGATAGAAATGCTCAGTGTGTCCACCAGATGGCATCTATATTTTTTCAAAAATTGCTTTCATGAGGCCTAGGCTTCACTCTAAAATGTAATACAGCTTTGATTAAAAAAAAGTAATAAAAAAAAAAAAAATTATGTTCAATGGGAAAAAATGGGTCATAATTATTGCATAAATATTAATTATAAATCATAAAATATCTCAAAACACCAAAAAAGAAATTATTTTTTTTTAATAAAAAACAAGTAAAAAAAAAAAATATATATATTTTTTAAATATGAATCCTGCCCTTTGGGTCCATTTGGACCCGAACACCCCAAGTGTGACTGTTAAACGAACAACCCCAGAGGGTTAAACATTATATTGAGATTGTAAACAAACATTGAGGTTGTTTTCATGTTTTAAATGTATTTGTTGTTGTTTTAGGAAGTGTTTTCCTGCATGTGATCTTTCTGTGGTCTGATACAGTAAAGATGGCGACGGGGTCTGAAACTCCTCCTGGTAAGAGTATTTCCAACTCATTTATCTATATCATGCATTATACCCAGGTAGCAAACAGACGTTGGCCCAACGTTTGTTGTTGTGTTGGGCCAACGTTGGGTCCTGACGTTGGCCCAACGTAATTTTGTCCGTTGGGCCAACCATGTCATTGGACAGCCAGCAGACCTTCTGCCAACCTAAAAACACCTTACCAACTTTCTGCCAACTGAAGAACCACTAAAACAACATTGGGCCAACCATGTCATTGGACAGCCAGCAGACCTTTTAACAAATTAAAAATCAGAATCAGAATCAGAAAGAGCTTTATTGCCAAATGTGCTTGCACACACAAGGAATTTGTTTTGGTACTGAGGCTTCCAGTGCACATATACAAATACAACAAGAAACATAATTTACAAATTATAAGAATAAAAAATAAGTATATAAAAACAGAGAATAAAGAATCACAGTTGGGTTTAGCCAGAATAAACATTTACAGATTTACAGATTATGAACATATTTACAGTGTTTTGAATATTATAAATAAATAAATCTACATATAAGTCTACATATAAGTATCACCTGAGTTGTAAGTTGTTGCATTAAAACAGTGGGGGTATTGCACTTGGAGGCACATGCCTTGGGAGGTGTGTTAACTGTTCAGGAGGGAAATGGCCTGTGGGAAGAAACTGTTCCTGTGCCGAGATGTTCTTGTGGCCAGTGATCTGAGTCTCCGTCTTGACGGTAACAGTTCAAACAGGTGGTGTCCAGGGTGAGTGGAGTCTGTGGTGATTTTACCTGCTCTACCTAAATATAGGCTATTTTAACCATCTGACAACTTCATAAATACTAAATCTGCAAACTTATAAATAAATAGGCTTTACCTACCTTACACTCAAATTTTAAGATTGTGACAAGGCCTATTCATTGTTGAATTGCATTAAGAGACGACAAACTGGATTGGTTATAAAAATGAAATTTATTGGTAACATTAGAATTAGAGATTGTGTGTGGCTCTGATGATGAAGACGGAGCGGAGGAGAAGTAGCAGCATACACTTTTCATATACGTTTAAGACGAAAAGACGCCGCAAAGCACGGCGTTTACAAAGCAAAATCGCCGTCATCATCTGCGTTTTTTTTAACCAGCCAATGACGCCGTTTCTGACGCCGCAGGCCATCCATAGTGCGCCGTTATCTGCGCCGCTTCAGTCTGACAAAGGCCGTTTCTCAATATGCGTTCTTGTCTCTCGCGTAGCCTGTAAGTCAGGCCCATCCAGTCAGTGGCCTCACAAGGTAGCCTAAGGACTCGGAGGGAATTCTGTTGCGATTATCACAATACTTGACCTATAAAAATAAATCGTAATGTTTCTTGATTCTTGTTTGGTTGTCATGGTGATGACGAAATTCCCGCGTAGCGCATTTCACAGTCAGCTTGCGAACAGCCCATCCCCCCTTCACAACGACGAGCACATTTCACAGAGGGACACTGAAGTTTAGTTAAGCATGTTAAGCTAAAATGAAACTTACTAAAGTTCGTGTCAAAAAGACCACGGCCGCTGCAGGAGGAAGATAATGCAGATGTTCAGGAGCCTCAGCCATCAGTCTCGAGCAGTAAGGAGCTGAATATCTCTGCTAGTGTTTACGTTAATTCACCAGCAGCGCTTCATTTCTCTGACGTCTACCTCACCTACACGCCAGTGTACAGGTACATACAGCCACGCCTTAGGCTAATTAATAGGCATATACAGTACTGTGCAAAAGTTTTAGGCAGGTAAGATTTTTTAAGTTTTTAAAAGAAGTCTCTTCTGCTCACCAAGGCTGCAATTATTTGATAAAAAATACAAAAAAAACAGTAATATTGTGAAATATTATTACAATTTAAAACAGCGGTTTTCTATGTGAATATACAGTAAAGTGTAATTTATTCCTGTGATCAAAGATGAATTTATCATCATCATTACTCCAGTCTTCAGTGTCACATGATCCTTCAGAAATCAGGATAATATGATGATTTGATGCTCAAAAAACATTCATTATTATTTTCAATGTTGAAAACAGTTGTGTACAATTTTTTTTTCAAAATTCTTTGATGAATAGAAAGTTCAAAAGAACAGCGTTTATTTAAAATAGAATATTTTCTAACATTATAAATGTCTTTACTGTAACTTTTGATCAGTTTAACTCATCCTTGATGAATAAAAGTATTGATTTATTATATTTCTTTCCCCCAAAAATAAAATTTAAATTCTTACTGACCCCAAACTTTTGAAGGGTAGAGTTTAATGCTACAAAAGCTTTAGATTTCAGATAAATGCTGTTCTTTTTTTAGTTTCTATTCATCATAGCATCATGAAATAAAAATGTAAAAAACTGTTTTCAACACTGATAATAATCATAAATGTTTCTTGAGCATCAAATCATCATATTAGAATGATTTCTGAAGGATCATGTGACACTGAAGACTGGAGTAATGATGCTGTAAATTCAGCTTTGATCACAGGAATAAATTACACTGTTAGAAAGGCCATTAGCATATGCGCATGCGCTACTTTCAGTCAGTCATCAGCAGCCGAGAGAGTGTGAGGCGAGCTGGACTGTGTGTGTAAAGTGTGCGTCAGTAAACTAATGTAAGTTGCTTGTTTGCTGAGCATATAATATAAATGCTTGTTAAGGACCTGTAAAGTCTGGATACAATGTCATCTGTTCATCAGTGATGTGTATTCATCGGAGATGAAGCTATTTATCGATCGCTGTCGAGCGCACGTGAATGTGCTTATTATGTTCGACATTAATCGCAATTTACATTGTTTATATTGCACCCAGTGTTTGATATGTATGTATGTGTAACCATCGCATTAATAGCCTTTTGTTATTCCGAGTTTAAGAGCGCGATGTTTCTGATTGTGTGCCTTTCATTTAAATTACCTCAGGATTAGTTTCGGTTTCGGATGTTTTTCTATTTCTCGCCACTGGGTGTCAGTGTTGTTTAATAATAATTATTTGTTGCTTGTATATTATTTCCTTTATTGATTCTCGCATTGAACTTGAGAGTTTCTTTATTTAAGAGATATGAATGTTTATGGAAATGATGTCTGTGTAATGATAATCAAGACATATTGTTAATATATATCTTTATTTCTTTCCTTTGTAGACCACACACACCCACACACCTATATACATATACATCCATCTACAAACCACCCTGTTAAGCAATACATCCTGTGTACCGCTGTGTTGTGAACAGTTAAGACTGGAACAATAAACCTCCTTTTGGATTGAACTGATCTGAATACAGTGTGTTCTGACCGACACCCCCTTGAGGAAGTTAGATCTGAGCCATTGCCTAATACAGTCCACTTTTCCAAGCTCTACCATCGAACATACACTTTACTGTATATTCACATAGAAAACAGCTGTTTTAAATTGTAATAATATTTCACAATATTACTGTTTTTTTTTTATTTTGTTTTTTTTATCAAATAATTGCAGCCTTGGTGAGCAGAAGAGACTTCTTTTAAAAACTTAAAAAATCTTACCAATCTAAAACTTTTGCACAGTACTGTATATACAAATGTGTAAAAATGAACACGAATGAATCATGATTTACCATATCAGCGTTATGTGCGTTCATTGTTTCAGACTCGGCTAAGCCTAGGGCCAGCACTGAGGATGTAACAGCCCCATCCGACTTATCCACCATTGATGACCCTGTTACCCAGCCCAAACTCAGTTCATTTCCAGTCACCACTATAGCAGGCAAAGGAAGAAGTTTTAATGTCCGGTGGTATGAAAAGTTCCCATGGCTAGAGTACAGTATTTCGAGAGACGCTGTGTTTTGTAAGCCATGTCGCCATTTCCCTGAAGCAGCCACTGAGAGCCGATTTATAAAAACTGGCTTTAGAGACTGGAAGCATCTCACCCAGTGTTGTGTTAAACACGAGGCTAGCAGGGCACATGCTACAGTGCTAGGCAGGTCTGAAGGATACAGACAATTAAAGCCATAAACCAGGACGGGGAAATATAGTTAACCAGCTGCACAAAGATGCTGTCAACAGTTCGTTTGTGGAAAGGAATAGAGAACACGTTAAAGTTGTAATAGACCTCGTTTTATTTTGTGCAAAACACGACATGTGAAACAAAAGATGCACTGAACAAAGGGAACTTCTTAGAATTATTTCAACTGATCTCCAACCATCACCCAGAAATAAAAAGGCGACTGGACGAATTGCCTAGAAACGCGAAACTCACTAGCCCTGATATTAAAAAATAAAATCCTGGAAATCGCTGCATCATTAATTATCCGCTTTGCACGATGAGAGAGAAACGCATTATGCAATTTTAGCAGACGAATGTAAAGACTTATCCAAAAAAGAGCTTTTTGATCACAGATGTATTTTAGGCTGTGCCCACCTGATTTTCTCTGGGCCCGCCTACATTGTGATTCCTGGCTACGCTACTGGTTCTTTTCTGTACTTGTGTTCTTGTGGACTTGAGAAACGTCATCAGTCGCTGCCCAAGTACTGTTCCAATTCAAAGTTCACATCTAGCCAAGTCCAGTTCAAATCCCCGGATGTGTTCTTGATCCGCCCCTTTTACCGAGGATGCATCGAGAGGTGACTTGTGCGGACTGGAGACAGCCATGTATCCCAGAATGCATCTCGCACCAACCAGCAAGTGTCAATGCCAGAGGAGAAAACCCGCGTAATATCAAAATACTACTGTTATTGTGTCATGAAATGCAATTTTAAGAGTGTTTCAGGCGAGAATGTAGTTGTTTAAAGCTCAAATCTGTGGTTTATGTATAAAGAGAGCGCCTATTTGAAAAATGTATCTGACGGTTTCGGAGCTGTAAGATCCAGGTGATCACCGGGTGTTCAGCGCTCATTAACCCCGACTGGAACAGCTTTACCCCGGCTAGTGCTTCTGGCGTGTGCCGCTGGCTCTGGTGTCTCTAGTGGATAAACATGACGTATATTCGTCTTGTGTCGGTCTTTGGTCTCACTCATTAATCTATTTGTTCCATGGCAAATCGATTTGGCTGAGGGCAAAGTGAAGTTTCATAACTTTATATATTTAGGCTATTTAACTTTAACTTTGTAGCCTAATTGTTTGCTTAATTTCTCATTGTAAGCTAGCTTCTTATTTATACCTTTTATACTGGATATTACTGATCAGTAAAAATGACATTTAACAAAAAGAGACAGGCTTGTGTAATTTTATTTTATATACTTTAAAATAGATATGTTTTTTTATATTTATTTTAACATTCTCTTCACTATATGTAAAATAAAATGACACAACCCTGTCTCTCTTTGACAAATGTCAATAAAAATTAAGAATGTTTCATATTTTTTAAATGAAATAAAAAAAGCAGGGTTGTGTTTTAATATTTCATGTTGTTATAAATATGCAGTGAAGATAATTAATGTACGCGTTGCCTGAACCACAATTGTGTGGCCATTTAGGCTAATATGTTTAGGATTTTATTTATTTTTTAATGAAAAGAGTGGTGTTGTAAATGTTTCGTTTTATTGTTGACGAAAAGAGGCAGAGTTGTAGCATATTTCGTTTGATTGTTGCCTAAAACATACATTAAGAGATAATGTATTGTACTTGGTATTGAGAAACGGCCAAAGACGCCGTAAAAAGCGGCGCTGTGTATAATATTATAATCAGCCCCAGCCTTTTCTTCAAAGTTCAACCCATCTAGTGAAGTAGATGGAATATGAAGGTAGATTAGTAACTCGAGAGCACCTATATGTGAATTTGAGAACTTGTACAATAAATATCCGTACTTGTACGCGAACATTTACACTCACAGCTCCGATGTGAAAACCTGTAAAAATAAAAAATCTGAACTTGAACGCTGAGATTTGCACTCGCAGACAATAATCACAAACCTGTATCCTGAATGTGAAGCTGCAGACAAGTACTCACAAATGTGTGAAATGCCATTCACAAAGATACAAAGACAGACACAAACTTGTAATAGAAATGTGCACTTCTTCTAACATTCAAATTCGCAGTACAACCACAAATTGGCACTTGGAACTTCTCAAATCTGTCACTGCAAGTGCAAATTTCGCGCCTTGACTTTTGCTACTCTTTTTACATAGACATCAAAAGGGGCTTGAGGACCTGCCCTTTTTATTCCTGGAGAGAAAGTGCACTTTTTTTCTGGGGTGTTTTTTTTTTTTGTTTAATTTTTGAAAAATAATATCAGCTTCCCTGTCAAACAAATATATTTATTGAATAGTGTATCTAAATATCAGGTCAGCTATCATGGCTTAATAATGCATTAGACTGATATTAAAATAAATATGACAATTTTAATTTTTGGGTGATCTATCCCTTAAACACATCGTTTGGCTCATTTTTTGTATCCACAACCACAGCTCTTCCTGGAGGTGTTTCTGGTGTTCCATTGCTGCATGTAGTCTGTCGTATTTGTAGCTTGTCGTGTCCTCTTCACAGCATCTAAGGGAAGAGAATATATTTTTCTTTTTTAAATAAATCAAATTTAAAATGAGGTAAATGATATGCGCTTATTTTCAAAATATTTTTATGATCTACAGCTAAATTTAAAAAACAATGGAACAAGATGAATGAATCATGAATGCAACATTAGAAAAGGGTAATCAACATGCATTACATTTTATTTTGTTGTATAAAAGATGTTCTGCTTTCATTTTTAAAGCAGTTACTCAAAACATACATTTTCAAATCCAGCTAAACATTTCATTCTGTTTCAGATAATTTACTTTCTGAAAGAAACTCTCAAAAGGCTACATTAATAAGTTACAGTAATAACTTTGGCTATAGGTCCAAAGTTGGTTCTGTTCATAATGGCGTCCCACAGGGGTCAGTATTGGGTCCCTTACGTTTTAGTATGTATATCTATCCACTTGGTCAACTATTAAGATCTCTTGACCTTAACTATCACTTTTATGCTAATGATACGCAGATTTATATTCATTCAAGACCGGGTCAGCAAGTGGACATTGTGCATCTTTCCAACTGTATTGCTGAGATCAAGATCTGGATGTCTTATAATTTTCTGTCTTTAAAGGTATTGTAGGTAGAATTTTCAAAAAAATAACTTTATATATATACCGATACATAATTAAAATGTAAGTACTCTGAAAAAGAGATTTTAAAAATCGAGTGTCTATAGTCCTCTCAGAGGTGCAATAAACAGAGCTCATTAATCCATTGACACCCGCCCCCTACCGTCTGGGCTCCTCCCTAAGCCACGCCCCCAAAACACATGACCGCGCGATGCCGCCCGCGCTCAGCTGGAGGACGCGTTTACCAGCGCCGAGCAGAGTAACATCATGTCAGAATCACATGTAATAAAATATCTAACTTTATCATTATGAATATAAACAACTAACATGGCTGCTAGTACTCACTATCAATCCAGCATATCGATACTGGTAAAGTTTAAAATATATTGAGTTTGATTCGGTAACAAGCTAGTAACATAAGGCAAACTCAAAGCTAAAAACAGGTTGCATTGATGCACGTTTTTCCTGTTACCATCAGTTACACTGTGATGAAGGGGAATTTCGTGTAAGATTCATAACATATACGTTGTTTTGCATGTAAGAGCTTCCACGATGAAAGCACTGTTACCGTCACTTTTCAGCCCCTTGATGTCCCTCAGGTGTCCACTGCTGGAAAGCCCCGATATCGCTTGCTTTATCCAAAGACTTTTTGGGCATAGCTTTTTCAAATACTGTCTTCCTTTTCTTGCCTGGTTTGCCTTCGCTGACTGTATATGCAGGTACTGGGAATTTTGACTGCTAAATTCGCGGCCATAATTGTGATTCTTTACCGTCCGTGCTTCTTCCCCTCCTCGATTCAAACGGGCGCGTGCGTGTGGGCGGCTCCTGTAGCTGCAGGGGTGGTTGCCATGGTAGCGAGGGAGAGTGACAGTCGCTCCAGCCAATCATTTCATCCAGCTAATCATTTCATTCGTCCCGAATGGAGATAAGTAGCTGTGTTTATTACAGCACTGAGAGGACTACAGACACTCGATTTTTATACTTTCTTTTTCAGAGTACTTACATTTTAATTATGTGTTGGTATATATAGAAAGTTCATACATATTTTGTTAAAATTCTACCTACAATACCTTTAAGTCTAGGACTAGGCTTAATCTCTGTCCAAGAAAATCTTTGATTTTTAATGAATAAAAGCGAGGCTGTGAAGGATAAACATGCATCTCTACAGTGGGCTGTACTCTTATTTTGTGTGTTTTTGGATTGTTTTGCTGGCGACACAAGGCAAAAGTATCTGACAAAAAACTAGACAACATGAGATGTGTATAATTAGAAGTGATCTGGGAGATGTATCGGCTACAGCTTTAGCGAATGCCATTGTCTATCCCTCCAAGCCTCGCTTTCATACCTGTCATGATGCCGCTGTGGGCCTGTTGTGTGTGTGTGTGTGTGTGTGTGTGTGTGTGTGTGTGTTCAATACTCACATGTGTGTTCATTGGATGGGTGAAATTTAAAGCACACATTCATGGCCACAGGGGACACCATATTCGGTCACATCATCGCATCATCATATAACGACTCCTGAATATTTTCATTTTTTTAAAATCACGCTTCAAACATAATGTAGGCTAATTAAGGCTAAAGACTATCGTAGATTCTGGTGGAAAGTGAGCAGTCACAAGACGTCCGGTCAGAGGGTTACGGAGCCCCTAAACCAGTGGTTCTCAACCTCTTCTGACCCCTGACAGGCCATGTTTCTGTTTTAACCCTGAAATCGCACACCTGATTCAATTAATTAAAGGCTTAATGAGTAGTTGACTAATTGATTAATTGACTAATTCCTACTCTAATTACTCATTAAGCTCTCGCAACTAACTTAGTGTTCGCTTCAGTCTTGTTATCAGATTCAGCGCGTTGTTCATCTTCAATCCGCAGCATCAACAGAGGACACGGTGTGTGTGTGTTCATCTGAGCCTCATCTGTCGCTGCTCGTCAATGTCAGAATATTTGAGATGACCAATCAAATCAAAGTATGCGGGCTTTATGTTCACAGATGCTGAGCGCGAATTTTAGCAGCGCGGCTCAACGCTTCAGGGTCCAGTGCGAGATAAGATGTAAGTAGCTAAACTAAACATTTCTTATTTCACATTTTTTTTAGGTTATAAATGTTAAACGAATGACAAAAATAATCAGGCAAACGAATATAGATGTGTCTAATTTCGCCATTTTGAACTGAAAATAAGCCTATGTGACTGTCGATGTAATGTAATAATTAGGTTACTGTCATTGTGAGGGGACAACACATATTAACAAAGCCGTTTTCATCATGTTATGCACAAGATTAATAATAAATGTGTACATATTGAGAATTAATATAGTGCAATTTGTAGCCTTAAAGGATTAGTTCACTTTTAAAAAAACTTTTGCTGATAATTTCCTCCCCCCATGTCATCCAAGATGTCCATGTCTTTCTTTCTTCAGTCGAAAAGAAATGAAGGTTTTTGATGAAAACATTCCAGGATTTTTCTCCATATAATGGACTTCATTGGGAACCAAACAGTTCAAGGTCAAAATGAGAGTTTCAGTGCAGCTTACCAGACGATAAACGACACCAGACGATGAATAAGGGTCTTATCAAGCGAAATGATCGGTTATTTAAAAAATAAATAAAAAAGTTTAAGTTTTATAAGCACAAATGCTGGCCTTGCTCTGTTCTGTGATGCGCGTTCGTGACTCACGTAATACGCAATTACGTTGAAAAGGTCACGCTTCTGTCCTGACGAAAATGTTCTTTTAGCCTTTTTAATATTAAAACACACAGGATACGCACACGAAATGGGCATTTAAACGATAAACTGACACAAAGACATTTGAATATGTGTATATGGTCCTCCTTCCTCACATTTGTAAACACTGACTCGGTACGTCAAGCATGATGTTTTGAGCGTAATTACGTGAGTCGCTGACGCGCATCACAGAACAGAGCAAGGCGAGCATTTGTGCTTATAAAACTAACTTTTTTTTTATTTTTAAATGACCGATCGTTTCGCTAGATAAGACCCTTATTCATCGTCTGGTGTCGTTTATCGTCTGGTAAGCTGCCCTGAAACTCTCATTTTTTCCTTGAACAGTTTGGTACCCATTGAAGTTCATTATATGGAGAAAAATCATCATATGTTTTCATCAAAAACCTTAATTTCTTTTCGACTGAAGAAAGAAAGACATGGACATCTTGTCACGGTGGGTCGTGGAGAATGGAAAAGAGGACTCAGGTGCAGAGTGAAATGAAGAGTATTTAATAAGACAAAAACATAAAATGAACAAACCAACAAAAGAAAACCAAGGTCTCAGTAACTAAATCCAAAACAGACACGGCAAGGCAGGAATGGGCACAGAACTCAACATGATGAACACGCGTAACAAATACAACGAACGAGCACAGGACAGCAAACACAGGAAGACTAAATAGGGAGGCAAACAAGGAGGGTAACGAGACAGACAGGTGGAGCAAATAAACCAATAATCAGATAACAAGAGGGAGGGGTCAAACAATGACGAGAGCACATGGCTCAACATAACAAAACACCCATGTGCATCACAAGACCGGACAGACATGTGACACATCTTGGATGACATGGGGGTGAGTAAATTATCAGCAAAAGTTTTTTTAAAAGTGAACTAATCCTTTAAGTAAATTTAAGTATTTTCAGTTGAAAAGCAGAAGTAGAGGAAAAAGTAGAAGTCCTTCCATATGTTTATTCCACCCATGAACTGATTTCAGCTGATTTCTATCTCCTGGCTGAAAAACTGCTAATTAGCAAATCCAGGTGATTAAAACAAAATACTGAGGAGGACTTTTACTTTCTGAACCTGGACTTTGCACCTCTGCATAGCAATGCCACATGTCAGCCAAGAGTAAAGAAATAAACTAGAGGTCGACTGATAGTGGATTTTACCAATAACGATATGGTTGGGCCGCACTTGCCGATAACCGATTAATCAACCGATAGTTTTTAAAATGTATACTGGTTAAAAACAAACATAACACTCTATGTGTAAGTAAAACAGTGCTGAACTTTATTATTTAAAAAAAACTGTATGAACCATGAAAACATGCTAAATGAAATAAATATGAATAAATATTGAAGTAAAAAAAAGACTTTCATTCAAACTGAAACAAAAAATAATACTCTAAATAACAAATAAAACCAGTTGCATTCAAAATGTAACTGTTTAACTGTTACATCCATTTTGTACAGCATACAAAACTCATCCAGACAAGATCATTACTACAATATTATCAAACTCTGTAAACAATAAATCAACTCTGATTTCATTTTCAATACAATCAAAAACGGAGACGCAAGACATTGTTGTATTTGAATGAAATGAGAGCGCGCGTCCGCTGTGATACATGGATGTGCGCTGTTACAATGCGTTGCATTATAAGGAAATGCCACAGAATCTTGCTTTAAAAAGTTTTTCACTGTTCAAACAAGTTCAAACGCTGAAATGTGAGCATCAGCGTGAGCATCAGTTCTTTTTGAACACGAATCGAATTCTTTTCTGATTTGTTATTTTTCTGTCGGCTGTATGAACATTTCAGTTTGCTATTTTACATCTAGCTTTAACTATGCAACTTCGCTGCATAATGAATGCATAAAAGTGACCAGCTGCATATAAACTAATGCAAATAGATGGTAACAATTGTGCCATTAACTATTCGGGTCGGACTTAGGTTTATTTTTGTCAGTGTTTTAACCGCTTGAGGTACTACTAATGTTAGCGTCCTCTCAGCCTCGAAGGCAAACAAACATACTGTTGTGCGGTTCTTTCTCTACTAATGCAGCATCTAGTTTAATTAATCACTTTATAATATGACATGACAAAATGAACTTTATGAATACCTTTTCGCTGTTGGTGCTTTAAACGCGCATCTGATGTCAGCGCTGTCCACGCAGCGTGTGCTCTCAGTGCAGCGTCACGTGTCAAAATAAACAACACGAGGCATCAGTGATAGTCTTTATTACACCTCTAGAGGGCGCTCTTGTACTGCATGACGCCACAGACCCTTCTCTGCTCTCTCGTACTGTGTAATGTATGACAGCGCGCACTTCTCAGCCGCTCCAGCAACGGACGCAACCAGGAAAAACTATCAGTATGGATTTTTGCCGATAACGATAGTTCCACCAATCAACTATCGGTGCCGATTAATCGGCAAAACCGATGAATCGGTCGACCTCTAAAATAAACCAGAACTGGACCTTATCTGAGCCACAAAATCTGTGTATATTAAATATGGAGTAATTTCAGTCTTAATAAGCCTGTTAACAAGCATAATCACTGAAGGAAAGAAGAGAACAGAAAAAGAGACGAAACACAAGAACTAAAACTGACTTCAGACACAGCCTTAGATGAAATCAACTGAAGAGAAAAGAAGACATTAAATCTGTGAAGATCTCAGCAGAGGAGGATTAAACAACTCCACAAACAGCATTACCAGCTTCACTTATTATTACTAACTAGACTGACTTTACATGTCAGACGTCTACAGAAGTTTTATTAACTTTAGGCACTTTGCACACATTTGTTCTGCATCTTGTGACTTGATTCTGACTTATTTCGGTTTGTATTTTATTTATAAGAAAGGTTTATTATGTTCTAATTTATTTCTGTAAATTAGTTGTTGATTTATTTTTCGTTGCGCTCTGTAGAGCCTGCTCACACAGGCAATATAGCCAATTTAATTTTATTTGCATGTGAAATGCAACTCCTGTCTGCAGTGTGGCCTTTCTGCAGTTATTTCTTAGTTTTATTGATCCGAAATGTTTTTATAAATTTTCTTCTATATCTTTTGTGTGATGTTCTGTACATCGCAGCATTAAAATGTTAAAGCCCCGCCCCCTCCACAACCCCCCGCACTCATGATTCGACTATTAGTCGACTATAGGGAAGAATTGACTATTCTGATTCGACTATGAAAATCCTTAGTGGGGACACCCCTAGTAATTTCCCTTTCCTAATTGAATATTCTGTCACCATTGTTGAGATTCATACACTGAATCTTGATGTCTGTGTGTGCTTTAGAGAAGGATTTTATTTATTTATCAGGAAAATTAAGATATCAGTTGGTTTATATTGAGAAATCTGGATCTAATGTTATAGAATCACTGATGCTGTTATGATCATTATACAAAAGTCAGAGAGTAGGTGCTAAATGAGTTCAGGTCAAATGATGATTATATTTAAACATTTAATCGACAACATCTGATCATAATTCAGTTACAACAGCCAAACAAAATCTCAAGAAAAACATTTAAAGGTCAACTGACCAACTAAAGCAAACAGTGATCACCATAATGGTGACTAAAATCTAGATTGTCTCCTTCAGTGATTCTGCTTAACATCAGGTGTCTTCAATAATGGCCAATCATCACTCAATTATTCACTTAATTATCTCATTACCTTTAACACTCTTGAGTCTGGATCCAAATAAACTCCCAGGAAAGTTCATTTAACACTGGAGTTTTTGCTGTGGGTGGAATAAAAATATGGCAGGACTTTTACTTTCTGATCCCTGGACTTTCCACCTCTGCTAATTAGCAGTTTTTCAGCCAGGAGATTTATCAGCTGAAATCAGTTCATGGGTGGAATAAACACATGGCAGGACATATACTTTTTCTCAAGTAAATTAAAAAAGCTCAGCTTTAGGACTGGAAGGTAAGATGAGGAGACTGAGAGAAAAAGAAAGAGTGATGGATAAGAAGTGAGAGCAGGTTATGACAAATAATCTACTGTCCGCTGACATGATTTTAAGATTATATCTTATCTTTTTTTGGCCTTCAAACGTCTTGAAATGCACATATCAAAAAAAAAAAAAAAAATGGAACCCCCCACCAACCTCAAATTCAGGACCTCACTGATTATAAAGCCCTGTCTACGGCCCTGTATTATGAATAAGATCAATAATGAATGTGTACTGTGAATGAATTTAATAAACTTATTTAGGCTAAGGCTTTCCTAGTAGCTTTCAGTAAATTAACTCGTCTGAGAAAATGATTCATAAATCAACTATCAGTTGACCCTGTTTACTTTCTTCACTGACAGATAAAACTGAAAAGCCTAGCCAGAGCTCAGCTTTAGGAGTGGAAGAGACAGGGCAAGAGAAAAAGTGTGATGGAGATGAGGAGAGAAAAATAATCAGCTGCGTGACATGGTTCTTCAAAACCTCTTATAATGCACATGTAGATCAGAGAAATTAAAAATGTCTCGGAGCCCCCAAACTAGCCCACCTCACATTCAGGACCTCAGTGATGATAAAACCCTGCCATCTGCATGTTAATGAAACTAGTTAATAGTGAGCATTAGACCCTAAACTAAAGTGTTACCTTTTTATTTATTTTTACATCATACCCTCATTGGGGGCTGAGCCACCGACAGACTGATTCATGTTCACACTGGTCTCACACACAGTTAGTACCAGATGCACATTTGTATTGATGATTCTAATTTGATTATTTTATATCCAATTTTTGATATTTGTGTTTTGAAAAAGTTTTTGATTTATGTTTTGACTCTGAACCAATTTTCTACATTAAAATTGTCTTTTTATTTGGGCTTGTAAAATTCATTTCGGGCTACCACAATCTGAAGAGTGCCTGCAATTTTGAAATTTTGCGAGCCCTGCAATTACTCCCCAAACTAAGTGTTGTATAACTATAACCAACATTGAGCAGTGATGTGTGGATTAACTTTGGTGTGTCACAGTAGAGTTATTGAATATTTTTCATAATAAAAAATTAATGACTTTTAATGACTATTTAAGTTAATGACTATTTTTGTATTTTTGACTATGCCTTGATGCTGTAGTCGTTTCTTGGGTTATATTGATTGACACGCCCAATAACTAGACTGTTCCGTTAGTGCACGCCTTCTAGCTCTTAACTCTAGCTCTTAGTATCAGATATGGTCACACGTTTGTAAAATTAGATAATTTAGGTTTCTAAATAAATGTGGAAGAAAATCAAGGATTAGGAATCAATTCGACGGAGTTATCCAGTAAGCTTTTGTGAGGGTTTCATATGCTCATATTGACACATGCTCTCATTGACAAATGCGGAACAATTAGTTCATGCGTTCGTTCATGACATCAAGACTAGATTATTGCTAATGCTCTACTGTACGGTGGCCCAGTAGTGCACAACACAACGGAATTTAAAAAGCAAACATAAGTTCACAACACAACTAAATTAAGCCACAACACAACGGAAAATGTACAACTCAACGAAATAAAGCCACAACACAACGGAAATGCTCCCGACCACTGGGCTCTCGGAGCGCGATAAAGCTAGTTTTCCTTGCCATTGTTATAGAGTTAGCAGTCTTAATATATCAATACCATAATTAGTTTTAACAGTATGTAACCATTGTAAATCGACATAAAATATACTTCAAAAAATCACCCACATTAAGCGTATTTATACTCGAGAATGCTTAGACGCGCTACCACAGCGCATGATCCTTAAGGGAACGTCTGGCAATTCCACCAAGTGGTTAAAACGTATAATTTATTATAATATAATTTTATGAATAAAAATAAAAAACATTTGGTGAATTGCAGAATTACAGGAAGGCATTGGCACAATTTCACCAGTAATAAGTCAGTCAGGTCACTAGGAACTTAACACAAACTTTGGCCTAATTTTTTTTGCCCTCACAAAAGCTTACTGGATAACTCCGTCGAATTGATTCCTAAACTTTACAGTAGGCCTAATGTTTCTATAAAAAACAAATTTGTGTACTGTGCATGCAGGGAGCTATTGGCACAATTTCACCTGTTTTAAGTCAGTCTGGTTAATAGGAACTACAACCTTTGAAACTTGATAAAAGAAAAAATTACTTTTACAGAAATTTCCTAAAAATATATATATATATTTTTTTTTTATTACTTTCATTTTTATATAAGTTTTCTGACATCAACAACAACCAAAAAGGACAAGAAAAAGAAAAACATACATTATACAAAATCAAAGGAGGCCAAGGAGGAGTTACCTAGTACAAATGAAACAAAAATAATTATTATTTGTAATCATCGGAATCACTGATCAATATATCTTATATTTACAATACTTCAACCATCTTTTGCACAAGTTTACCAGAAGCCCAATCCGTAGAATCTCACAAAGTTAACACACAGTATATAGTATTGTATTGGAAAGAAAAGTTATGCAGTTTCCAGGGTCAGAAAATGGATCCATTTTCTCCATTTTTCTTTAAATGATGTTTCTCTTAGCCTTAGAGTGAAGGTTAATTTTTCCATTATAAAAATGCTTTGAATTAAACTTGTCCATTGCTGTAGATCTGGGATGTTCGATTTGAGCCAAAGTCTAGTGATAGCCTTTCGGGCTGCGGATAATAAAATCTTGGATAAATACAGGTCCTCCTTCCGCACACTTTCTTTGATGTTTCCGAGAAACATAACTTTACATTCCTTTGGGATATTGTACCCCAGCACCTTCTGTAAAGTATTGTTAACGATAGTCCAAAATGGTTGAATTTTCGGACATGTCCAGAAAATATGGGCGTGGTTTGCGTCTGTACTACCACAGTCCCTCCAACAGTCTTGAGGTATCCCAAGTTGTTTGCCCTTCAGATAGGGAGTGATAAAAAACCTCATAAAACACTTCCAATTAAATTCTCTCCACTGATGGGAATTGGTGGAGGTCTGGAGTAGACAACATGTTTGATACCATTCCTCCTCCGTGAGGACAACCTTTAGTTCACATTCCCATTTTGCTTTTACATAGAATGTAGTGTTTTTCAGGTTCTCCATCAGACTCCGATATAGTTTAGACACAATCTTCTTAGTCTTTTGTTGATAAGCATCACACATTATTTCAATAAGAGGGTTTACCATGTCAGAGGAAAACCCCTTAATTTCTTTGCAGTAGTAATCTCTCAGCTGTAAGTATCTGAAAAGATCCTGATTATTTAGATCAAAACTATCCTTTAGCTCCTGAAAACTCTTCATCTTGTTGTTTTTGATAGCTATGCAGAACGCTGTCAGGCCCTTACTCATCCAATCTTTAAAAGTACTGTCATAACTAGCTGGCTTAAATCTGTTATCCAGTGCGATCCATCTTAGTATTTTTTGATCATTTTTAAGTTTCAATTGCTTAATCAGAGAGAACCATATCCCAAGGGAAAATGAATCTATAGGATTCAGACCCTTCATTAGAGTGTCATCTAGGCCTTCCTCTCCCAACAGGGTTTGAACATTGTAATCTGGTACACAAGTCTCAATATCTTTCCATCGTGCAATATAAGAGTTATCACACCAAAGGCACAAAGGTCGTAGTTGTGCAGCTTGAAAGTACAGTTTTAAGTTTGGCAAAGCCATTCCTCCTTTCTCTTTTGGCAGATGCAAAGTAGAGAAACGTATTCTGGGGCGATTTCCTCCCCATATGAACCTTGACACCATTTTGTCCCATTGTGCAAATTGTTGAAGTGGTATTTCCACTGGTAGCGACTGGAACAGATACAGGAGCCTTGGTAGAATATTCATTTTTATTACATTTATTCTGTTACTAAAATCTAGCGGGTAGGTCGACCACCTCTCCAAATCTTTTTTTATGATATCACATATTGGATTATAGTTTGCTTTATATAGCAGCTCAGGGTTTTTTGTTATGATTACACCTAAATATTTCAGTGTTTTTGTTTTCCAATTTACATTTAATTTATTTGTAATTTCTTCTCCTGGAGAGTAATTAAAGTGAATAATTTGAGTTTTTGTGATATTCAGTTTATAACCAGAGCAAACATGAAACTGTTCAATTACCTCCAAAAGTTTAGGGAGAGAGGTGTCCAAGTCCTGCAAGTATAGGATAACGTCGTCAGCAAATAATCCTATTTTGTGCTCCATTTGTCCCATAACGATACCCTTTAACCCCTCCTCTTGTCTAATAGACTGTGCTAATGGTTCAATATACAGAGCAAAGAGGATGGGGCTTAAACAACAGCCTTGCCTCGTTCCTCTGCCCAAAGAAAAACGATCTATTAGAGACCCATTCACTTTGATTCTGGCGGTAGGCTGTTGGTAAATTGCCCTAATAATTTTTATTGAATCTTGATTAAATCCAAATCTTTCCAACGTCTGGTAAAGGAATTCCCACCCCACCCTATCGAATGCCTTTTCCGCATCCAGGCTTATAAGGGCTGCACTTGCTTTATCTCTGTTGATTTTTCTGAGTATGTGTAGAGTTCTTCTAATATTATCCTGTGTTTGTCTACCTGGAATGAACCCGCTTTGGTCCTCGTCAATCAAATCTGTAACAAATGATTGCAGTCTTTTAGCAATAATTGAAGTATACAATTTATAGTCCACGTTCAAAATGGAAATGGGTCTGTAATTAACACAATCATCTCTATCTTTCCCCTCCTTGGGAATCAAAGACACAATGGCTTCTTGCCAAGATGGTGGTATGCGACCTTCCTTTATCGTCCAGTTGAAAGATCTTAATATAATTGGGTTCAGTTTGTCACGAAATTTTCTGTACCACTCCGCAGGAAACCCATCACCACCCGGAGTTTTATTCGTCTTCATTTTTCCCAGCGTCTTATTTAATTCTTCTAGTGAAATCTCTTTGGTGATCGTTTTGTTCTGCATCTTCCCAATGCTAGGTAAATCTAATGAATACAGGAAATCCCTTATGTACCGCTTGTTCACGGTCTCTTCTTGTGAATAGAGTTTTTGATAGAAAATTGAAACTAAGCCTGAGGAGATTGAAAAGGTTTTTAGAGAATACTGTGATATTGGGTTTTTAATTTTGTGAATTGCAGTATCCGTTTGTTGTTTCCGCAATCTACGAGCAAGTGACTTTGCTGACTTAGGACCAAGTTCATAATAACTTTGCTTGACGTATCTTGCCTTTTTCTCTACTTCTTGATTAAGTAATTCTTCTATTTGTGTTTTTACTTCAGTTAACTGTTTTTGTGTATTTAATTCCCTTTTACGCTTAAATTTATTTTCTAACTCTTTCAAAGTACTCATCAATTTTTCATACTTCTCCTTTCTAACTCTCTTAAGTTGTGCAGTTATAGCTATTAGCTTTCCCCGTAGCACAGCCTTCAATGCATCCCAGAGAATTAAAGGATCAACTTCCCCATTATCATTTTCCTTAAGAAACGTATCAATTTCTTGCTTAATATCATTCACAATTTTCTCATTGTTGAGAATACCCACATTGAGCCGCCACACAGAGTTTTTGGGTGTGAAGTCTATTTGGATAGTTAAGAAAATTGCACTATGATCTGAGATATCAGCGACTCCAATTTGACAGTCCAACACTCTGTAGCACGCTTCCTTTTGCATTAAAAAAATAATCAATTCGCGTATGTACGGAGTGCGGGACAGAGTAATGGGTATAGTCTCTTTGTGTAGGGTGTAATAGCCTCCATACATCTACAAGTCCAGTTTCTTTAAGGGTAGTGTTTAAAAATTTTCCAAATGCTTTTTTATTTCTGCTTTGACTAGTTGTGTCCAGATTATAATTCAGTATTACATTGAGATCCCCACCACAAATACAAATTCCCTCAGATTCTAGAGAGATCACATCAAATAAGTCTTTAAAAAAGGATCTATCACTATTTGGAGGCGCATATATACAAACTAAAGTCAATTTGCTGTTTTCAGCTTTCCCCTTCACTATAACATAGCGCACCTCTTTGTCTTTTATTTCTTTATATATGTCAAATTTCAAAGACTTCGAGATGAGGATGGCTACACCTCTTTTGTGACTATGAACACAAGAGCTGTGGAAGATTTCCTTGTATCCAAATTTTTTTAGTTTCTCATGCTCTTGTGGTGACAAATGGGTTTCCTGCAGAAATATAACATGCTTATTTTCTTTCTTTATTTTTGTCATTACCCTTGCTCTTTTGATTGCATTCCCAAGACCATTTACATTCAGTGACATTATTTCAAGTTTTTGTATCATCAGATAATAATAAAATAAAATGTAACTCTTCCTCCTCCCAGTGCCTCCAAAACAAAAAACAACAAAAATGAACAAATGAACACACAAGTATTTAACCTGAACACAATGACTTCCAAAATGAGGTATTGAAAATACACTCTGGGTTATAATCCCAACGTCAACTGAGAGGGTAAAGCCTCGCACGAAGCGAGGGCCCCCTCCCAGAACTAGTGATAACGCAAAATGAGTTTCACTCATTCCAGCTCAAACTTGGCATCCTCAAAGTAGGGTAAATATATTCATCAAGCCTACAATAGAATCAGCGTTGTCACCTACAACCGTAGGACTAATCAGCACATGCTTTATGTGTGGGTTGTTACCCCCAAAATACACAAGCGAAAAGTACCTGTAGGGCATGCCAAAATTAAGTTAGGACGGGGAACGTTGAAACTCCTGTAGTCGATCGCGTACGCGTTTAATAGCTCCCTTATCTCTGTGGCGAGGGACGCGTTGCCATGGTGATGCGCTCTCCAGCTGATCCAGCAGGACAGCCGTGTCGAGACCTCCGCGATCCTGGGGATCCTCCACCTCGATTCCCTGATTTCTCATCTCACGTGCAGCCTCCGTCGGGGTATGGTACAACCGTGGGCCCGTGTCCCAATGGATTCGAAGGTTGGTGAAAGGTGATTGAAATCGGATGCCTTTGGCCTTTAGCGCACTCTTTATATGTTTATAAGCTCGGCGCTGTTGCACCACAGCCGCTGTATAATCATGGTCAAAAGCTACGGGCTTGTCTCGTATGAGCATCTTCTTCTGCCACGCGTTTTACAGTACAGTCTCCTTGGTCTTAAATTCAAGAAAGTTCACGATAATGGATCGTGGGGGGGCATCCGCTGTGGGTTTGGGGCCAAGGGAACGATGAGCTCGTTGTATTTGCGGGTCCGTACCCTCGTTGATCAACTTTTCCTTTCGAAGTAGGTTTTCAACGAAGGTTATTGTGGAGCTTTCCTCTTCCCCTTCGCGGACCCCGTAAATTCTCAGATTATTCCTTCTCCCCCTTGATTCCAGATCGTTAATCTTTTCCATCATCTTCTTTTGCTCCTTTAGTGATTGCCTGAGCGCGTCATTAGCTGCCGATGACCAAGTCTCAAGCCCTCCTATGCGACTCTGGGCTTCTTCGAGTTTTTCACTCTGTTCCTGCACCGCTAGCTTTGTCACGGTTAGTTGTTGGTTGATGTCTTGTTTAAGAGTGTTCATCTCTTGCTTTATGTCCGCTTTGAATGCATCCAGATCCGATTTCAACTCCGCCCGTAGACCACTTATCTGTTTGCTAATACTTAGCATAGTTTCGTGTAGGGTCTGCGTTGTCGTCTCGCCGTCGCCATCTTCTTCATCGGTGTTCGCATGTGCTTCGTCTTGTTCGCGATTTTGCTGTTCTTTATCTCCTTGTATTCTCCTAGACCCTTTCCTTCCTCCCCCTGGCATATTTTCAGACAAAATAGTCTATTTCAGAAGCAGTTCACTTGAATTTCAGGGGGAAAATACAACCCAACTTTGAGGAGCTCAAAGATTAATCCGCCATATTGGTCAGCCTTCCGCCGGAAGTCCACCCTAAAAATATATTTGTTTACTGTAGGCTATATGAAGGGAGGTATTGGACAAAAAGTCAGCTGCAGTAAGTCAGTCTACTAACAATACAATCAAGCTTTGGATTTTGAACATGTATGTTTTTGAATGTTAAAAGTAATTTTAATTAAATAATACGTTTAAACAACTTGAAGGAATTGGCAGATGTTCCCTTAGGGTTACGCTGTGGTAGCGCGTCAAAGCATATAACTATGCAGCTATAATGCACGTAGGTGATTTTGAATTAATAAATGTAGTTACATTGATTAGCTATACTTTTAAAACTAATCGTGGTGTTGATATAGTTTTTAGACTGCTGACTCTAGAACAGTGGCAATTAAGGGAAACTAACTTTATCGCGCTCCGAGAGCTCTCTGGTGAGGAGCATTTCCGTTGTGTTGCGGCTTTATTTCGTTGTGTTGTACATTTTCCGTTGTGTTGTGGCTTATTTCCGTTGTGTTGTGGCTTCATTTCGTTGTGTTGTGGCTTCATTTCGTTGTGTTGTGGCTTCATTTCGTTGTGTTGTGCACTACTGGGCCACCGTACTACTGGGCCTGCTAGCTTTGCAGGAACATGGAGTAATAGCCTACTGAAGATAGTGCTATAAATTACAGCAACACCTCATAAAATAAACAACTTTATTTTAACCACAAGAGGGCATTAGTGTCTCTTTTATAAATCTAACACCGATTGGAGAGCCTTTTCAACACATAAAGTGTGCTTTCCTTTCAGGATTCAGAAGACATTAAGAGACCTCTTCAGACCAAACACACAGTTTCACATCTCTTAATTCCTGTGCAACTCTCTACAGCATCTGGATTACAGTTAAATTTAAAGAAATGTGAACTAATGGCTATACATGAACACCCTCTAATGGATCTGTATGGTATTCCAGTTAAAACGGAAGTGAAATATTTAGGGGTAGTGATAACCAGAGACAGAAAAACCAGAGAAGAACAAAATATTGAGGTTGGCATAAAAAAAAAGTAAATCTATACTTAACTCTTGGCTACAGAGGGATTTATCTATTTTCGGAAGGGTGTTAATTACTAAAATAGAATCATTATCTAGAGTTATGTACCCTGCATTTTCTCTAGCCATCCCTAATAATTTAATTAAATCAATGAATCAAACTAATTTTAACTTCATTTGGAAAAATAGACATCACTATTTAAGAAAAGGAGATGTTGTTAAATCGCTAGAAGAAGGGGGTTTAAATGTGATTGACTATGAGGCTATGAATGGAGTGATAAAACTTAAATGGTTACAGAAATTCATACAAAATAGTGAGGGCTTCTGGTTTAATATTCCTTCTAAAATATTTGACAAGGCTAAACTTCCTATTAAGCTGTCCAAATTTCATCAGCAGGTCCTCCTGTATTGGAAAATGATTTATAAACACAACTTCACTCCACATAGTAGTCCCATATGGAATAATAGATGTATTTTGGTTAAAGGAAAATCTTTATGTCACTGTGAGTGGGTGGAGAGGGGTGTCTGGTCTATTCTACATTTGATGGATTCAAGTGGGAATTTTTTGAATTACAATGTATTCACTAATACATTTAATGTGAAGTGTACGAAGAAACAATTTTCAATGGTTATTAAGGCAATTCCACAAGCAATGGGGAACTTGGTTAGAGGCATGTTGGCTTATGAGGTTGTTGAAGCGCGGATGCCGGCACTTTATATTGGCGAACTGGACTTTAAGGAGAGAACATGTGCAAATAAAACTATAAGGGGCATCCTTACCTCGGAACTTTTCCCTTTACCATTAAAAAGAAAAAATATATTAAAAGATCATTCTAAAGAAATTATAAGTATATTAAGAACCAGATACTTCACTCTTCCTATCCCACCAAAAGCTAAAGAAACTCATTTTAAAATATTAAATGATATTTATCCCTGTAATGTGTTTCTGAAACAAAGGTTTAATATTGATAAGAATAATTGTACTTTCTGTGATTTGGAGATGGAGGCTTTAGAGCATTTGTTTTTTGATGGTAATTATATAAAATCCTTTTGGGGTTCGGTCCAAAAGTGGATATATGAAAAGGACTCTCAAGCACCAGTGTTAAAGTTTTATGAGATTAGATTTGGGGTTATATTGAAGGATAAAAAAAGAGACTTGATGTATAACAGTGTAATTATTTTGGCTAAACAGTTTATTCATAAATGTAGATTTATGAAGGTAAGGCCTTTGTTTTTGGTCTTTATGAACGAATTGGCTCTGTATAGGAGAGCTTTGAGGAATGTAGGGACTGGACAGGCCTTGGAGGTTTACAGACTTATGCACATTTTGATAACTGAGTAGACCTCTGTGTTAATTTATGTTCTATTTATTTATTTATTTATTGTTTATGAAATATGTTTAAATTGTTTTGATATTGAAGGTATGTATTATCAATATGAATTTGTAACGCCTGATTTTGATTGTTTAATAAAAATAAAATAAAATAAAAATAATAAAAAATTCCTGTGCAACACCATGTTTTCCTGGTGTTCAAATCACACCAAATCACACCATGTTTTCCTGGTGTTCAAATCTAATCAAATCACACCCGTAGCCAGGGGCGCCGTATAGGGGGAAAGTTAGGACAATTCCAAGGGCCCCTGACTGACAGGGTACCCCAAAAAATAGGTAAAGACGAAAAAAATATATATATTGTACATTATATAAACAATATGATGATATACAGTATAACATTAATGTAAGTGATCACTCGGATTTAGACCTATCTATATTGTATTTATAAAACGTTTACAGGCAAATTTTCTTAATTATTTCCCCGACGTCGAAATCAGGCACATATAAATGTCAGGAAACACGATTCCTGGCTGCATGTCAATATCCATGGATCACTGGATCTTTGATAAGTTGTAAGGAACACTATATCGAGTCCAACTTTTAGTTTAAACTGATAATAGTTTATTTTACTCGTGTTTTCGCAGTTTCCCCTATTAACTCCAGCCACGCAGCAGCTCTTTTGCCACTCAGTCCGGCTGAGGGGGCGTGTTCGGCGGGAAAGTGACGTTAATTCATTCCAAAACAATGACCACAATGTTGCATTGTAAAATAAAATCTGGTTCTCAAAAAAGGAAAGAGAGGAAAGACAAAAGAAAGGCAGTCAATCTGTAACCCAGTTTTTCACAAAGAAAGGTGCGTAGTGCTTTAGTCTGTGAGTGGTAACGTTATTAACCTGTTGTCCATAACGTTAGTGAAATAAGCTAGCTAGCTGCAGGCTAGTGTTAGCCTACATGTATTTCATCAACATTTAATCAGTGCAGGGAAACGTTTAGCAAGATATTAATATTAAATCATTGTCCATGCCCCTTTTAGCAGGCTTAACCCCAGATGAGTCCGCAGCTCCCCAGTAACTGCACCCCTCCCATCCCAGTCCCAGTCCCAGTCCCAGTGAAGAAGGTGAGCAGCATTAATGTGTTAATGACTTGGCATCATTCCAGGGAGTCTGTGTGGGGTTCTCTGTCTCTCTTGCTCTTTTTACCATAACAAGAAACAGTATTACAAGAATCCAGTTTGATGCATTCATTTAGACTGAATTTTGAGATGATGTTAATTTATTTTGATTAAAAAGTTAATATATATATATATATATATATATATATATTTAGTTTTTAGTTTTAGTCTTAATGTATTTTTATTGCAAAATTAAAGGATTGCCTTAAGGACATTTTTATGGTGGCTTTTAATCTTGCATCAAATAGTGAATTGCATACTGTATGCAGACTTGCATTTACAAATCACCAGCAGGCAATAGTGCTAGTACTAGTATTGAACTACAGTAAACAAGACAGTTGCAAGCCTTTGATTAGAGTTATGTAAAGCTTTTGATGGGACAGTTAGGTCCTAGAGATGTGGTGACAACAGCTGAGGGGCCCAAAGTGCCTGACCGTAGCTACTACTAACATTAGTCATTTCCTCCTCATCATTTAAAAAAACAACTCTTTGAATGAACATAAAAAAAATCATGGAAAGGATTTCCACATGATTAACTTGCTTTATTTCAGCATTATGCAATTCTGTTATTCCAATTGAATGTACTTACGTTGATTCAACTTATTTACTATGGTTGGGCACAGCTTAATTTAATAGTGTCAGCTTAACTAATTTGCAATGTTTTGGACCAACTAATTTACTTAATTTGCATTCAGCTAAATTAAATATAGTTGAATCCAACTTATTTTATAGTAGTACACTATCAAATCATGTAAATCCAACACACTTTTTTTTTTTTGAGTGTCCATCGGTCCCACATGAACCAATTAAGTTAATCAAACATAACTTATTAATGTAACTTCAACATCTTGCGATTGTCATTTTAAGGCCATCCTTAAAAATATTCTTGTTTGCCGTAACCTGACCGACCCAGTCAATTTAGGACCGACCCAATTATTTATTTTTTTCCCCTTTTAGTCCGACCGACTTGCCGGTTGTAAACTTGTGTTAAGACCGAGCGATTTTTATTTTTTTTTAACTCTTCAAGCGACTAATACAAATGCAATAAAATAATATTAGATATATTTTAGTAAGTATTGTGAATATAAATTGCCTAGGCCTACATATAAACGTAGTTTACAACCCGTGGCGCGACATCTATGATTGTTTACACCATTGGTTTGTCACACTATGGCCTGCAAGTTCGCTTAGTTTAATTTCATTCACTGTCAATAGTTGGCGTTTAATGGCTGCGGCTTTATAAAATTAGCCTACTCTACTCTGTTTAATTTTTATATGTTGTCAATTATGGTTTATTAAAAAATAAACGTGAGAGCGCTTGTCATGTTAGTCAGACTCCGATATGATGGCGCTACTGCAACACGCATCGCCGCAGATGTGCATCTGTTCATCAAGCCAACGCGCAAACCATCGCAAATCAAAGTGAAAGTCGCAGACGATTAACACACAATCATCTTCATTAAAAGTAAAGAAACGAAATGATCTTACCAGGGCACTACCACTCTCTCATATTGCAGTCTTTTATTTTGACATTTTAGCTGATGATCAATAAAACGCATCTCATCACCAAAAGCAACGATTAAATCTGCATATAGCGCGGGATTTGAAGGTCGGATTTATATCCGCAAAAAGGAACCGGTGTAAATGGAATCGTTTTGATAAATCAGATAGCTATCCCTTTCTGAGAAAACGGCTGATGGTGTAACAGCCCCAAGACATCGGGGAAAAACTATAGTTGCATTGTTAATGTAACACATTAACATGTCTTCCCATATTACATTGCATTTTAATGAAATTAACTGTTATTTTGTGAATTCTAAAGTAATTTTAATTTATTTGTTTCATTCTGAAAATCCACTTTCGTTGATATAAAGTGGCTTCTTTCTTGATTCTGCCTCAGTCAGTGACGTCAAAATATGCAAATGTATTTAAATTCATATATGTAATCACCATGACCAAAATTTTACTTTTTTTTTTTTTTTTTCATTGAATCTTGAAAAAAAAAAAATAGACCTACCTACCGACCCTTTTTTTTTTTTGCTGTTACTGCAAACCAAAATATTAAGGATGGCCTAAGTGACCCAATTAAATAGTCTCAAAGTGAATTTAAAAAGGCTCCCTGATATGATTCAGGTATTCAAATTCATGTATTCATTCATCCATGCAATACAATGTATTTTTATGTCACATTATTCAATTACGACTATAGTCAACTATTAGTTATACCAATAGCACGTTTTAGAATCTTATATTATAACATTTACATGCTTTATTAGCCAAAGCATTTGCAGACAGTATAGTTGAATCAGTGTTCAGCCTAACCAAATGCTCCACTCTTCTCTACAATGGCAACACACTGTAATTTAAATGGCTCTAATAATTGCAATGTAATTGAACATTAAACACAATTACGCACTATCAAGTCTGCCCCTTTTCTCATTTTCTCAAAAACACACACAAAATAACACTTAATTTCAAAATGTATTCTCTCTTAATTCATCCATATGCAAAGCATGCTGGGAACTAACAAGCACCGCCCAGTTTCAACACAAATCATTCATGTAATCCAACACAAACAGATTAAGTACACTTACATTTTACATGTATTTAAGCAGATTGTACACAAGCTACTAGTGTTCAATTTAATTAAAACAACTTTTTACAAAGTAATATTAGATATGACGTGAGATTGAATGCATATGTTGCTTACACTGAGTACCACAGCCTAAACACAGTCATCACTCTTCTGCATAAAGGTAACCACAAAATTCAAAATCATTACAGAAAGTCCTCTAAATGACAACATCTTTCCATTTAATGAAAAACACATAAAACAACACTTTAATCCCTAAATGTACCCTGCTAATGCAGTCCCTTGCAAAGCATGCTGGGAACCCAGTTAGTTGTCAACAAAAATGATTCATGTAGTTTTCACACAAATGAATTAAGTAAAGTTTAGTTTTAAATATATTAGGTTGATTGAACACAATTAAATTAAGTTGTGAAAAATTTTTAAACAATCGTGTTACTTTTGCTTATTTTAATTAATTAAATTTAACGAGGCAACAATCATGTGTTTACAAAATCCTAACGCGTTGTCTAAACACAAACCATTTATGTTAATTGAAACATTCTTACATCCAGAGGGCGGCAGGATATATACTGCCGCCCTCTTACTGCCACCGCCTGGATGTAAGAATGTTTCAATTAACATAAATGGTTTGTGTTTAGACAACGCGTTAGGATTTTGTACTGTTAAGTTGAGACATAATTACTTTAATAGAAAAAAGCATTTCAAGTCAACAAACACAATTATTAATTCAGAATATGATCAACATTACGTGGGTGGATGTGATCGGGGAATATATGATGGTGGTATCTGTATACTTTTTCTTTGACCCGAAAGTATGGAAGTGAAATGTGACAACATGCCCCGTAGGTGGGGTATATTGTAACATCACCATATGACAGCTTAAAATGCTATCTGATCTAATCAAAAAAGTCAAACCAAAATATTTTCTTAATAAAATACAATAATTAACTTTTTCATATAAAATAATGGCATTTTTTTAATAATTAAAAATAAATTATTTTTTGAGTTTGACAACAAACACACCGTAAAACACAGCTATACAGCATAGTTCAAAACAAAATAATAATTAATAAATTCTGAACAGTTTTAATTTACATGTTTCTCATGTTTTCTCAATAGAATTCATAAAAGTATAGAATATAATAGCATATTTCTGAGTGTTACAACATGCCCCGGCTGCACAACTGGGATTTAAACCCTAGTGTCTTCTGCGAGTTAGCGAAGCATTAAATAACTATATATAACTGTTAAACAACAGATTGGAGATTAAAATAATATTAGATTTGTCTAATTTTAAATAAACGCAAAAAATAGAGATGAAAAATTAACTTATGTAAGAAATGTACTTTTGCTATGGCTAAATAAATGTTCAGTGATATCTTACAAAGATTTCTGAATTTTGGCGCAATTTTTTCTCTATAAGTGTTGATATGGCAACTAGTAAATACACCAAGTTTCGTTATGCTGGCATGTGTGGAAGTATTTAAAACAAGTGTTACAACTCGCCCTGCGTTACGTTGTGCCCCGCGCTCACCTACATTTTACACACACAATCTCGGTGACAGGAGCTTCCAGCACAGAAGACTGTACAGGCAGACATGTCGATCTGCTGCTTTATTTAGAGGAGCAATCTCCAAATAAAGCGCCTCTTTTTTCCTGATTTCTCATTATTTTCACGACACAAGTGGAAAGGAGTTTTTGTTCTCTTTCTCGAACCTTTTCTGGGACAGAATTATTCTGATTTTTCCATGATCCTCCTGTTAACATGGGATGATTGTCTTTAAACTGGTCCCATTTTTTAAAGTTCTCCATCATGAGGATGTTCAGGTAAAACACGTTATGATACCTGAGCACTTCCGAGAATAAAACCGCACACAGAGCAGTGGCGTCTCCGGGGACCCGCACAGAAGCACACACTTTATCATGATTACCCTTAATGAAGTTCCAGAGAGTCGCAGAACAGTTCTTATTGAAATGTGGTGATGTTTGCAATCTCATATAACTAAGATTTCTGTCATTAACTTGAATCTCTTTGTCGCTGTCTTTGATTGGACAGCAGTACAGATCGCCTCGTCGCATCCGTACCGTAAATCTCCCAACCGAGAAGTGGATGTCCTGCCTATCTTTCTTTTTATACCAAATTTCAGTGAGAAAATAAATTACTTCAGCATAGTGAGTAAAACCTGCTATTATGATCAGTGCTCCTGCTATGATGTTAATGTCTGCGACATTACTAATGATGCTTTGAATGTTGATTGGCCTATGATCATAACTATAATCAGAACCTTCGTCCCAGTTAGGATCCACTGTAAAGCCTTGCTCGAGCATTTCTGAAGAGATGTTTTTTTTATGCTCTAGATAAAATACACCATCTGTGTCGTTCCAATAGTCCGTCTCTTTAATCTTCTCTGGATCGAAGCAGAGGCGGACTTTCGGCTTGTTGTCATTCCCCTCGACATTAGACTACATAAACATAAAAACAAGAGTTACACTGAATATATTGACATTATTTATTCAATAAATCGAACAGTTGTCTGACAGAGCTCACGGTGTTCTCCGAACACGAGCCGGCTTCAGGCTCCCGAGCGCAGGTTTCAGTGTTCTCACTGGAAAAAGTACAAAATAAATAAAAATACACTGTTCAAATATACAGTAATAATTAACGTCATCAAAATCTTAAAACCTCAATCTTAATAGTTGAATGAAATGTAACGCTTCCTTCTTCATGTTGTGTGAGGAGCAGCGGGAGTTTCCGCACAATCCCACTTGTCCATAAAACTCAAAATAACATTCTCAAACTTATAGAACAGTAAATCTGAAGACCCAGTGCCCGTGATTAGGAAAGTGTTAGATATAATTCAAATAAATATATAGAGTTGGTCAAAAGTTTGAAATAATTAAGACTTTTTAAAATGTTTTTGAAAGAAAAAGGCTGAATTTATTTGATCAAAAGTACAGCCAATATTATGAAGTATTACTTTCTAAAATAGCCTAACTGTTTTGCATTTTGAAATATTTTGAAATCTAATTTATTCCTGTGATCAAAGCTGAATTTTCAGCATAATTAGTCTTCATTCTGATGATTTGATGTTTACTTGTTATTATCAGTTATATAATCATTTATTATTATTATTATTATTAATGCTAAAAAAATAGTTTTTGCATATTCATGGTTTTATGGAAACCAACTGATAGCCTACTGTTATTTTTCAGCATTCTTCGATGAAAGTTCAAAAGAACAGCAATTATTTGAAATATAATTTAATTTATTTTGTACAAATAAATGCTTATATGTATAGGCTATGTAATATATATTAGGCTATATAAATATAAATTTGTATTTACTGTCCCTGAGTAATCGTGTTTTCCCCGAAAATCTGAAGCAGTTTTCAACACTGATACTCCACATAAATGTTTCCTGAACATCATCAAATAGGGGGAGAGAGAGCACAACGTAACGCTTTCTGACTTTCTTCTCAGTTTGTGTAAATCAACTTAGGGTTTAGTTCTTTTTCCCATAATTAATGTTCCACAATACAACATGTGGTTTTGGTTTAGCTAGTGCGAAAAACTTTCAGCACTGCAGATTTCACGCAAAGCTTTTGGAAGGTTTGCAAAGACAATACCAGTGTCCTCATGTGAGAGCCACGTGATCAGAGTAAAAGGTTAAATCGCAGATGCCGGTTGTTTGAGAGAGAGAGAGAGAGAGAGAGAGAGAGAGAGAGAATGTGTTTTAGTATGGTCGTGCTGAGAGTTGTGAATAAAATCAGGGGGCGGACATATGTTTAGAGGATTTTTCCTTTATTGAAATATAAGTGTATTAGCAGGCTAACTGTATAGAAAAACGAACAATTCATTAAACCACATTATCAAAACAAGGTTTTTATTTTTTTTATTGTAACAGTTGTTGTTGTTACACATTTTTGACATATTTCACAAAATATATTTGTGTCACAGGAGGCCTTTTTATCTTTATTGAAACAAGAAATAAGGTCTCTGACCTGCATAACTGCATAAACCTTTAAAACACATAAAACAATACTTTAAAAACTATTTCAATTTAATTTTTGTTTACAGTTAGCCTACTATGGGGCTGTTGAATGCTTGAATCTGATTGGTTGACGGCCATCATTTCAAGAGTGAGGGAGACAGAATGTCCAGTGTAATACCAGTTTTTCCCCAGATTTTTGCTTAATTGGCTCAATATGCTATTTATTTTTAAACAAATAGAACAGAAAGAAAGAAATGCAGATTTTCAGTACTTTCTATTGCAATTTTCCTGGCTGCAAACTAGGCAGAGGTGGTAAAATCCTGATCATGTGTTTTAATAATAATATAATCAAATGTTTATTTTTCGTAGACCATCATTATGGGGGTAAATTGATGCCTAAATCATTGAAAATGGACAGACTAAAAGTCACAAATAGATATTACAACTTGTAAACACAAAACACAATCTACAAATAGATAAAAAATCCGCAAACAAAGTCCTCATGATCCTCAAATGTAAAACAAGATCTACAAATAGATACAAAGTCCTCAAACAAACTCTTTGTGATCCACAAATATAAAGCATGATCTACAAAAAGATTAAAAATCCACAAATAAACACATTGTGATTCACAAATAGAAATCAGTGACTTGTACTTGAAACCCAGAATTTGAATGAATGTAAAGTGACTTGTTTGCAGGTGAAGATCATGTTCTGTTTGTAGATTGTGTCACATTTGTTTTCAGAATTCTGACACTATTGTTTCGCTGATGTGACAAAATAATGCCATAATCATTGAAAATGAAGAGACTATGAGTCAAAAATGCATATTACAATTTGTAAACACAAAACAAGATCTACAAATAAATTTAAAATCTGCAAACAAACTCCTCACAATCTGCAAATGTAAAACACAATCTGTAAATAGATTCCAAATCTGCAAACAAACTCCTCATGATCCACAAATGTAAAACAAGATCTACAAATAGATAAAAAATCCACAAACAAACTCTTTATGATTCACAAATAGAAATCAGTGACTTGTACTTGACAACCAGAATTTGAATGAATGCAAAGTGATTTGTCTGCGCACAAAGGTCTTTATTAGTTTGTAGATTGTGTTGCATTTGTTTTCAGAATTTTGGCACAACTTTTTCGCAGTTTTTTTCCATTAAAAATCTACAAATGCCCTCCTCACAATTTGCAAACAAACACAGTCTAACTTGTATTTTCAAACCACTGTAAAAATACATTCTTACACATTCTGTGCAAAGCTCAGCATGCAAGTGTTGAATCTGTGTTTGCAGATCACAGGGCATTCACAGATCCCTCTGCACACGTATACAGATCTTTTTGGCACTATCTTTCCGCAGAGTGTGTGACTACGATCCACACGTGTAGTCAACCAATCAGGGATATTGCTTCAACGTGATGTCACGCCCCCTCAATAAGCCCTTTTCAAAATAAGAGCTGACGCTTCTCGGACGACTGGGCTGGCCCAGAGCCGTTGTAAAACATATTTACCGGCTCTGGGCTGGCCTCACTGTCATTTACCGTGACGGTGTCGTGCGGAGGTTCTTACCCCTGAAAGGAAGTGTATCCCCGGTCGCGGGAGCGCGCTCGCATTCAGCAGAAGGTGGGCCATTGGTTTGAACAAAGTAAATTAAACTATAGCACGTGAATTGTTTAAGTTATCGTTTTACTATTTTTTTTTTTTTTAGCAAAGACAGCTATCACGTGGCCCATCTATCAAAATGAATTGTTTTATTCTTCTGCAAGCTAACGATCGAACTTCATTGCACTGAATTGAGAAAGTCAAGTTTACTGCAAAACCAAGACGACCATATCGTTTCACTCATAAAGAAAACAACAGCCTTTGTATATTAAATTGTTATGAATCCCCCCCTCCTCATTCCATGGTGAATTATTATCAAAATGATTTAATAATGCATGGCACTTAAATGGCTGGTCAATGTCATACACAAAAAGTGATTGTACAGATGTTGGCCTATCATCAAGTTATCAGCCTATTTTTATTTTACAATAACGGTTTACAAATAACCCCCGTGTATAATTCGTTATTAGCCTATTATTATTTTTTTTTTCAAATTAAATCCAAAGAAAAAAAGGTTAAAAAGAAAAAAAACTAATGTTTTTCCATTAGGCCTATTTAATTCCTGAACTAAAGTAAAAAAAATGTAAAAAAAACGAATAGGCCTAATGACTCGTTTTCCGATTTTCTGATAAACAAAAACAAAAACAAAAACAGTCCCGCGCAGACCTCCTCATACCCTGATTAAATCAGTAGGCTATCTGTTTAAAATTATTTCACTGATATATGCCTACTAAGGTGTTAAATTAAAATTAAAATTAAAATGTATCTAGGAATGATCAAGGCCTAATTAATTTGTTCTATTTTTGATCTGAGCACACAATCAGAAAATCTGAAAACCCGTTGTTATTCGTCTTTTTTTTATTTTATTTTTTTTATTTTAGTTCAGGATTTTTTTATTTGAAAAACATGTCGTTTTTCATTTTTTTTTTTTTTTTTTTTTTGAAAAAATGATTCAACGAATGATAGCCTGCCCTACACGGACCGACCCATCATATTCCACAATTATATGCCTCCTGCGGGCGCAAACAGACAAAGAAACACCAGAAAAACTATTTTTGTAGCATTTTTTAATGTCGTCTTTTGTCTTTTAAATCGGAAATAAAGACAATGTTGCTTGACAAAAGATTGGATAGCCCACATGTTTGTTTTAGCAAGGCGGGATGTGTTGCAAGATGGCTATATATCGGGAGACATGTGGGTCAGACATGACTTTTACCTCTTCATTAAGTTTTGTTTTGTAGAAAGCCTTTCTAAAATGTGAATTTCGTTTTGTATCAATTGTATCTTAATTTTAATCAATGTTTCATCAATCAATTGCCTGGATTTAATGAATAAGAAGCAAGCAGACAAAATAACCATTAGGCTCCGGCGCGATTGCTTGTGAACTGCTGAACTGCTCGTCTCATAAATGAACCGAAACTCAGCGTTTAAACTGCCTCACAGACACGAGAAATAGGGTAGAAAGCTTGAAATCTAATTTATTAATAAACAATAAAAATGTATCCTTGCTACATTTGTAGGCTAGCATTCATAATCATGCGATGCATGCTATGTGGCTTTTTTGTTAATGACTGTCCTACAGGATTTAACAGAGTAGGCTAACAGCTCACTACCAGTTACAAAATATACTGTAACTGTCACAGGAAATTCGCATTTTTCATCAATTCATTTCTTAAATTATCATTTGACTATGTTCTGGGCCGCCATCTAGTGGGATATTTTTTTTTTTTTTTTTTTGTCCCGATGCTAAACTTTGCCGACCCCTGCCATTGACAGTAGGAACACACGTCATGAAGGTAAGTTGGAAGAAACCTCGTCTAACATTTTTAGTCTAGAATATTTAATATATAGCCCATCGTATACATTATTATTGATGCATGTTAAACATTCTACAAACTTTGCAACCAGGCCAGACGCTTTGGCTCAGTTTGGCTAGCTTACGTTATCTGAAACTAAGGCAAATGTTAGTGGGTATGGGAAGGAATGAAGATGTATTTCTTCATTTTATTTTAAATTAGGCCTATATATTATACTGTATTAATAGTCTTAGTTATTAAGGCTACATATTAAAGCAGAGTGCTCTGGGTAATATTTTATATCCTGTCAAAACATACATTAATCATTGCCATTGAATTTGTATTTTTGTAATTTTTGTATATTTGTAATTTTGAAATATAATATTAAAGAGTATATTTGATGTGATGAATTGCTCTATCATTTACCATATTGACCAATTGTTATAATTTCAATTTGTGCTGGTTGATTATGAACAATAGGTAAAATCAGGGGGCGGGGCTCCATTAGGGCTCCTCCCCTAACTGCATGTGATCTCACTCCAAGCTTTTGATAAATATACAGATTTTTTCAGATCATATTGAAACCTGCTATAAAAAGTACCCCCTCTCCATATTGCACAGACGATGGCCTATCGACGTCTCCACTTCCTGTGAACATCTAACACTTCCACACACCAGAACACTTATACTCCCCTTTTGCATCTAGGAATACTTAAAGCACCAATACAAGAAAATTCTTAATAACTATATAACAAAACCTATTTCATTTCACATTTCTTAAGTTTGATTCAACTCAAATCTGCCTCAGGCCCTTCTGATCCACAGAAGTGACATATGTCAGTCAGGTCACCTTAGAAACAAAACAAAAAATATATTGTCCATATTCACTGCTGTTATGTATGAAGTATTCAAAAAATAAAACACTTGATGATATAGGCCAATATCTGTAGATTTTGGAGGGGGATACATATTTTGGCAGGTCGAAAATACGGTCTGAAACCCTTTATAACTTTTGTAAGGAAACAAGAAATGTGTCCATATTCACTGATGTTATTAAACATGATGTAAAGTATAAAAAAAAAAATTAAAACACTTGATGATAGGCCAACATCTGTACAATCACTTTTTGTGTATGACATTGACCAGCCATTTAAGTGCCATGCATTATTAAATCATTTTGATAATAATTCACCATGGAATAAGGAGGAGGGATTCATAACAATTTAATATCCAAAGGCTGTTGTTTTCTTTATGAGTGAAACGATATGGTCGTCTTGGTTTTGCAGTAAACTTGACTTTCTCAATTCAGTGCAATGAAGTTCGATCGTTAGCTTGCAGAAGAATAAAACAATTCATTTTGATAGATGGGCCACGTGATAGCTGTCTTTGCTAAAAAAAAAAAAAAAAGTAAAACGATAACTTAAACAATTCACGTGCTATAGTTTAATTTACTTTGTTCAAACCAATGGCCCACCTTCTGCTGAATGCGAGCGCGCTCCAGCGACCGGGGATACACTTCCTTTTAGAGGTAAGAACCTCGGCACAACACCGTCACGGTAAATGACAGTGAGGCCAGCCCAGAGCCGGTAAATATGTTTTTCAACGGCTCTGGGCCAGCCCAGTCGTCCGAGAAGCGTCAGCTCTTATTTTGAAAAGGGCTTATTGAGGGGGCGTGACATCACGTTGAAGCAATATCCCTGATTGGTTGACTACACGTGTGGATCGTAGTCGCACACTCTGCGGAAAGATAGTGCCAAAAAGATCTGTATACGTGTGCAGAGGGATCTGTGAATGCCCTGTGATCTGCAAACACAGATTCAACACTTGCATGCTGAGCTTTGCACAGAATGTGTAAGAATGTATTTTTACAGTGGTTTGAAAATACAAGTTAGACTGTGTTTGTTTGCAAATTGTGAGGAGGGCATTTGTAGATTTTTAATGGAAAAAAACTGCGAAAAAGTTGTGCCAAAATTCTGAAAACAAATGCAACACAATCTACAAACTAATAAAGACCTTTGTGCGCAGACAAATCACTTTGCATTCATTCAAATTCTGGTTGTCAAGTACAAGTCACTGATTTCTATTTGTGAATCATAAAGAGTTTGTTTGTGGATTTTTTATCTATTTGTAGATCTTGTTTTACATTTGTGGATCATGAGGAGTTTGTTTGCAGATTTGGAATCTATTTACAGATTGTGTTTTACATTTGCAGATTGTGAGGAGTTTGTTTGCAGATTTTAAATTTATTTGTAGATCTTGTTTTGTGTTTACAAATTGTAATATGCATTTTTGACTCATAGTCTCTTCATTTTCAATGATTATGGCATTATTTTGTCACATCAGCGAAACAATAGTGTCAGAATTCTGAAAACAAATGTGACACAATCTACAAACAGAACATGATCTTCACCTGCAAACAAGTCACTTTACATTCATTCAAATTCTGGGTTTCAAGTACAAGTCACTGATTTCTATTTGTGAATCACAATGTGTTTATTTGTGGATTTTTAATCTTTTTGTAGATCATGCTTTATATTTGTGGATCACAAAGAGTTTGTTTGAGGACTTTGTATCTATTTGTAGATCTTGTTTTACATGAGGATCATGAGGACTTTGTTTGCGGATTTTTTATCTATTTGTAGATTGTGTTTTGTGTTTACAAGTTGTAATATCTATTTGTGACTTTTAGTCTGTCCATTTTCAATGATTTAGGCATCAATTTACCCCCATACATCATTTATAGCCCATACTGTGTGAATATTTTCTACAACTAAACCACTAAACTTGTTAATTATTCAACAAGAGAAATAGGCACAGTTATTCATCATTGTGCAACAAAATTCGGATACCACATGACAACTTACAGTGCAAACTTTCACGTGGGAAAAGAGGGAAGAGTGTTTTGCCGTTCTGAACTCATTCCGATCTCTATGAAAATGCTGGATCGGTGCGAGCATGGGCGTTTCATGAGTGACTGATTAACATGGAAACGTGCAGCACGTATGTAGATAGACTATACTTTGACTATACTTGGATTTTAAATCTCGATGTAGGCTACACACACCCGCGAAAACCTCAGCTTTTCGCGGACACACTTGCTGTCTTTTGGCAGCGAGTCTTCAGCGCTGTCTTTTGGCAGCGAGAGAAAAAGAGCAGAAACACAACCTGCTTGACCCAGAATCATAGGCGCCGATACCGTGGGTGCTCCGGGGCTCGAGCACCCACGGAAAATACCGAGCACCCACGTGTGCCAGACTGCCAGTAGGCTACATTCATTTAAAATTAAACATTGCAGTTGGTGCTATGTGAAGCGTCGGTCACACTGTGATTGGTTATGTCGATGTCAGTCGCCTGCTCCATATCCTATCCACCAATCACAGCGTTTCTCGGATGAAAACGCCTCTGATCGCGGTTACGTGACAGTTAAACTTTTGATCTCCACTCCAATCCTGTCTGTATTTGTGAGAAGTGGTGCTGTCCTGAGTTGAAAGAGAGCCTACTTTACGGCTTTATTATCAAGTAAATAGGTATGTGTGTTCGTGTCGTCCGCTGTCCATTTCCTAAAAGGGGTCGCATATCGGACGAGAAGCGCAGCGCCATGTCTTTATAATTCGAACACATTCTCTATGAGTGTAACTTACACACACCGGCGGCGCCATTCGGCGTCTGTCCGCGGCGTCCAGCAACGGCTCAGGACCTTGTTCAAAATCCTGCCGTGCAACATATATGGGTCATTCCAGAATTGGAGGACATTTAGGCATCCATAATTTTGAAAAATTTGACCCTTTATTTTACTATTTTTTGTTATGTATTTCATAAAAACAGGCAATATACCATTAAATAATTTGATTCGTCCAACTCAGACATTAATGGCAAACTTTTTATAATACTTTTTTTTTGTGCTTGTTGCAACTCTGTTACCAATACTCAGGAACCTGAAAAAAGTATATTTATTGATCTAAAATATATTTGTATGTATATTTATCCTTCAAACTACAATAAGGACAATAGCTCAAGCCCCTGTGAGCTAAAAAAAAAGTAATTTATGGTTATTTTAATAAAAATTATATGGTAACAGGGTTGAAATTTAAGTAACAGGGTTGCGAAAAGCTACAGGGGTTGGTTGGATAGATACATTACTTTTGATTAAAGATCAGGTCAATAATGTGACAAATGACAGGAACACAGGAACATTGTTAAATAAAATTATATTTATAAAATTATATTTTATAAAATTATAACAGTCCATCCGTCGGTCTGTGTCAGTTTGTCTGGTAATTATGGTAACAGGGTTGCGAGTAACAGGGTTGCAAATTAATGCTAATGTTGGCTTTTCTCATGAATAAAAGCTAGCTATTTAGCTAGCTCTTACTGTCATTTTTAGGACAAACTTACTTATGTAAAAAGAAGAAGAAAACCTTTAAATTAATTTGTCTTATTCTGATAATAAGAGTAACAGGGTTGCATTGGTTAGAGTGACACATTCAATCAAGGCTAAAAGTTGTGTAATATGAACAATCGAAAAGAGAATATACCTTTGTTCTACCCATTCTGGCAGCAAAATGCTTAGTGGTGTCATTTCCTGTGAATCATGTCACTCACTGTTTTTTTCTTCTTCTGCCAGGCTAAATATGTTTCGGTAACAGGGTTGCATGTATGTTGTGGGACATAACTTTATTGCAACATTTCTATTATTTGAAATATTTCTATCATTTCAAAAATTGGTTTAACAATAAAAAGAGGCATATAAACAAAATCATACAAAAAAAGGATATTTAAAATGTATTTTAACAGTTGTTTTTAAGATTCAAATTTGGTCATCTAGAAGGTGGGACAAGAGAAAAATGGCACTTCAGTGGGTACTAGAGACTTTTTTTTTTAATTTTCAATAATATTTTTGAAGAAAAAAATCTTCAAGTCTATTTATATTTAGTCTCAGGACAAATGTGTTTTACACATTAATTGCATTTTTTGTATATTGTAGCCTACATAGATTATTTTAAATTTCATAGGTGGGACATGAAATGTCCCCAAATTCTGGAATGACCCATATAGTTTTATATTAAATTTACATTTATTTGTCTCAAATCGTCATTAATGTACAGACTTCACCCTGTGCTGCAATATACATTTAGTTTTACATTAATTTACAGAAATCAGCTGCTTGAATGACAATTGCTGACGTTAACGAATTTTCAGGTGATATTCTCAATTCATTCAGTTAACGGACACCCTTGAGGTAAAGTTTTAAGACTGCAGACATAGCAACGGTTGTATTTAATTGTACAGTACAATTATAACATAGTACAGACATGATCTTAATTCCATAATGTCCATAAACATAACATTACAATATTGCTCGTGTAAATGCGCGTCCGGTGTGCGATACCTCGAGGCTCGAGTTGTCATAGACGCGGCGCTGCGCTTCTCGTCCAATGCGACCGGCCCGCGTCCTAATTGTCTACTATATTTGCTTCTTATTTATTAATCCAGACAATTTGTTGATAAAACATTTATTAAAATGAAGATACAATTTATACAAAACGAAATTCACTTTCAGCAGTAGAACTGATAAGAGTAAGGTTCTGAAATGAAAATTATTTTTGACTAGGCCTACTTTTTTTTTTTTTTTTTTTTTAATGAGCACCCACGGAATAAAACATAAATCGGCGCCTATGCCCTGACTAACTATGTAAAAGGTCCATGTTACATTTAACCCCGCGTTAGGTTGTGCCCCGCGCTTCCCTACATAAAGCAGAGAGCAGTCTGTAGTCCGTTTTCTTTCGTTGTGAATTGTTCTGTTTAAAAGTAGACCTTATGCACTGAGTTTCGGTTCATTTATGAGACGAGCTCCAGTTCCCGCGCCGGCGCCTCCGTTTCGTGATTATCTATCATCTGCTATATTTAGCCTACTTCCAGGCAATTTCCAAATCCAGGCAATTGGAAACATTGATTAAAATTAAGATACAATTAATACAAAACGAAATTCACTTTAAAGAAAGGTTTTGTGCTTTCTGTTTGATGTTTTAAAGCATCTTTTAGTGCCGCTTTCAGAGCGGTCACGTTGTTTTTTCCTCATATGAATACTGAATATTTTATGTATGTAAGTGCTTATGACAAGAAGTGAGAAGGAGAAGGGGCGGTGGAGGGATGCTGCAAAAGCCAATGCAACGAGGTGAGACCGCTGGGTAATACACCTCTCATCGTTGATTGCTGAGTGCTCTCCACCCGTGTTAATTATCTGCGCGTGCTCCTCCCGAACCTTGTTAATAAAACATAATTTATATTTTTCTGGTAAATTAAATTAAAAAAGTAGGGGAGGGCGGGGCACAACCTTAACGCGGGGTTAAATGTAACACGGACCTTTTACATAGTTAGTCTGGGTCAAGCAGGTTGTGTTTTCTCTTTTTCTCTCGCTGACAGAAGACGGTCTCCCGCGAATTTGCGGAAAGTTTTGATAATATTTCGTGAAGATACTGGACAAAGAGTGTTTTGACACCATGCAAGCAATTTTTTTCATCATAGGTTTTTTTCGGTTTCTGAGTTGGGTGTATACGTTTCCAAATCTAATTTATTATTGCCTTAATAACTGTCTTGTTGGCTCAAACATAGCACCGTTATGAAACATGTCAGCAATTCCGACTGTTAGCTAGGCTTAAAATATGTAATACACAGCGGGGTTAGTTGTAGCACAGTGTTACAACTAAGCCGCCAAGTGCACAATGATAATCAAATGAAAACAGGGAGCCACACAACTTTTCAGGTTTGAGTATTTATTTATACATTTAACTTCGTTGGACTTTCACAAACAATGTTGGAATTTAAAATGTTTAAATTTGAGTTTACCATGCATTGATCACTTGTTTATTTATTTAAAATATGGCCTGTTTTTAATGCAATAAACCCTTTAAATTTTTATTTTAATCTCATTTGTATTATTATTACTGTTATTATTATTAATAATAATAATTTTACATGCAGCTGCCACACACAAATCTAATTCAATTGCAATTACAATATTTTATGATTTTATTTATTATTATTTATTGCAAAACTGTGCAGCCCTTTTCTATGTCTCTATCCATGATATTGATCCAGGATGATTGGATGAGGGATGGATGTATGGATAAATATCTATACTGATGCACAAACAATATCAAACGATACAGATAAAATAGTACTGAATTATGTGTGTTACACACAAGTGTTACAACTAACCCCTCTGTCTGTTACAATTAACCCCGCAGGTAAGTTGTAACATCTGCACTTCTTTCACTTTCAGTGCAACTGTACAAAAATGGTGTGGTCCTAGAAAAAAACTTTAAGTGTTCATTTGTAGCAAAGATGTGTATGTTGCTTGTGTAAAAAAGATGAATCTAACTTGATCATTTTTTAAATAATTGAGCCAAAACCAAAATGTGTTGTGCCCCGCTCTCCCCTAATCTGAATGAAATGTGCCTTTCTCTCTGGCGCGTTGAGGCTACTGCGAAGATCGCGAGTCAGCATCGTCAACTTCATCTTTGCAGGCAGCACTGACAAAGAACTTGTTTATTAATAAACAATTCAAATATCTCCTTCCTTGCTATATTTTACATTTTCATAATCATTAGCCTACTTTTGTCGGTTCTATGTGACAGATTTTAGGTGCTTTATTGGCAGCGCCACATGAACGCGGCACAGTAAAAAGGCCTGTTTTTTTTGTTTGTTAAGTATTTGTTTACTGTGAGTGATTAATTTAATGGAAATCATATTCACTGCTAGTTGTCTTGCTGTTAATTTTAATTAATTTTAAATAAACGTAGAGCAAGTAGCTAATCAGTGTCTGCTCGTTTATTCAAACTAAATTGTAACAGACGAACGTCGCAAAGCAACGCAAAATCTCAATCTCAAAATGTGTTTGCTACCAAAAGATATCATCTCGGATCTCGATTCCCTCGGGGTCCAGCTGACCTGCAGTCGTGAATGCGTGATGGACAGATGCTTCCTCAGTCCACTGATGTTTGGATTTCATGTGATTTCTCATTGTGGTGGCGATATTATGATAACTCAGTTTAATTAATAATTGATTAAAAGTAATTCCATTTTGTAATATAATTTTCATCAGTCTCTTGTGTGATCAAATACAATCCACTTGTTAAAAACGCTCCACAGCGCCTCCCAGTGCATTTAATTATAACTGCGAAAAATGTTTTAAAGTAAAATTATTATATGAAATGTATACATTTTTTTAATTATAATTACAGATCGAATATTCGTGCACATCCCTAATAGATAAAGATAGATAGATCCCAAACTTGAAATGAAATGTTTGTACTTTCTCTGTATATTTTGTTGTATTGTACTGTGTTTTTCATGCCAACAATGTTAATAAAATGCATTCAGTGGCACTCATAATTTATCTTATTTTCACCGGAAAAAATTTGGCTAGTGGAAATTCTGATTGGCTAGTAACTTAAGAAAGTTCGAACAATTCGTACGAATTTGTAGGATTTTTGCTAAATCGTACATATTTTACGAATTCCAAATTCGTATGAATTCATACGAATTACCTACCCCTGACCCCGCCCCTAAACCTACCCATCACGTGGGTTTAGACGAATCGTACGAATCCGTACGAGTGAGGTCGTATGAATTCGTACGAATTAGCCACCTTTTAATCACTCGTACAAATTCGTACGAATTGGTCGTGAGATAGCGTTGGCCACATTGGCTGGTGATCAAAAAAGTTCATTTAGAACCCTGCTTGTGACTGATCAAGCTATATGTCGCCAGCAACGTAACTTCGGCAGATAGAGATGACTTGTCAGTGTTATTCCGCGGTAGCGCATATAACACAGGTTAAATAAAGGTAATTTAATTTATACACAATTTAGTGATCTGTCCCCTTAATAAAAGTCGATAAGAGATGGAAAAAATGTATAATATAAAAATGAATAAATATGCATATGCAAAATAAATATGCTTATAACTTCTGCCACTAAAGATTGCTGTCTGCCGGATCCAGGCCGTATCCAGATCTGATGAAGGAACAGCACCTGGACGCAATGACAACGCAGTCCTGAAGTGTCAACTAGTCCCTCCCTGTGTAGTCAGCCGGATCCGGGCCATATCCAGGTGGACCTGCACCTGGACCCGTCCTCAACACATCCCTGAAGTGCCAGCCTCATCAGCCCTGTGAAGGCCTCATCGACATGACAGCCATCGGCACTGGTCCTCAACAAACTCGTCTCCAGACCGACGTTACAACCAGATGGAACTGGATAATATTCTGAATGTTCTGATCCAATATGACCTCTGACCTGTAATGCTGCCTGTTTGTCTGTTGGCCAGAGGAGAACTGGCCCCCGCCTGAGTCGTTTTTTTTTTTTTTTTTTTTAGTCTGGTTTCTCCCAAGGTTTTTTTCTCCATTCTGTCCCTGATGGAGGTTTGGTTCCTTGCCGCTGTTGCCTTGGCTCTTGGCTTGCTTAGTTGGGGACATTTAAATATTCAACAATATTATTGATCTGCCTTACTTAAGGTGGATGATGACGCAATTTTCTTCTAGAAACAAACTTTGTTGTATTATTTTCATGTTATCACTGTGAAGCTGCTTTGATACAAGCTGTATTGTAAAAAGCACTATATAAATGCCTAATATTTTCTAAACCAGTATTTATTTCCAGTTGAATTTTCAGATTCACCATGGGTCCCCCTGACTGTTCTTGGTTGCCCCCTGTGCCCCCTCATTTATAAAATCCTGGAATCGCCCCTGGGGTCATGGCCCCCCCACTTTTCAAGATCCCGTTTGTGCGACGATGGATCATTCACCTGTTCCAGCGAAACGACACAAGAGAAGGTTATCCGCAGAGGTGACAGAGAGGAAGAAACTGTTTGGCCGTGCGAGGGACCACAAGATTAAACACTGGTCGTGCGTTCACTGAGTGAGTGACGAGAGCTAAAAGAAAGTTAAGAATACAAAACAGATGCTGGCCTTGCGTTTCTGCGAATGCAATTGTAAGTACGTTTTTGTTTTCTTTATTCCTTATTCTTGTAAGTGTTTATAAATGTGTTCAATGAGCGTCTGTGGTAGTAGCTGACTGGCTAGCGAGCCAACGTGTTTGTATTGAGAACGGTAGATTGCTGTTGTATTGGGTTGTGGCAAACTTGACAGACAACTGTCGTACAGTATATGCTCCGCACGATAAAGTTGGCCGGCTCCGATAATTAAATAAATAAACAGTATCATTAAATTACTATTATTATTATTATTATTATCATGAGTTAAAATGACAGTTAAATGAAAGGAAACAGGTTTTTTGGTTTAACAAATGCATTTATTATAACAAACTCCTTTGTTATTTTTACAAAACCATTTGTTTTTGTTTAATAAAATGTCAATAAAGCATTGTCTAATCAACTAAATTTAATAACTGATCATTAGATTAACTATTTTTAACATTATTATTATTCTTAAACATTTTAATAAATTATTCGAGTTCTATGAAATGTATTTTATTTAAAAAAATTAATGTTTCTTTTTATGACGGTTCGTTCGGGTGCTTGAAATCCTTGAAAATCCTTGAATTTTGATGGTTTGAAAAGTGGTTTGTGAACCACAATAACAAGAAAACAATGTGCTTTTGTAAAATAACTTTCATGGTCTCCCTGACATGGAGCGCGTCTCATAAATTAACTGAAAAACAGCGTATAGCCTCACAGACATAAAAATACCTCGGCTATATAAAGCTTAAATGTTTTTAAACGAACAAATTAACTTTTAAACTTTTAAACGAACAATTAAAATCGAAAGCAAATAGCATACCGTCTGATTATGTAATCTGTATGAAAGGTGCATTTCTCAAGGCGCCCCTTTACAGCGGAGATGACAAATCCGTGAGTACAGTTTACAAACCCGTGGGAACGGATTGCGAAAGCGTGGGCACGATTTATGAATTTGTGGGTACAGATTGCAAAAACTGAAGGCACGGTTTACAAATCTGAGAGCCCGGATTAGGAACTCGTGGGTACGGTTTATTAATAAGTGGGCACGATTTGTTAAACCGAGGGAACAGTTTGAGAATTCGTCAGTACGGTTTATAAACTGAGGGGACGAATTACAAAACCGTCCCCACGGATTGTTATTATTTTTCCAACAGGTGACTTCCCGGGCTCCGTACTACGCTCAAAAGTCAGCGTTTTTTTTTTTTTTTTTTTTGACACACCGGCCCATGAAACGCGTAGATCAGCGTTGGTTATTTTCTTGATTGACACTGGGCTGGGCCAATCACATCTTTAAACACCTCCCCCTTTGGGCATTGCGCTAGTGTGCAGTCAAAATGCACTCAAAATAATCTGAGAGATGGAGAAGAAACGCAAGGAATGTGCAGAGAAATTGCGTGACAAATAAAAAAGTTTCCTTTATTTTTCAGTTTATTTGTTTTATAATATGTGGCTATTACTATCAAGGGATTAATATTATAACTAGTATTATATAGTGTAATGTAGACAGATGCTGTAACTAAAAGAGGTTTGAATTTGAATTTTTCTTTGTTTAATTTTCACACTGAATATGGGTTGGAGCCAAAATTGTTGCTGCATGCCCCTCTGAGACTGGGTATGCGCCCCTGATGGGCATCATATTATATTATGACACCAAACGAAGGATATCAACATGTCTTGTCTTCTCAAAAGCGAATGAAAAAGAAAAAATTCTCAAATGCAGAAATTGAAGTTTTATTATCATAAGTTCGTTCAAAACGGCACATTTTATTTTCAAGCGTATAGTGGCGTATCAGGTCCTAAAAAAAGGAAGCTTGTCAGCGTTACAGATCTGTTAATGGAGTTTCATCTGTTAATCGAACAGTCCCAGAAATTAACAGAAAATGGTTCGACATGAAGCTTGACTTCAAAAAACTAATTAGTTCACTTCGAAAAAGAATGCGATTACTCTCATAATAAAAGTAAAAAGAAAACCCGTAAGTAATTAGCCTATATAATATTTTTTTCAAAATGCTGTGTGAATATGTACCCGATTAAGGTGAATTAAAATGCGGCCTTATTAATGAGCAAAACGTTCGGATGTTAAACGCACTATTTACTCGTGGCTGGGAGCAGGTGTAGATTTCTTTCGTACACTCTAAAAAATGCAGGGTTAAAAAATAACCCAACCTTTACCACGCCGCTGGGTCACTATTGGACAGAACACGCGCTGGGTTGGTTTGACCCAAGTGCTGGGTTTTTCCATTTAACCCATATAGATGGGTCATTCATTTGACCCAACCAGTGGGTGAAATTGACCATCTTGCTGGGTTAAGTCTTACTCATGTGCTGGGTTATTTCCTGTCTCATTGCCTTAATAAAATTAGTAACAAATATTTGTTATATTACGAATTTAAAATAATTATTGTCTCTGTAATACAATAAACCAGAGAGGCCACTGCATATGTGATATCAATCATTTAATTTTTTTTATTTTTTTTTTACATTTTTAATACATTTCTTTAATACTTTTTTTTATACAATTATTACAATTATACAATGTATACTCATTATAAGGTGATAAAAACATAACGGTTCATTAAGTAAGGTCTTTATACACCCCTCAAACATAGTTATGTATATGATATTGCATTTCTGTTGACAGATCCTCCTAAATGTTACACAATGCACCTTTAAAAGTCATTAAGCAACTCATTTGAACTCTTTTACGATTATGATTTATTAAGATGTGTTCATTTATTAAGAACAGCAACAAACATTTAAAATGCGACTAAAAATCACGTGGGCCTGAAATAACTGTTTTCCTCAAATTTGACAGAGGACAACTCTTTTCAATTAATTTTATACACTGCTTCGTGTATTTAACATGAAAAACAAAATAAGGCTTTGAAACAAAGATTAACAGCCTCCAGCAAAGACTCGGTCTTGATGGCATGGCCTGGAACAATGGCAAAGGTCTGACATGTCTCCCTCATCACATCCCTGATGCTCCAGTCATCTCTTTTTGGAAATATTCAACCATGTTGGTCCCCACCTGTTGATTACACACAATCACTTAGTGTTGCAATATAACTGACATGCAAGTTAAACTTTTTTTGTGGAAGAATATTTTTTTTTTATTGCAAACATTACCAAATATGACCAAATGTGAAAAACAAACAAAATGTCTATTTACACATTACCTCCACCAGTCTAAAATAGTCTGAATATAAACACTTATTATAGGTGTACCGTTAGTGATTCAGGATAAGACAAAAACACGATTTGGAAAATGGATTCATGATGTACTCGCTCATTATAAAAATGTTGTACATTTTGAACACAAAAAAGTTATGGACTCGACTGAAGCTTTAAAAATTAACACATTTTTTTTATTTTATGTTGCAAACAGAGATTGCAGCTTTAAATATTCTAACCCTACATTACTTTCATAGTTATCAAGCATATCAAACAGTGCAAACGTCTACCCTTATTGAAGTAGAAACACTAAAGCAAAACTTACAGGTTGCATGTCAAGGACCTCTGTGCCTCTGTGGTGGGTCTGAAGACATTTCCTCCTCTCCTGGTGGATGGATGGGGGAAGCAGAGTTTGCAGGACCTTCAAAGCAGTCTCCCCTTTAGCAGCTAAACAATAGGAGCATACATCAAGTTGCATTAACATTTAAATAGTATGCTGTATAACAATTCATTTTTCTAAAATATTTCTGCCCTGTGGTGTTTAAAATGGCGCTGTTGTGAATCTACACATTAATCGCGCACACTTGGTCCATGAGCTCTTAATAAGCTACTAAATTATTCTTCGTAACGTTAGGCCTACCTCAAGTCTTAACAAATTGTAATCTGTTTTCAGGGCGAAAACATATGAAATCGATTTAGTTCGCCTTTCCTCAGTCGCCGTTTGTAAATATTGCACGTCATAGTAGCTACATTTACTGGGGGAAAACGGGGCTTTTTTTCTTTTCTTTTTTCCGCAAAAACGATCCTGGTTCCGACATAGGCATTACAGAAGAAAGAAGCAGACTGTGCTGGAACTTACCTCAGTTGCTTCTTCTGACGAGTATTTCTTAAATGTGCCAGCAGACTTTCCAAACACTCACTAGACTCATTTCCCGCAGTTTTTACGTGCGAGCCCTGTGAGGGACTAACGTTAGGCTACTGCGCGTGTACGGTTTCATTCAAAACGCTTTCCTCACTTTTAATACGCAACGTCCACAATGAATACGACAATTACGTGGTGAATTTACAATTTAAACTGCATATTTCATAAAGGCTGCTGATATAGCATGGTTTACAATAACGTTAACGATGCGGCATTTTGTCAAAAAAAATCTAACCGGCTAGCTGTGGCTATTTTATGTTTTACAGAATAAATATACCCCTCACACTTCCATATCAAAGACTGTAACTGTTAAACAGTGAAATTAGCTTGCTGTTACCACAACTTGTTAAAAATATTGGTAAATATTCATATTAACTTACCATAAAACACTGCCCGCTCCGAGTGGCGTCGTGCTCCTCGAGTCAGAAGTGAAGAATCCAGAAAGTTCCTCAAAGAATGAACCTGTTGCTGGGTCAAAATAACCCAACCAGCTGTTTATTTGTGAATGACCCCTTAAAAATCATTTGACCCCGCATGAGCAACCCAGGAATGTGTTTAGAGTACCCCAAGCAACCCAATATTTTGACCCAGCACAATCAACCCAACAATTTGTTTACAGAAACAACCCAGCATTTTTTTGAGTGTACCAACTAACATTTGGAAGATACGAACATTTTAATGAATCAAAAATTTACGCCAGAAAAATTTACGCCAGAACAGCTTTACACACGATTTACACAAAAACTCGTTCTGCTCGTGTTTCATGAACGAGGCCCAATGAGCATCTGCGTTGGGGTATGTTAGACGCAGCTCATTCACACACACACAGAACAAGCTGAATATTTACATAGCAGTCTTTTTGCGCTTTCATATTCAGAGACCATGTCGCGATTGGAAATATTGCACAGCTCTACTTTCAATTTATTCATATAGCCTACATCATTGTTTGTTTTACATGATACTGCGTGATGTAAATTCCATTAGCATGACTGGATTCCTGGATTCGCTCTGCAAACGGACATAGGCCTACCTCTATCTGCCAGATCATGATTTGCAGCCACATTGCGTCAACAATTTTAGCAAATTGGATATCCATTCATGCGTTTTTTATTACATCTAAAAGTATTCACATACTGGCCATGGTTCGCTTCATAAGAATCCGACGGCGTTTCACTTTCAGCTGGGTCTGCATCACCTTTTTTGCGCGTTTGTTCTCCCGCCCTTCAAATGCAGTAGTGTCCGGAGCGCGATTTTTATTTTTTTTTGTCCCCTTGTACATTTTTTTTTTTTTACTCCGTAACGGATATGATTTCAAATGTAGCCTACAATACTTCAAACAAAACGTAAAAGTAAAATTACAGATTTTAAAAACTACTTAAAGTACACAAAAAACTACTCAATTACGTAACGCGAGTAAATGTAATGTTACTTTCCACCTCTGATGAAATATGAATGTGACCGAGCTGGGTTCTCAAATGTTACATTTTCAGAAATTAAGATGGACAGACTTTTCCCCTTTTAATGAGATGTGCACTGTAAAAAAATATCTGCTTGCTTCTACTTAAATTCACAAGTTAAGCAGCTGCCTCAAAATTTCAAGTGAAAACAAAATGGATTAATAAATTGTTTTAACTCATTATTTTGATTCTTGTTAAGCTGTGAATTGCCTTCTGCGAGTCAACATGATTATACAGTTATTGTTGTTTCAACTTTGCTATGCAAGTTCAAAATAAAGTGAACTCATTAATGAGCATTATGTTCACTTATCCCCATTAGTGGGTTCAATTTAGTAATTTCAATTAAGTAATGTCTTTGAATTAGGGTATCAAGATGATCTAAAAGAATGCCTTGTTTTAACTTAATTATAAAAACACACAAATTTGAGTAAATTATTTTTATTTTTATTAAAACCAATGTTAAGCCAATACAAGCTATACATAAACATTTAAATCAGGCAATCATCTCAAACTTGTAATCAATACTTTTTTAGGTACCAAACTTCAGTTGGGTGTGGGTCACATGAGGCTAAGAGAAGGGTTGTGTGTGAGCTTACACTATGAGCTTACACCAAAAGTATTTCTCAGTGTGTGTGTGTAAGGTGGATGATGGGAAGTGTTTCCTGCCGTTCTCAACCAAGAATTGGTCATGCTGAATGTAGGCTAGATAGACCAATAGACACACACATATATATATATATATATATATATATATATATATATATATATATATATATATATATACTACCTATATACATTGGCATTACAGAATAATTAAAATCTTTATCACCTTTCTGTCATTTTCTACAGTTGCATAAGCACTATAACTGCCAAGTGCACATTTAATAATGTGTGTGTATAGAGAGTGAATATGCCTATAGGCCTACATTAGATCTTATTGAATCATATGCTCATTTTATATTTTATTGTCACACTTTGATTTGTCCATTAAATAAATAATTGTACCCATTAAACTCAAACGTGTAAGGCTTTTATTTGTACACATAACATTGAACTGGTGTTCTTAAAAGGTTTCAGAAAAAGAAAAAAGAAACTAAATGTGCTGCATGCGACTGTACCAGAGTACCAATGGAATGTGCTTCGTCCACTGTCAGAACAGTGGGACACTTTAAACAGCTGATTAAGACACGTTTATTTAAGGCTGTTTTTCTCTGATTGTTGTATTGCCATTGTTGTTTTTGTTTATTTTAATGTAGCGCTTTGAGTTTAAGAAAAGCGCATTATAAATAAAATGTATTATTAGGCTATTATTATTATATGATGCAATCAGAGAAATAAACTAAATTAGGCCTACTATTAAATTACTAAAAGCAGAAACTAGTATCTAGGCTAAATAAACTTGTATTGCCTTTGTTTAATTGACATAAGTTGTACTGGATGTAGAATATATAGAATATATAAAGAACAAGAGTTATAGCAATCTCTATAAAGCGCTCAATAGCCTGAAGATGACTGATCATCTGATGAATTTGCAGGATAAATCCCTTATTTTTATAAATCCCAAACGGGTTGAGAATTATGTTTAAAGTTGGTTCAGTTTATGTTGTATATAGGACAACTACTTTTTCTTCTTCTACTTTTACTCGTTTGTATAGCTATTTTATTTGTGTTCCTTTCTTCTTTTAATAGTTTGAAATCAAGATTTGTCATTTATTAATAAGAAAATGGTTTTCTATGACCTACCTTGTCATTGTTCGTGCCTGTTAAGGGTCCGTTAAGTACGATCTCTTCTATTTACTCTTCTCGTTCCTCTTCTCTCTTCTCTTCATATCAGTTCCTAAATATTTTCTGAGCAGTCGACGGCCCAAATGCGGGGTGTAACATCAAATTCAATGTGTTCAAATTCAGTGCGTGTGTGTGTGTGTGTGTCCACTCTTGTTTTTGTTTCCCCAGCCCTGAAGAATTGTCTTTTTGGGAAGGTTGAAGCCCTCATCATGGGGCCGTACCTTTTACTGCACTGTAAACATTCAAACTTACATTTTGTTTGACAAATTGTGTTTTTAAAGTTTATGTAATATGAAAACGTTTGTTCAACTAATCAACACTAAGTTGAGAAAACAGACAGCTGTTACCTTAAACTTTTTCTTTTTCTTGTTTACAGTGTACCTTAGAGGAACATTTTTTCCCATTCAAGGACATGATTTGTACCATGGGCAACCAAAATGTCCCTTTTGTTTTTTAAAACTGGTTGGTACAATGTTGTACTATTACCAAAGGTACAAATGTTATCCTGAAGGTATACCCGTGACAAGCCCCTTAACTGTTTAAAATGTGTTCATTCGAAAACTATTAAAGCCTATTTTCCTATTGAATAACATGCACAGCACATGAATACATAAAATACATATGAACATTTGAATACTTTCGTTCCAACTTACAGTAAAGTATTTATTTGTGTAAATACATCAGACTTATACGGAGGCCTGATTGGACACGCTTCAGTGAGAGGAGACTCGTCAGTGTGTAAATAAAGAGATCTAAAATGGCTGAGCATGAGGTGGAGGACGGTGTTTAATTAAATACATGCAGAGGAAAAGTGGAAAACAAAACAAAAGTCTAGCTTTCTTGTATATTGTAAAGTCTAATGTATTTACACAAAGAAATACTTTGGCAAGAAGGCAAAGAAAAGACCCAAAAAGGATATTTTTGTATGATTCAGAGCAATCTCACTTCCTGTACGTCAGACACCATGGAGTCAAGTTTCAACGAAAGAGGTGTAGCTACCCTTGAGGTTGTTGTTCTAGGCGGGTCCATCAGATGTCCACGTGAATCCCCCCTGTCCCCCCCCCCCCCTATTGACGATTACGAGAATGAGACTGTGTTGCTCTGACGTATCTGTGCCTCATTCCTCAGGAGCCTGTGCTTCTATTGTGCGACTATTGTGTAATGAAGCTTCTTCGTGAATAGTTTTTTTTTAAACCTTTTAACAAACAGCAGATTATTTTAGTTGCACATTTTATTTTTTAACTCTAGTGGTTAAACTGTTCATGATGTTTAGTCATCATCATCTAATCTTTACTGGGTGTTTAGTGTGAAATCTAGAAGCACTTCACACTAACGGTTTCATCTGTGACATTAATGTATTAACTAATTAATTTGAGCAGTAGGCTACATATTCATTTATTCATTTTTGTTAACGTAAATGAAAATACAGCTGTTAATTTTTGTTCATGTTAGTTCAGTGTATTTATGTTAATAAATGTAATAGTAAACGTTGAAGTTAACATTAACAAAGATGAAATGCCTAAATCGGGGGTTCTCAAAGTCTACATTCAAAGGTCCAAATCTGAATTTATCAATGTCAAAGGTCCGGAACTAGCCTGTTGGTTATTACTGAACTTGTTTTTAATAAACATGCATAAATCAACACTGATTTAATGAAAATAATAATAATAATAAGGTGCCTTTTGCATTCTAAATAGCCTACATTAATAACAAGTGCAAAAGCGGAAAAAATTTTACTTCATTTTGCTGAAGTAAAGAGAAAAAGAGACTAACACTCATGAACGCATGAACAGTTATTTTATTAAATATCTGTGAAGACATAAAATAAGAATACATAAATTAGAATTTAGAAAATAAGAGTGTTTCAATAGGCTGGTTTGAGATGCGCCTTGCCTGAAGTGTATTCGAGATGTAATTTAAGATCTGTTGTTTATATATGAAAATAAATATAATGAACAAGACACCCAAAGTACTTATTTAATTCCATTCAAAATACGTGTTTATCAATATTTTTTTCTTTAATGCAGACAAGTGTTTTTATATAGGCCTCTATATATTTTAATAAACATGACATCACGTAGGCTAATCCATATCGCACTGTCAAGAGTTTATTCACACATAACGTACGTATACATTTACATTTATTAATTTATCTGACGCTTTTATCCAAAGCGACTTACACTTGCTATCCATGTCAGAGGGATGTGTCTTTTCCACATCTCGTTTCCCATAATGCCTTGCTCAGCCGGGGAGAAGATCCGACACGTACGCCTTGCGCCCACGAGAGTTTTTTGGCATGAAATGACATCAGAGCCAGGAGGACCGCTCTCGCACACCAACCCTGTCCAGCAACGCTATCTCACGACCAATTCGTACGAATTTGTACGAGTGATTAAAAGGTGGCTCATTCGTACGAATTCATACGACCTCACTCGTACGGATTCGTACGATGTCCTTAGTAAGTTTAGGAAAGACATCTTTCTGCTCTTTGCACTTTGAAAACAGTTCCCCATGTTTTGTGGCATTGTATCATGTGAAAAGATTATGGTATGAGGTGTCTAAGGATAAGGTACTCTTTAATTTTGTTTTGCATTTTTAAATGTGATTTTTGGATATTTAAAGTATGATAACAGTGTGATTTAAGGAGGCTTTTGTAATTAATTTGTTAATTTTATTAGTCAAATTTCACATCCATAAGTGTACGTTTTCTAACAAAAAGCCCCTTTTCTCTGTATTCGTTAAAGAATTCGAAAATTATTTGTCTACTATTAAATTTAGTAGGCTACTAATGCAAAAGCTAATAAAACTGTTCATTTGTGTACTGTCTTCAAAATCTTTGATTGATGCAAAGGGCTTGTATTTTTTTGATATTTGTATTTTACTTTATGTAAATGCATGGTCTTTGCTCCCCTGGCTCTGAAGTGTATCTTGTATTGTTTTGTTTAAGCAAAAAAAAAAAAACAACAACACCACACATTTCTAACCGGCATGCATCTTTCAATAACAAAAAATAAGAATACATAAATTTGAATTTAGAAAATAAGAGTGTTTCAATGTAATAAGAGAATGATTGGCCTAAATAGTCGCATGATTGGCCGCCTCAGTGGGAGGAGAAGAAGAGGGGGATGACGCAAGGCTCCCAGAGAGAGGAAGACGCAACGTGGCGCGGTCCTGTGGAGAAAAGAGAATTAGAGTTGATTTACGCTGAACAAACTACTTGTTTTATCACAGAACCAATAGAAAGAGATTTTGAAATAGAAACATTGTCTTGGATATTGTGATAGCTGATTTTGAGTGAATGTGAGACTGATTTTACGAACGCGCTGAGAATGCGGGCCTAAAATTGGGAGAGTTGCCTTAAACTTTTCCAATCGAAATTTGAGTCTCTTGTAAGTGGAATTACTGAGTTCATTATTATTATTGAAGTTCTTTTGTGTAAATGTTTGATAAGAGATGTTCAAATATGTGTGTTATATGGGTCATTCCAGAATTCGGAAATGCAGTCAATGTGTAAAAAACATTTGTCCTGAGACTGAATATAAATAGACTTGAAGATTTTTTTCTTCAACAATATTATTGAAAAAAAAAGAAGTCTCTAGTACCCACTTAAGTGCCATTTTTCTCTTGTCCCACCTTCTAGATGACCAAATTGGTTAAATTACATTTGAAATATTAAACCATTTTTTTTAAATGATAGAAATATTTCAAATTATAGAAATGTTGCAATAAAGTTATGTCCCACAACATACATGCAACCCTGTTACCGAAAAATATGTCACTCTAACCAATGCAACCCTGTTACACTTATTATCAGAATAATAATTTTGCTTTTTGCAGAACAAATTTTCAGAACAAATTAATTTAAAGGTTTTCTTCTTCTTTTTACATAAGTGTGTCCTAAAGATGACAGTAAGAGCTTGCTAAACAGCTAGCTTCTTTTCATGAGAAAAAATAAAGAGCCAGTTTTTCAAAATTATAAATGCCTAAATTGTCCTCCAATTCTGGAATGACCCATATGCAGTTAAATGTAAGAGGAAAAAAGCTCTGTAAATGTAAATGTTCTGTAAAAATGAGAAAAATACTGCATAAATGTGTTAAACAAGTGATGTTTTAAAGTTAAAACATATTTTGAACAGTTAATGAGATGTAAATGTAATAGTTTTCGTCGTGTGTAATTGAGCAGATGAGGCCTAGCGCGTCATATGAATATCGCTCTTGGTATATGTGAAGTTAATGTTATAACAAGTAGAAATGTTAATTGTTGTTTATATTCAAATTAAGCGTTGTAATAATGTATATTTTGAGGAGAATGTCTAATTGTATTTCTGGCCTTGTCTTTTTCAAGGTTAGGTTTTTTCCCCCACCCCTTTTCTCCCTTTTCTTGGGTTTTTTCTTTTGGGTCTTTGTCTGTTATTTTTTCTCATTTCTGAGTTGGATGCTGCATTCTGGAATATTGGAGGAGTTGGAGAAGTTTGCACGCGTATTGTCCCTGCTTCACATCGAAAGAATGAGAAACTATTGCAAGCTGGCGAGCCATGCCCATATAAGGATCGAACTGTGGATCAACGCGTGAACAGTGTGGTAAGACTGAGCAGATGTTTTTTTCCTTTTCCTACTGAACTGTTAAAGGTTGTATCAGTGATTTCAGGCCCAAACATAAATGATCACATTCATCACAGAACAGAGCAAGGGCAGCATTTGTGCTTATAAAACTTTTTTCTTTATGTGTGAAATGCCTATGGTTTGTAAGACCCTTATACATCGTCTGGTGTCGTTTAAAGCCCGTTGAAGCGTCACTGAAACTGTCATTTGGACCTTGAACCGTTTGGGTCCATTGAAGTCCATTATATGGAGAAAAATCCTGGAATGTTTTCATAAAAAACATCAAAATTTCATTTATTTTCGACTGAATAAGGAAAGACATGGACATCTTGGATGACAAGGGGCTGAGTAAATTATCAGCAAACTAACAAATAAACCGGATCTGAGAAAAATGTTTTTGATTTGAGCATTAACACGGTGTGAACGTGGCCTTTAACTCCGACCTCGTCTACTCCGTGTGTTTCTCTGCACAGGTCCCGAGCAACCAGGACGCGATCATCCCTGGCTTCATTCACTCCGGCACCGACACAGCACCACGGACCCTGGGTGATTCCACGGCGGAAGACGCGAGCCAGGACCAGACCAAGGACCTCCCCACCCCTCCCGGCCTTCGAGATCTCCACCCGGAACCGCTTCTCCCCTCTTCGCGAGTCGGAACGCGACGACGCCGTGATCATCGGCAGTTCCATCGTCCGTCATGTCCGCGCTACCTCGGGTAAAGGTAAGGTGCGCACTCACTGCTTTCCTGGTGCTCGTGTTCTCGATGTCGCTGCGCAGGTTCCCGAGATCCTGAACGGTGACGAGCGCGTCGGAGCTGTCGTGCTGCACGTGGGAACGAACGACATCAGGCTGCGGCAGACGGAGGTTCTGAAGGAGGACTACAGGAGCCTGATCGAGACCGTACACAGCACATCGCCTGAAGCAACGATCGTCGTGTCTGGACCGCTTCCCACAAACCGACATTTAGTGCTAATAATCTACTGAACCTTTCAGTTCTGGGAGCGGCCTAGGCTCTTCCGTGCTGATGGCCTGCACCCCAGCAGAGTCGGAGCGGCTGTTCTGTCGGACAACATCTCCAAGACGCTACACACCATATGACTAGTAAGTCAAAGTCCAAATCACAGTCTCTGCTGTCCCAACTTAATTGATATAAGTACCAATGTAGAACATTATATAGAAACTGTGTCTATTCCTCGCTTAGGGAGGCAAAACAATAAATCTACTGTAGGATCTAGGAACATTTTTATTGTAATTAAACCAGAAAATCTCAATATCAGTGATAAACAATTTCTAAAGCTAGGTCTTCTAAACATTAGATCACAAACACCTAAGGCAGTTATTGTAAATGAAATGGTCACAGATAATAGTTTCGATGTACTGTGCCTTACTGAAACCTGGCTTAAACCAAATGATTATTTCGGTATAAATGAGTCTACTCCGCCAGGATACTGTTATAAGCATGAGCCCCGTCTGATTGGTCGTGGCGGTGGTGTTGCAACAATCTATAGAGATATTCTTAATGTTACTCAGAAAACAGGTCACAGGTTTAATTCGTTTGAGGTACTTGTGCTAAATGTTACACTCTTAGATTTAAGAAAGAAATCCCTATTATCTCTAGCCTTGGCTACTGTATATAGACCTCCAGGGCCTTACGCCGATTTCCTAAAAGAGTTTGCAGACTTTCTCTCAGATCTAGTGGTCAATGTCGATAAAGCAATAATTGTTGGAGATTTTAACATACATGTAGATAATCCAAATGATGCGTTAGGGGCTGCGTTTACAGATTTACTAAACTGCTTTGCAATGCATTCTGGGAGCCATGGATAAGTTTGGTATGATGCACCAGAATGCATTGCACCATGAAGCATGTCACCATTGTTGAGATTCATATGCTGATTCTTGATGTCTGTGTGTGAGGAAAAAACAAGTCTTAAATGTGTAAATTATTTAGCCATTTTTCTGTCTTTTGTTATAATTCATAAATGACAAGGAGGCAGCCTCTCGCAATGCAAAGTCAATGGAGACGGTGGGCGTGGTCTTCAGTTTATGACGCGTTGCGCTCAGTCTCTGTTAGACAACTAGCCTAACCAACAAAAAAAACGCCCAAAAGACTGGATTCATGTTCCAGCAGTTTGGTGTAAAATTGTGTGTTTCAGCAACAGGAGAGGAGACAAGCGGTGTTAAAGTAGACCTTGTGCAAATGGCAAACATCATTGCATTATTATGCAATATTCAGCAAAACATCATGTCCAACCAACAGAGCTCAATAAAGGCTGGACAAACCAGTATAGACAATAACCTGGCTATTTTATTCAGGCTAGTCAGCAGTGAATCCGCAGGGGAAATGTCTGCACATTTTACAGAAAATTTTCCATTCTTGACAGTGCAGGGAAATACCTTCACATTGGGTTGTGAAGGTGGCTCGTCGATCGGCTCGTCGAGCCTCTGAAGAACTGGGCTGGGTGGACTCGGCAGATGGAGGCAGTGGCGTGTCTTCTTCCTCAACTCTTGGTTTTTTCAAAAAGCACATTAAAGAAATTTGTTTAGCCATTATTGTGGCGATGTTAAAGAAATTGGAAAAAAAGCATCTAGCCCGCAACCAATAACGTTCCGGAGGGAGGCTTTCTACAACTTGCTTCAACAGTTCCATTTTATTCGGAAAACAAATTTAACACACACACACACTAGTCAACAATAAATCGGGTTTATATTAATATCTTTTCTTAAATACATTTTAATAATTAAAATAAACTGGATTTATAAAAGAAAACCCGTAGCATTAATATGTGCGCACATTAATATGTAGCCTATATAAACATTACATTACACATTATTGATCTTTTCATTACACATATACATTAATATATTAACAGTAACACATTAATATAGTGTATATTAATGTGAGCACATATTAATACCAGGTTTTGTCATTTTATTTTATAAAGTCTCTTTAACGGGAGAGAGCGAAGTAATGAAGTAGGCCTATACACAGAAGAGTTTAAACTCTCTTACATTTTATTTAGCTTAAATATGACACTCATTCATGGAGTTAAGCACAAATTACATAAAGTTACAGAAGTTAAATAAAACTAATGAATTTAAATGTATTCGAGAGCTCCACGGCTCTCATTTATAAAACTGTGCGTAGGATCCTCGCTAATGTGTGTGCGCGCGCACACGAAAGACAAATGTCGCACGCCAAAAAAGATCCAGACTTATAAAAGCGCGCGAACGCCAGAAGCTGCGCAAAATGATTATTCCCATGTTTAACTGTACAAGACTTTAGGAAAATATGAGCGTCACATGACATTAATAGCTACAAATCATTTAGTAGCCTATCCTTGGCTTTTATTATTATTATTATTATTATTATTATTATTTATAAATCAATCAATAAATAAAACATTTTCTCAATCTTTTGCACTGGCCAAATTGTATTTTTAATTGATTTATATTTTTAATGGAAACAGATAGGACTTGTTGTGCATTATTTCCACAAAAATATTTTCTCAGACAATCTGCTATTATCATAAGCAATTCTCTCAAAAATGCTCTCACCTGCTACCCACCGAGCAAAAATTATGTCCAAAAGACGTCTTTTCAAGGTCTTTGTCACAAAAGTCGGACGTTGAAAAGACGTCCACTGAGGGGCCAGAATGAAAGTTTTTATGACGTCTTTTTTTGACGTGTTCTGGACGTCCGATATAGTCGTGTACGTCTTGTACGAAGGGTCCATGAACGTCTATATCGGACGTCCAGAACACGTCAAAAAAAGACGTCATAAAAACTTTCATTCTGGCCCCTCAGTGGACGTCTTTTCAACGTCCGACTTTTGTGACAAAGACCTTGAAAAGACGTCTTTTGGACATCATTTCCCCCCTGCCGACTTCCATTTGCACATGACAAAACAAAAGAACACAAACATAACATTAAAATGCTACAAAGTCACCCAAAACAAAACAGGTACATATAACCACATAATAGAGGACAGTAAGAAAATATCTGTTCCACAGTACCAAGAGAAAATACTGTAAATCAAGTGACACACTAAACTCCAGTCGTAAGACTATTCTTATCAGAATTAGAAATGTAAGAGGGTGGCAAAGCCTCCAAACACTCAAAGGAATAACATGCCTGTTACATATTACATACATCTAGTGGTCATTTTCGCACAGCATTTCATAAATATCCTATCTACATTTAGATCACTCGTAAATTCCCTTTCTTTAAGGTACTACAAACACAGATATGCACATTTTAATCACAGTATTTAATCATTCTCATATAAGATACCTCTACAAACAGAAGAAGAAAAAAAACTACGACCCAGACATAACCTTCTGGTGCATATTCTGGATCAGCCGAATGACTGGTTTAACCACCCTCCCACATCTGGTTTTGACAGTTAATGACCCACCCTGAGTTGAAGGCGCTCTGGAACAATGCAGTCAGTGGCCACAGTATCAGTATATTCATCCGCACCAGCCTGATTAATGCTCCCCTCATCAGGTTCGCATGTCTGACATTCCAGGATCTCAAGATCTCCATTCCATTTGACCAAGGCTTGTAGAATGAGGTGCAGACAGGGCAGCAGGGTCAGTGTATCTTTTGGTCATTTCATTTCCTTTTTGGAATGGAATAACGAGAAATGAAAACAGGCTCATTTATTCGTTTTTTTGTTTAGTTTAAAAAACGAAAAATGAGATTTTGGCTCGATTTTTCATTTTTCGTTTGTGGTTTACAAATCGGTTTATGGGTTCGATATTTCATTCGCACACATGGGCGGCGCTGAAACACCCCTTTCATCTGATTGGTCAAACCGCTCCGCCTTCAGTACGAGCTTATTTTACTGTCAGGCAGAATAAGAGTCAGTACGAGTGCGGCACTGACAAATGCACTGACTTTAATAAAATAATGTCTGAAACCACCACTCACTGTTAACTACGCACAACATTTGACGCAGAAAGATGTTGCTGGTCACGTAATTCGTGCTGCTGCGACCCGATTAATGTAGCTACCATTCATAAATACAGTGCAAATATTGTATAGGCTACAGTCTTTTATTTACATGAAAAGGCAGGTAGGCGTGTTTGACACATGTTTAAATATTTTTGTTAATTGAATAGAAATAAAGTTTATATTTATGAATGTCATGTGTTGCCTACTCAGTTCACATGAAAAGAAAGAGACAGAAAAGAAGCTAGAATCATTAAACGTACAATACAGACAAAATTAGCAAGGTTTAAGATGAATTAAAATCATGTCGTTTGAAGAGCACGGCATACCTTTAAAATGTTATTAGTTTTATTATAAAACGAATAAAATTGTATTATATATTGAAGTGGTTGATGTTTCTCTGAGTTTTCTTTATATTGGCTTGAAAAAGCCAGCATATATTTAGGCCTACACATTATTATTATGTAGCCTATTATTATTATGAGAAATTGACTCCGCCTAGAACTTTAATGCTTCACCAAACTCAGCTCAGACTGGTCTGACTCGCTTATATCTTTTCTAACTGGTGCTGGTCAGACTTACTTTACCTAAAAATCCATTGATTTGCGTAATCTGAGCAATGAAGGCCGTAATATTTTATGCTGCCCACTAGAGGGGGCGACAGGATAATACGTCTTTTCTCCTCTCTTTTCCTGTTTGCATCAGTTTAAATGACAAATAAATGCAACTTCTGTTTCATTCATAAATAGGCCGTATGATACGTATCTGTGTATGAGAACAAGCTTTACACTTCAAGCAACTTATTAAAACTTGAACCCTACTTCAAAGTTTGCCACTCTATAGTTTATTTTAAGATATTGTTATTCACACTGGTTTTTGCATTTAATGTGGAACTTTTATTTGTCATGGGCTCTATATTTTAAGATGTACTAGAAAAAATATGATTCAACAACACAAACTCGGCACATTTGTTTTCCTTTCAATGCTATAGTCAACAAGTTATCCTGCTTTTTGCCATATGGCTTGCCAATGGCACTGCCCAGAATAAACTATCTATCTATCTATCTGTCTGTCTGTCTGTCTGTCTGTCTGACTGTCTGACTGTCTGTCTGTCTGTCTGTCTGACTGTCTGACTGTCTGTCTGTCTGTCTGTCTGTCTGTCTGTCTGACTACTGTCTGTCTAAAAACTTGATTGCAAACAATTATGCACAAATATAGCTTAAATAACAGTTTAAAAAAGGTGGTCAGGTCTGCTATATTTCACAAAGGAAATTTGTGCGGTCGTTGGCGTTATACGAGAAGGACATTCTGAATATTAGCCTACTGTAAAATTAGCTTTCTTACTGTAAAAATGCGGATTGATCAGTGCACAGTTATTCCAGACGCCTCCCGGTGCTATTCGTAATCGTGTAATCACAGATCATGAACAGATGCTTTACACAACAAGGGCAGCCTATATTCCCATTGGGTTGTTGGGTTTTTATGTTTTATGGGAACTTTAGACATAATGATTTTTATACTGTACAAACTGTGTCATCCCCTAAGTCTCTAATGTAACATCATATTTCATACGGACATGTTATGGACATATTATCATGGTAGCCACAGTTCAGCCTATTATTGTTTTTTTATTTCCACTTCCTTTTTATCCAAAGAGACGGAACTATTTGCACTGTATTTATTAATGGGAAATAGCTAGCCTATAGCCTACCATGCTAAAATAATCCTGTCATATAGGCCTACTGTGGCTCACATTAATCGGGTCGCAGCAGCACGAATTACGTGACCAGCAACATCTTTCTGCGTCAAATGTTGTGCGTAGTTAACAGTGAGTGGTGGTTTCAGACATTATTTTATTAAAGTCAGTGCATTTGTCAGTGCCGCACTCGTACTGACTCTTATTCTGCCTGACAGTAAAATAAGCTCGTACTGAAGGCGGAGCGGTTTGACCAATCAGATGAAAGGGGTGTTTCAGCGCCGCCCATGTGTGCGAATGAAATATCGAACCCATAAACCGATTTGTAAACCACAAACGAAAAATGAAAAATCGAGCCAAAATCTCATTTTTCGTTTTTTAAACTAAACAAAAAAACGAATAAATGAGCCTGTTTTCATTTCTCGCTATTCCATTCCAAAAAGGAAATGAAATGATCAAAAGATACACGGACCCAGCAGACTGTTCATCTGGCATAAACTGGACAGAATGAGACTCAGAAAGATCAACTTCAGAAACTGTGAGTTCCGACACCCACGCCACAGTTCTCTCATCTGATTCATTGACGGGCTATCTCAACTCTGCATTTTCACTCACAGACAGACATTACTGTTCGGGGGAACAGTCCAGGAATGTTGTTCACAGAAATCTCATCATGCTAGTGAACTTCCTGAACGAGATATCAGAAGAGGTAGGAAGTTCACTGGCATGATGAGATTTCTGCAACTTTCTCAGTTCCCAGCCAGTTCCAGTCACACAATTTCTGATACGGAATGTGTGGACCTCATTGTTCATTCCTGTCAGAGACTCTCCCATCTATCAGCAGTTTTCCTCTTGCCACGCTCGCCCTTATTGGCCAACAACACTCTATCGCCGATGTTCACTGGAGCACCTTTCTGCTTTTTGTTGTAGAGGTTTGCTTGCCTCTGCTGTTGTTTTGAAGCTGAACATTGGGCCACTTTCATCGCTTGTGCAAGATCATCTCGGAAACCCTGCATATACTGGTTATAGTCGACCACCTGAAAGCCCCTCCTTTCGGTCTCTCTCATCTAGTCAGGGAACTCTTTCTCTGTCTCCCTCCTTTATCGCATGCACACAGCCTCACACACATAGACACACACACTGCGCGCGTGCTTCTCCCTATGACCTGAACATTTTTTGTCAGACATTGTTTGTGGAGACATTGCATCGTCTTAAGGCAAAGAGGGAGCTCCACAGCAGTAATGGGAATTCTTTGGGAGAACCTTAATTTTGAAAAGTAGCCTGAAGCACAGACATGACTGATGGAGAAACACTACAATTAGAAGCGAGGGTTGATAAAGTCCCACCCACCAATGAAAGGAAATATTGAGTAATACATTTGTTTTGTCAGTAATAATGGACAAGACATTGCGCTGAATTTCGTTTTTTTGTTTTGATTAAAAAAACGAAAAAAAAGAAAAAATCAAACTGAATGTTGGTTTTTCGTTTCAGGTCAAAATAAAAAAAATGGTAAAAACGGCCTGTTTCATTTTTCCCTTTGTTAATTAGGCCTATACCAAGAAAAACAAACGTTTAAAACGTTCCTTCGTGACCAAGGTACGTTTTAACCGTTTGTTTTTTTGGTATAATTAACAAAGGAAAAAAACTGAAACGGGCCGTTTTTCTGTTTTTTTCATTTTGACCTGAAACGAAAAACCAACATTCAGTTTGATTTTTCGTTTTTTCGTTTTTTTAATCAAAACAAAAAAACGAAATTCAGCGCAATGTCTTGTTTTCCACTATTACTGACAAAACAAATGTATTACTCAATATTTCCTTTCATTGGTGGGTGGGACTTTGTCAACCCCTCGCTTCTGATTGGATAGTGTTCTCCATCAGTCATGTCTGTGCTTCAGGCTACTTTTCAAAATTAAGGTTCTCCCAAAGAATTATTTCTGTTATTTAGCATCACAGATTAAGGCTTATTTTAGTAAATGCTGTGGACAGTAAAGTGTTCTCAATATTATAAAGATCGATGCCATCGAATTAACAGTAAGCACACTAAAAGGATTGACAGAAAATGGCCAGCAGGGGTCGCACTGCACCTCCTCAGCTGTGATCACCTGGAGCCACTTGAGGAAACATGCTTAGTGTTATTCTGCAGTGTTTGCAGATTAATCCTACTATATATGGTCTAGTTATCATATTTTATTATTAAGCTTATTGCCCAGATTTGAAATGCAAATTAACATTAAAAGCATTTAAAAAAAAAATGTGATAAAATATGATCTCCGCTGTCAAAACAGCAACCAGCTTTAGTTAGCCGACTAACATAGGCTACACGTGTACACTTAAGATTTTCCTGTATTAGGAAGCGCATTAGAGTAGACGACCATCTATCTCCCCATTGTGAGCATGCGTGTTATTGGATGGAGACACCAAATGCCAGTGCGCCACAGTTCAATCATTTGATGTAGCCTCAGCGTCAGACACAGAACGTTACAGTTGTAGTGAACTTATTTCTTCTAAAGTGTTGAAAACTCAGAAGCTAAGACCAGGAGACTCGAGTGTATCTTTTGCAGGGTCTTTATTGAGCAAAAAGCTTCTTCGTTGCTGTAGTCTTCAAAGCTCGCTCGTCTCGAGTCTAACTAAGGGAGAAATTCCCTCACAATTATAACAATCTTAAAAGGGGGAGGGACTTACAAAGCATGTGAATGATGGGAACAGGTTTAGGAAACCAGTTCTAGATTTAAACTTTTGCCCATCTCGGTCCAAATCAAATTCCTATTCAAACACTGAGAGTTAAGAAAACAGGACCAAGGGTCTTATAATAGAGGGAAACAGGAATGTCAGGAAGAAGCAATTAAGAGTTTCAGTAATCTGACAAATACAGAAAAACAGGATTGGCCAGATTCTCGTGCTGGAAACTGTTTCAAAGCTGATATTCTAACAGCTGATATCCTAACCTGAAATACTTTGGTATTGGAATCTAAATTAAACATTTAATAAATGTGTATTCTTTCACAGTTGATCTCAGACGGTCTGACCCCGGGGAGTCTCTCTACACTCTTCTCTCTGTGAGATGGAAGAGTTAGACAGTTGTGAGGCGCTGTGGAGAGTAGTTCCCTCTGCAGCTCTGGCTGGATGAAACCTGATGACCCCCAACATTTCACAAATTTAGGGGAGCTCATGTCTTACTGTATTATAAAGAGCTAAGCTCCCCCGTAGTTCTCACCCTGGGAGGACCTGAACTGTGGCCCATCCGCGTTCTCTATCATCACAACACACTCTCACAGTGCAATTGGAGACGTGCAGTTCATCAAGGGGGTTCAAGCTGAAGTGTAGCTATTTTGACACAACAGAGGAGATCATATTCGATCACATCACAGATGTTGGATAAGCTTAAATAAGGTGACTTCCTGGGAGCGTTCCAAGCCAGTTTACAAACTTTTTTTTATTGCATCTGGTTTCATGCTATGTCAAAATTAAGGAGCATAGGCCTATAATAAACCAATTAACAATGAACTCAGATTGAGACATTTCAGCATACTGGCCTCTTATTACTCAACCAAGGTAGCCTACTGTAATATCTTAGTTTCCTAAACACAAATGTGTGTAGTAAATTATTTGCAAAGTATAGGCTATGATTATTAGGATAATTAAATGAGTTACAATTATGAGTTGGTGTGCCTTTAAGTTCTGGTTTGACCTTTGATGTGGAAACCTTTGCCTTAGACCAGTGTTTCTCAAACTTTTTCTGCCATTCCCCACTTTGAAGGTATAAGGGTTCGTGCCCCACCTGTCCCCATGCAATCGCCCCAACAAAATGTTAATAAACTAATCTTTAAGTTAAAATTTATTTTATTAACATGACATTTTAAAAACATAAACATGATGGTAGATAAGAATAAGAATGCAATTGTGTTTGTATTTTGCCTCTGATAACATCAAATTCAGAAACGGAGAAAATAAAAGTGTGGACTAGTTATGGTTTGAAAAAGAATAATAATAATCTCAGGGTTTTTCCTGGCTCAAAACGAGGCGGAGGTGGTAAAATCCTAATAATGTACATATTTTAGGTATTTTTATAATAATAATTGTATTTTATATTTTTCGAGGACTATCATAGCTATAAGCCACTGTAGGGGGTCCGGGGGCATCGTCCCCTGGAAGAAAAATTTGTACGTTTTAAAGATAAATTCATAAATCTGGTGCACTTTGAAAGTTCAAAATTAAGTGATTAACTAATTTAGCGTCTGTAATGAGCCTGTTTTGTAGTAGGCCTAGGCTACATATTTTCTGAGCCAGAGACGGAGAGCGCTCAGCGCTTGACATCACAACTATTCAGTGTTTTCAACCACATCATGTTTATTTTAGGTTTCAGACATTCAAATTTAGACAGACATTTAAAAAAAGCAATCAATTTAGAGTTTGTCAAATACACACTTATGTCTATGGAAGCGGCAATAATAATTATTTCCATTATAATTAGATGACACGTATTATTTATATCAAATACACATCGTGCAAGTAACTTTCAAGTTTACTCTATGCTTTTCCCAGTTCACCGGCCACTTACTTTCATGTTTTTCGGGAGAAGTGGATAAATTGACGTTTAAAATGCGGCATAAACTAACGCCCATCGCGTAGCCTATAGCTCAACTAAGGTGTTTAAACAACAAAACACATCCACAATCGGAATATCAGATATGTCCTGCTATAGCCAACAAATTTGTGAAATAAAAGCATATAATCAGTCATTCAGCGCTGCGGTGTGACAAGCAATGACGCGTCACCATGGAAACCATAAAGGGATACGATCTAAATAACGGGCGCCTCTAAAAACTTATAAACTTACGTGTGAAAAGGTTAAGTAAGTGTGTCGTTGTTTTGTTTTAAGTTTATGCTCAATAAATAAACACTGCAGGATTAACTCAGTGGAACTGTTTTCTCAAGTGGATATTTCTCATACTCCAGGTCAGCCTTTCTCAAACTTTTTTCAGTCAGGGCACCTTTCAAAAGTGCATAAAATCTCAAGGCACCCCAGTGTAAATTATAATTTAAAAACACTGCATAAACCAAATGTAAATTAGTGGTCGACCGATATATCGGTCGATATTTGGCTTTTTTAAAATATCGGCATCGGCCGATAAGTTTTTCTGATTGGCCGATGTGTTGAAAGCGGGACTTTTATTTTGACGGCGCTGCGGACTTTTATTTTGACGGGCGGCGCTGAGAGGACCAGCGCGCAGCGAGCGCCTGAGAAGAGAACAGCAGCGACTAATCACCTATGCTAATCACACAGCGCTCACTCACATTCTCCGTCTTCATTAGTTTACGATCTATGTCAGTCATATCTAATACTTTGTTAGACAGAACTGGTGGCTACAGAACTGCTAAACGAAGAAAGTTAATGGTATGCGAAAAAGTAATGCGTTTGCTTTTATATTATTTGTAACAGGAAAGGCAAACAATCAGGCTAAAATACTTTCTCATTTACCGTCAACATTCAGCAAATTCGCATCTACATCATTTAAACACATCTCTGAATATCCAATAAACATTTAATTTCACAAACCTTGCAGATTAATCGAATCCAGCTGTGATATCTTGTGAAGTGTGCATTTGTAGCCTGCATAAACGTGTTACTGCGAGTGACGGTCCGTGTAAGTGAGTGAATGCGAACAGAAGATCAGCTTCACAGGAGACGCGATCGAACACTTTAAATCCTTCATTTTAAAATATGCTGTGCTATATCCAGTTGCCCACTGTGTCATATTCATGTCGTTTTAACTGTGTGCTGTATGTAAACTTAGCGTTACCTTGTCAAAAGTCAAAGTAAAAAAAAGTTGGGTGCTCGAGCCCCTGCCCTATAGAGATCGCTAAGACATGTGACCAACTGGGCGGCAACGTCATCAGAACGCAAAGAATTATGGGTATGTTTGGCCCGTTTACATGGGCTGGCATAGCAGGCTATAGCGTTCTGGCATAAAAATAATGAAAAATTAGCGTGAAAAACAGAATATAATATAATATAATCCTACAAAATGCAGCGGGCTAAAGAAAACATTGTTGGACCATACTGCTTAAACCTAAATCCTAATGCAAAGATGAGATATGACGAGAAAATAAGGGAATCAAAGGACTGGATCCTTACGAGCATATTGACAGGTCAGGAGATGTCATCCTGTTGCCCAACTTCCAGCACCCATATACAACTACATGGTGTTAGTGCACACAAACACGAAGTTTTCAGTAACTTCAAGTCGCTGCAGCACCCAGCAGATTTCATCATGAGTCAATTTTGTACCCACCACTTAAAAAAAAAAAAAAAAAAGCGTTGTCTTGTTGTCCACTTCTTTTTGACATGATGCTGGTATAATTATCTCTATCTGACTATCGCGCTTCCTTTTTTAAAGAATATCATGAGTGTAGAATGTCCCCTCTGTGGCACCAGTTTATTTTTGTCATTTTCCAAATTAAATACTTCGATCCGCACACATTGTTTGAGTTCTTAAATGGTCTAGTGGTAGATATTCTGCCAAGCGTGTCAGAGGTTTTGGGTTCTAATCCACACAACGTTTAGTTTTTTTCTCTGTCAATAAAACCGAACATGTTCATCAGTGGGTACAGTCTATATTAAGCAGGGACAAATTTGTGTGCAGTTTATTTTGTGATTTTACCGGAACGAACAGAGAGTCTCTGCAACGGCGATAGATTGAAGCGCGCGTCCGACTGAGGACTGTGCGCGAGCCACAACACTATACATGAGCAGCGGCAACGAGCGCTCAGCTGGATCTCAAAAACAGATTTAAGCGCTAGATCTCGTATTTAATAGCGAACTAAATGAATGCTCTGCTAGTTAACTGGAGATGTTTTGTTTATTTGTATTTAGGTACATCCGTTCTATGACATTAGGCCTATATTTTTTACTAACCATACATTTACGTATATTGCGTCATTGTACCCAGCACTTCTGAAAATGCACTTCCGAAAGCATCTCTGTCCCCAGCAGCACACTTCAGACCAAACTGATGGGGGTGGCTAAGGGCTGGATTAAGATAGAGGGGATAAATGGTTTACATGTGGGGGCTGGGGGCAGCGTGTTGTATGTATGAAGGGAGTGAGTTTACTGTTGTTGTGGACAAATGCCACTTCTATCGTGAGAACGACTATTGCAGTTTATAACACAGCAGGTAGACGGCATCTTGAACACAGCGTTTTTCCCTCCATTCATTCAAGTCTGGCGCCTTATGTTTGTGCCGCGGATTCCCAAAATGCTTTGCGTTCACCATTGGTAATACGTCATGATGACGTCACATTAGCAATCTCTGTGCCCTTCTCAAACATATATCAATGATAATATTGTGGTCAATAAAAAAAATTTATTTGCTTATAATTTACATGACAATGTGTACAAAACTAAAGTGGCCTAAATTCACGTTTATTTTTACGTTTCTGTCAGTCTGAGGTGTTGTTGCTATAACGCGTTGCTATGGGTTGCGTCACTTGCGTCAAGTTGTGTGTGTCTTGCTTCGGTCTTGTGAGACGGATTTTTATGGTTAATTATATATATATATATATATGTTCATATGTTTAAAAAGAAGACGAATGTATTTATGTAAATTAAAATATATTTATATATGAAATGTCAGATTTAAAAAAAAAAAAATTAGCCTACGTCATTTTTTGGCGGCACCCCTGACGCAGTCAGGGGGCACCCCAGTGTGCCGCGGCACCCACTTTGAGAAAGGCTGCTCCAGGTGATCACAGCTGAGGAGGTGCAGTGCGACCCCTGCTGGCCATTTGTTGTCAATCCTTTTGGTGTGCTTATTGTTAGTTCGATGCATGGCATCGATCTTTATAATATTGAAAACACTTTACTGTCCACAGCAATTTACTAAAATAAGCCTTAATCTGTGAGGCTAAATAACAGAAATACCTTTATTTAATTCATCAGAAACATGCTCCAAACTGATCATACTGTTAAAAGCGCCTCCTCTCATAAACTGTTAATCTCTTAATCATGATGGGGATTTATTGCATTATTTAATTAGTTTTTACAAATAAATTGTTATCTAAGTGTATATTTTTGTGGAGACATTGCATCGTCTTAAGGCAAAGAGGGAGCTCCACAGCAGTAATGGGAATTCTTTGGGAGAACCTTAATTTTGAAAAGTAGCCTGAAGCACAGACATGACTGATGGAGAAACACTATCCAATCAGAAGCGAGGGGTTGACAAAGTCCCACCCACCAATGAAAGGAAATATTGAGTAATAAATTTGTTTTGTCAGTAATAATGGAAAACAAGACATTGCGCTGAATTTCGTTTTTTTGTTTTGATTAAAAAAACGAAAAAACGAAAAATCAAACTGAATGTTGGTTTTTCGTTTCAGGTCAAAATTCCAAAAACGGAAAAACGGCCCGTTTCTGTTTTTTTCCTTTGTTAATTATACCAAAAAAACAAACGGTTAAAACGTACCTTGGTCCGTGTAAATTTGCGTACATTCGTTTTTCCTTTTTTTAACCCGTAATTGAAAAACGAAAAATTAATGGTTGTTAAATTTTTAAAGTTGAACACCAACATTTTAATTTGAACTGTAGGCTGCACACCAAATGCTGCGGGAAAAAAAAACATATATTGACGTATTATCAGATTTTTGTTTATGACTTTTTGCTCCTTTATGTTTTTATATTTTTAAATAGGCCTATTTTAAATGTTTACATTTTAAAATATTCACAAATTAATAAGGAAAGAAATTTGATTTTACTGCTTTTCTAAGGCCAATTTAGAACCCGATGATATTTCCCCCGCAGTGCTGAATGAGAAGAGAATAACGAGGCGTTTTAATTGTTCGTTTAAAAGTTGACATTTCAAGCTTTATAGGTAGGCTATTTGTTTCAGTTCATTTATGAGACGCGCTCCAGTTCACGGAGATCATGAACGCGCGCCTGATTGTTTTATTTTATTTTACAAAAGCACAACGTTTTCTTGTTGTTGTGAGTTTGGACAAATAAAACTTCGCGAATGATGTATTATTTTCTGAATGACCATTTTATGCAGTGCGCCAATTCTATGCACTCCACAAACATGATATGCGTCACAATCTTGTGTTTATTTGTGATAATCTTAGCCCTGTATTATTATTGTCTGTATTATGACTGACATTTGACGAATTGCTTTGTTCTTTTTTTGGATAAAAGCGTATTCTAAATATACAGCCTAAATGTAGTAGTAATAATAATAATGATAATTATTAGCCTATTATTTGCGTTTATAACTATAATTGAGTTAACTGAAGACAGTTATATAACCTAACATTTTACAGTTTAGGAAATGTGTTTGTGTTATATTTAATTTTTATATGAAGTCTTTTTTTTTTGGTGCTTCTTCTACTGAGCTTTTTCCTCCCCAAAAATGGACTTTAAAGATACAAGTATGTCGTTTTTAGAAAACTCAAGAAATTATCCATTTAAAAAAATTAAGTTTAAACATAATGAAATCCCGCACCTAAACAGAGGCCTGGTTAATCCTCGGGCACAGACTGCGGGAGAGGACACACACCCGTGAGTACAGTTTACAAACCCGTGGGAACGGATTGCGAAAGCGTGGGCACGATTTATGAATTTGTGGGTACAGATTGCAACAACTGAAGGAACGGCTTGCACTTCCTCTGCCGTCACTTGCAATCGACACAAATATGTGTTGAAATGTTTCCAGCAGTTCATTCGTATTGTACTGACGCTGTTACTGTACTTACGTGCTAACGCCACCGAAAGTTCCCCCCAGAAATTATATTTTGCAGCTTACGTTCTTCGAAATGTTGTGTCATATTGTTCATACATGGAATACTGTACTTTTTATAATGCATATTACATATTACATATCACTTCATTACATAGGCTATTCAATCTTCTATGCACAATTTATCCAGTCCCAGGTCTTGAACAATGGTTAACTGCTTTAATCCTTTCACAGTTTTCTTATAAAAGGTTTTCTAACATTCCTTCATCCTCCTCCTCCTTCTTCTTCTAGCTCGATGTCTCTGCAGTCTCCTCCTTCTGGTCTGGAACACTACGGTAACACTTGCATGCTAAATATTTGTTTCTTAATACAGGTTATATGCCATTTATTTGCTTCTTGCCTCAATAAAATAATCTTCCCAAATCATGTCTCTGTGTAGTCTTTATAAACCCAATAAACATTTTTATCAAATCATGTCTCTGTGTCTTGTTCTTCTGGGCTTCATTATATGACCAACTTTTTATCACTATTGTAATTTCATGCTTGCACATAAAAGACTATCTATAAAGTCTTATAAGCAACTTATATAATAAAAGTTGTAATAACATAAAAGACTATCTATAAAGTCTTATACTTATATTGGGAATAAATGAACAATGTGCATGCTTTTCACAATATGTATAGCCTAAAATTGTATGTTAAAAATTTACATATATCATATCATAAAAACAATCATATGTTTAAAATTTGAGTTTATAACTATAAATTAGTTAACTTTAGACAGTAATATGTTTATCATAAAATAATTTATGAATTTCCTGATAAATCATTGGCTCGTCTGAAACCTTAGGCAGAGACTTGATGCCTCACTGCCTAATCAGGCAACGACTTTACAGGCAGCGTTTGTGTACAAAGACACCTTAAAAAACTGAGTTCGGACAGACTTCTGAGGCAGCGTGACAGTTTCATAAACAACATCAAAATATAGAGATTTGGTGAGAACTAAGCATTTAATTAATACTATAGTCTTTTTTTTTTTTTGCAAGAAATTACATCATAAGTTGAAAAGTGGTGGTCAAAACCAGACATTTACACTCAAACTGACCTCCAACTGCAACTTTGATGGGCCATCTTTATTTTTTAGCTCAATGAAAAGCACAGGATTGTGGGATGTCAAAGGCAGCGAAGGATGTGCCTTGATGCCTTCCGACCTTGGAATGAATCCTTCAAAGGCAGCATTTTTAAGCTTTCGGACGCAGCCACTGTATAGTGAGGACACTTAAACTTATCACTGTGTTCATGAGGACATCTCATTTTGGTACTGATTTGATCGAAAATGTCTGTTAACTGCTAAAAAAATTATAATATTTGCTGTTTTAAGTCACCTCTGTGTTATTTTTCATGTGTCAGATTTATAAAATAAAACAAAACAAGTGCATTTTAATAGAAATTAGGTATGGCCAAGAATATTATTGTTAGCACTTTTTTTAAATGACCATGATAAATCAGACTTCCAAAGCATAAATATAAGGAGTTAGTAATTATTACCATCAACCAAACCAATAAGAAAAAGTTTAGGCCATTTTAGCAAGGTGATTTCAGGCATGTGTTCCAGTTATTTCTGTGAATTGCAGCTATCCATTTTGCTTATATTTTCTGTAGCTTTTGGCTCTCTGTAAAAAGATAGCTCTGATTACTTGTTTTTCATATTTGGACAGTCACTCACCACCAGAGCCCTCAACTCTTATGCATTCAGCGTGAGACTGTCTCAGTGCAAATGAGACTTCTCATGCCACAAGTTAATTTTTTTCACACATTGAAAAAAACCTCTCGGAGCAGAGAGGAAACTGACGACGAGCAGACACATAACACACACCAGGCAGCAGACACATGCACATATAGACCCCAAGACCCCTCTCCGACCTACTTTATCACACACACCACAGCGCTCTGCAGAGCAGTATCCACGTCTCTCGGCCTGCCTTCATTCTGGACAGCCATTTAGCCAAAAACCACTTGACTTGGCGACGATGGAACCGGAAGTGCTAAAATGCTAACTCGCTTCTGGGTCTTGGCCTACAAAAATGTGTCATTCCACCACTCTACACTGTAAAAAAAAAATTGTTCACTCAACTTACATTTTTTAGTTATTTTTTTGCTTTGACTCAGTTAAGTTTTATTGACTTAATCTACTAAGTATGTTCAACTTAAAAAGTTTAGTTGACATAGTAAAAATAGTTGAGCCAACAACTTATTTCAAGTAACCTGGACTTGTAAAGATTAGTTGAAATACAATAACTTACATTTTCAAGTTACCTGGACTTGTAAAGATTAGTTGAAATACGATAAATTACATTTTCAAGTTACCTGGACTTGTAAAGATTAGTTAAAATACGATAACTTACATTTTCAAGTTACCTGGCCTTGTAAATATTAGTTAAAATACGATAACTTACATTTTCAAGTTACCTGGCCTTGTAAATATTAGTTGAAATACGTAACTGTACTAAAATGTATGTTCATTGAACTTGCAATAGCACATTCAACCAAATAATTAACAGATTTTCCCATACAAACAATTTTATTTTCCCTTACAATTCAATAAATGTTAAGGGCAAACTGTTAACATATTCAAAGGATTACCATGAATTTTTTCTTTGTAACAACTTTTGAAACACTTCTCTTAGTAGAAATTCAAAACAATTCTGCTGATTCAAAATGGTGAAAATGTATTAAGAAAATGTATGGAAAGTGTATTGAGAAAAAAAGTCTCAGTTCATACAAAAATGCTAATATAACTGTAAAATACACAACAATTCTGAATATTTGTAAATACAAACTCAAAACTACATAATATATGAATTACAGAAAAATAATTTCATTTCAAAATAAAACAATTTGTCAATTAAAAAGATATTTCAATTTCATAAAGTTTATAAATCACTTGGATTATTTTATAGTAATTACAGAAAAATAATTTAATTTCAAAATAAAACTAATTTGTCAATTAAAAAGGTATTTCAATTTCATAAAGTTTATGAATCACTTGGATTACTTTAAGAATGTCTTTTAATTCCTTTCTGGACCTTGAAAGTGCTAGTTGCTTTCAAAGGAGGGACAGAAAGCTCACAGATTTCATAAAAAATAATTTGATGTGTGTTCAAAAGACAAACAAAGGTCTTTTAGGTTTAAAGCAAAACATGAGGTTGATTATCTAACAAAAGAATTTTCATTTTGGTTAAACTAAAACTAAGACTTAAAACACATGAAATCTTGTTGAAAAATAGATGTCAGGCCATCGATGCAGAGAACGTAGAAAAGAAAAACTGTGAAATATTCAATAAACAGGCCTTTGGTAGTAATACACAACCTACCTCAACACCGTTTAACTTAACAATGTATTTTTAAGGGAGTGCACTCTTGCACTGCACGTCTCTGCTCCAATGTTCGTCAGCAGCCGCTGAATTACCTCAAAGGTGTATTTGAGGTTTTTGGGGTAGTCTATGTTAAGAGCATAAAGCAATCCCATCATGTTCACATATGCATTTGGTATGTCACCAAGTCCTCGAAGAACAACTGCTTCCTCTATAACAAGGGCCACATCATTAGAGTCACATGGATTGGGGTCCGTCACATCTTCCACCACTGTGATGATTCCTAGAGTCATGCCCCTGATCATTTCTTCTTCGGAATCTGTGTGCTGTATTAAAAAATGACAAACTTCAAAATGTGCTTTCACAAATACAACACTGAAGCTCAAAGACTTAAACACAACATGAGTATTATTGTTAAGTGCTACCTTCATGACAAGTGGTGCTCGAATACTCATTTTTAATCACTTTGAGAATATCTCTAAATCAACTTTATTTGGATAGTAATTGTCTTTCATGGGGATGTAAGGAAATTTCAACATTTACAAGGGCTAGTATGTGATTTTTTTTTTTCTCCAGTGTGAATAAATTATCATCCAAATGCATGGGTTTTATCACTGAGTCCATGAAAAATAATTTTTAAGATGTCTCCAAGGGAAACAATTACAGTCCAAAGAGTGCTATTGCTGATATTACATTGTCCTATACCATAGCCTCTGCTATATTTAATATTATACATACTCCATCCACATAGTTAGAAATAATACATTAAAGGGATAGTTCATTTTAAAATGAAAATTCTGTCATAATTTACTCACCCTCAAGTTGTTTCCAACCTGTATGAATTTCTTTCTTCTGCTGAACACAAAGGAAGATATTTTGAAGAATGTCGGTAACCAGACAGTTAACTGGTCCCATTGACTTCAATGGTATATATTTTTTCCTAATATGGAAGTCAATGGGACCAGTTAACTGTTACTGTAAAGGAAAATAGCTTTGTGTTCAGCAGAAGAAAGAAATTCATACAGGTTTGAAATAACATAAGGGTGAGTATATGATGAAAGAATTTCCATTTTAAAGTGAACTATCCCTTTAACTTCAACTACTCAACTGCCTCCAACCTAACTCCTTACTTTCCACATACCTCACAGATCTTTATGAATTGCGATGGATTCTCATGCATGAACCATGGCAGCCCCTGCAGTACTGCAACCCTCTTGCGTTGATTTGATGCCTTCCCCCAAAGAAAAGAAAAAAAGTTTAATGATACTGTTATTAGAGAAGTTTATTTACTTCAGTTTATTACTTATTTATCTTCGGAACACAAATTAAGATTTTTTTAATGAAATCTAAGAGTTTTCTGACCCTGCATAGACAGCAAGGGAACTACTCATGTATGTTCAAGGCCCAGAAAGGTATAAAAGACATTGTTAAGTAAGTTAGTCCATGTGACACTAGTGGTTCAAGCGTAATGTTGTGAAGATCAGAAGAAAGATCTTTTTGTGCAAAAAAACACACAAAAAAACACACACCTTTTAAAGGGATACAATTATTGACTAGAAGGTCAAAAAGAATTAATTAATTTTAAATACTTCTGCATTTACAAATGGCATTTAACCTTTGTCTTCGATATTTTGCAGCACTAATAAAAGCTATGCAGGACAAGATAAATTGCAAGAAAGGAAATGCTCATAATGTTTATGAAAAAAGTACAGTAGAAATATATGTACTTACATTTTTATCTAGGCTGTCCATTATGGTCCTCATTTCTGCAATCCCAGCACAGCGCTTTGAACGGTACAGGCACAGCAGTTTTGGTAGATTTTGGTCCAGACCCTCAAAAAAGGACTTGCTCAGGTCCAGCGAAATGAGTCTGTTGAATTCTGCACTGATCTAAAGTAAATACATTAAATGACACAAACATAACAGCAACATGTTAAACAAAACTGTAAAAAATATCTAAATATTCATTTAAACACCTTGTTCAGCGGCGTGGGACATTACCTGTCTCTCACAAAAAATAGCCGGCCACCTCTTTATCATTTCAGATACTGGAGGTTCATTTTCAACTATCTCCTGTCTCCGGAGAAGAAAAGAAAAAAGTCAACCAACATTTAACAAACAGATTACACAAACAAGATCAGGACTAGAGTAATAGTTTCTAAAAAATAATATTATTTATTCACATGTATTTGTCAAATCAAAATTTTAAGGTAACACAAAGCTGTTTTATTTCCTCTAAACAATCATACTAAACTACATTTGAATATGCGGAATGTTAGGTTTTTAAAGTTACTCACTGTATTAGCTTGGTGGCTGTCTGAGACACTTGTAGTAAGCTAGATCTACATTAGAATTTATAAATAAAAGCTGTAACTGATGTTGCTATGGCATGCAATTAATTTTAAAATATATAACGTTAGTCAATCAAAGTCCTGCGAAGGGTCAGGCGATTTGTATAACGTTAGACACAGGTTGATTAACGTTAAGCATTCCACAGTATAATTTTTGGAAAAACACAGCGATGGTGAAGGGGTTGCTATAGTTACATCATTTCCCACAATAAACTAAACATAACTGACCAGTCTTTAAAACAAGTTCGACGTTTAAGTAGTAAAACTAGACAGCTGTACAACGTTTCAGTTATGGAGCATCCAGCTTGAACACCGGAGGATTCTGATCATTCTGCTGCACCTCACACAGTTTTACATTAAATTACATTATATTTGTCAGCTCGTTGTTATCGTAACTTACTCACGCGTCGACGCTGCTTTGCTTAAATGGTGATTAGACTCGCTGATTTATGCGCAAATAACTTGAACAAGAGGGTGAACATGAAAGCGCGTTATTTTTTTATGCCACACATTTCCCGCTCAGTGTCTGTCACACACAACTGCACAGAAACACACACACGCACAGAAACACACACACACACACACACTGAATTCGGTGCAGATATTTCAACATTACTTTGTCTATTGTGATAAATTATATTTTAAATACGAGCGAAATATCCTGAAATGAAATTAACGTTAATCTAAGTTAACGTTAGCAACCACCACATTTGGTCAACTTCATGAAATAATGTAGCCTACGTTAAATAAATAAAAGAAAAATAAGTAATAGTTGGCTAGTTTTATAGATTTTTAGCTTTAAATTAGTTTGCTGACTAAACTAGCTAGGCTAACGTAACGTAAGTTACATAACTGTCCAAACTGGATTAGCAACGGTCCAATGTGATCAATAAACAATGATAGTGTAAACAAATACATGGATGATTACTTCATATATAGTTTTACAAGTCATTACACAAGTATGAACGAATATTTACTTACCAGAATTGATGATGATAGAAGATAAATCTGCCGAGTGACGACGACAAACTCTCCAGCTGCCAGCATTGCCTATGAACGAGATCTGTTTCGCGCTTCACGTGATCTCGCGATAAATAAAGAGAACTTATACCTTAATGGTTCAGCATATGTTTTTAAGTTGAGGCGACACAAACTCTAGTTAAGTCAACTTACAGACTAGTTGAGATAGTGAAAACTTAACATGTTAAGTTGAACGAACAAATTCAGAAACTACAAGTTGTATAAACTAACAAAATTACATTGAACTAACTAAAAGGCGGAATCATTTTTTACAGTGTAGCCGCATTGCAAGTATGGCCGCCTTTCATTGAAAGGGATGATGGTTTAGGTTAGTAACTACTGTAATATGCTGATTGATTTTAGCAGTCATTTTACATAATTTTATGATAAAAACCAGGGCTGCCAACTTATGAGTTCAGCTCGGAGTGAGAATTCACACTGTCGATATGGCACTTGACTTGGGTATCTGCCGCAAATGTACTGCAAATGTCTAAAGATCGTGGGAGTCCATTTCCGCTGAAGCCAAGCAGAAATGAGACGCATTCTCTCTGCCTGCCGATTTAGTAAGATCACGTTCATATCAGTGCTGGAGTTCACATGAACTGTATCTTTTTCTCATGCTGATTTGGGTACGGTTCGCGGGTGCGCAGCCAAGATCGGAAAAACAGTGTTCACCTCATCTAAATGAACCAAACTTGACGTCAACTCTGCTAGTGTGAAAGTACCTAAATCTGTACCAAAATTTACTTTCATTCATTCTACCCAGTAGGGCCACTCCTGCCCCGACCTCAGTTTTAGTGGCTGTTTACACAACACCGTTTTCAACCAAAAACTTTTTATGCGTTTTGGTCGTTCATTTACACGACAACGGTGTTTTGGGTGTCTGAAACAGTCTATAGTGTTTCATCGCCATCTAATGGCCTGGCAGCAGAGTTTTTGGCCGTTTTCATGGATCTGTGTGAATGGGGATCATTTTGACAATGGTGTCGTCTGTACGCGGAAAACTCAAGGAAAAACATCTCCATTTTAAAAATATTGTTATCCTTGTCGTGTTAACATACCCTTAGACCAACTTCAATTAGTCTACATTGTGAAACGAATGGTCATCAAAACGAATAAAACTTAACGGACATGATTGCAAAAGATGACGACTTTTAAGAGACCAAGAACTGCAGAAACAAAGAGGCTCTTTTTTTTTAATTCTTCATCCCAAAAGTCAAGATGACAGTGTAGGCATTAGCATTAGCGACCATGCTAATGACCATACTAATTACAGCTTAGCCGTAGGCCTAACTATCTGATGTGGGACAGATGGAACAGCAAGGGAGTGATTTTACTAGTAGGTGAGGGAATATATCATGATTCCAGTAAATGGCCAGAAGTAATTAAACCTGGACTTAAAGACACTTTGGTACAGAGAGGGCCAGATCAAACCAAAGGCATCATTTTTCCAAACCACGAACAGGATATTTTCAGAGGCTCATTAAACTAGCATTAGCTAACTGGGACAAACTGGACAGACCATGGCTTGTTTATTTAATCAGCAAGAACGTTACATTTAGCTTTAGTTGTAAACTTTTTTGTTAACGCGAGAGGAAGTCTCCTCTAGCTAAAGACTGGAAAAATCTCTTCAGCAAACTGAACTCATTCGAGAAGTCAAGTAACATGAGCAGAACGGAACAGACAACAGTTGTGAACTTTGTGACAGCACTGGAAAGTAGTGTGTTGATTAAGGAGCATTTCTTAGAAATTGCGCATTTTACAGGGGTTCAATATACGGGGGAAACAAAATGGTGTCCAAAAGAGATTGCAGGACATAAATCAAGGGTGTTCAATATCCCATGTAATGCTCACTCTCTTCACTTAGTAGTGAATTATGTGGCGTCGTGCATAATTATTTAATCCAAGAGGTCTACAACTTTTCCTCTGCCTCATCTCCTCGCTGGCAGGTGTAGAAACGACAGATAGGTGAGATTGAATTTACAGTTAAGCCTCTTAGCAGAGGGGAAAGCAGGATTGATGCACTCAAACCCATCTGACAACATTTTGGAGATGTTTGACACCCTTCTATCAATACACATTTCTACTGATTGACATTATTTCTTAAAGCCTTTTGTATTTTGAGTCTACTTTATTTTTGGTTACACTTAATCTCATTGGTGCACTTTAGACATTTTACTGTTTCTTTGCAACATGTCAACTAACTCTCAGTAGAGAAGTAGACTTTCTAATATCTGTAACACTGCATATGACTATAAGTAACTTTGCAAGTATGTCAACTTATTCTACTAATACCCTAATGAGAGTTGACATCTGGATCTTCTTCAGAGTAGACTGTACTTTACAAGAGCGCCATCTAGTGTCCATTTCTGTGACAGCCTTTACCATCTAATATGAGTACAAAAATTAAAAAGCTTGATTAGAAAAAAATTAAACAATTAGTAGATTAGTGTGTTGTTATTGGTAAGGACTGAGTTAAACAGCTAGTTAGTTAGGTTATAAACCTAAAATGTTAAAGGTGAAAGTGTAATCCTTACAAATGATTCCTTGTTCGCTTAGTTACTTCTAATCAACTCAAATCATTTCACAACAAACAAACACATTTTAATAGCATGCATCACATGACAAATAGTGTGTGTGTATTTACATTGTAAGAAATAATTTAAATAGGGTCAGCTTTAAAAGATGAGAAAAAAAACTGAATGATGAAAATGAATATCATTTTATCAGTGAACACACATTTATGAAATGAGCTTAAAACACCATTCAGATGATTAATTCCATTAAAATGTTGCATAGCAGCCAGTAACCATTATAAAATGTATAACAATTTTGTTTCATAAACATATTTGTGCTTTTAGCAGCCTCAATCCACAGTGTCTTTCAGTGCAGTTTTTACAGGTTCAGTTCCTGAGATTCAGAGTTTGATCAAGGACACAATGCTTATATTTCATGGATCAACCCTTGCAGGATTTGGACCTTAAACCTTTCTTTAAACCACAAACAAACAAACCAAAACTGATAGCATTAGTTTTGACAATGTTTTTAAAACACTAGTTTAGAGGTTACCAAGCAGCTTAAGGTCACGGTGTAAAGACACCAGCATCCAAAAGTCAACATACTGGTGTTTTCATCATGTACACTCACCGGCCACTTTATTAGGTACCCCATGCTAGTAACGGGTTGGACCCCCTTTTGCCTTCAGAACTGCCTCAATTCTTCGTGGCATAGATTCAACAAGGTGCTGGAAGCATTCCTCAGGGAGTTTGGTCCATATTGACATGATGGCATCACACAGTTGCCGCAGATTTGTCGGCTGCACATCCATGATGCGAATCTCCCGTTCCACCACATCCCAAAGATGCTCTATTGGATTGAGATCTGGTGACTGTGGAGGCCATTTGAGTACAGCGAACTCATTGTCATGTTCAAGAAACCAGTCTGAGATGATTCCAGCTTTATGACATGGCGCATTATCCTGCTGAAAGTAGCCATCAGAAGTTGGGTACATTGTGGTCATAAAGGGATGGACATGGTCAGCAACAATACTCAGGTAGGCTGTGGCGTTGCAACGATGCTCAATTGGTACCAAGGGGCCCAAAGAGTGCCAAGAAAATATTCCCCACACCATGACACCACCACCACCAGCCTGAACCGTTGATACAAGGCAGGATGGATCCATGCTTTCATGTTGTAGACGCCAAATTCTGACCCTACCATCCGAATGTCGCAGCAGAAATCGAGACTCATCAGACCAGGCAACGTTTTTCCAATCTTCTATTGTCCAATTTCGATGAGCTTGTGCAAATTGTAGCCTCAGTTTCCTGTTCTTAGCTGAAAGGAGTGGCACCCGGTGTGGTCTTCTGCTGCTGTAGCCCATCTGCCTCAAAGTTCGACGTACTGTGCGTTCAGAGATGCTCTTCTGCCCACCTTGGTTGTAACGGGTGGTTATTTGAGTCACTGTTGCCCTTCTATCAGCTCGAACCAGTCTGGCCATTCTCCTCTGACCTCTGGCATCAACAAGGCATTTCCGCCCACAGAACTGCCGCTCACTGGATGTTTTTTCTTTTTCGGACCATTCTCTGTAAACCCTAGAGATGGTTGTGCGTGAAAATCCCAGTAGATTAGCAGTTTCTGAAATACTCAGACCAGCCCTTCTGGCACCAACAATCATGCCACGTTCAAAGTCACTCAAATCACCTTTCTTCCCCATACTGATGCTCGGTTTGAACTGCAGGAGATTGTCTTGACCATGTCTACATGCCTAAATGCACTGAGTTGCCGCCATGTGATTGGCTGCTTAGAAATTAAGTGTTAAGGAGCAGTTGGACAGGTGTACTGAATAAAGTGGCCGGTGAGTATATGTTCCTCTGTGTTCACAAGATGCAAATGCTACAATTGTACAGATTTAACATTAACAGTCATTCTACAGTAGTACAGATTCAATTGAGTAACTGAGTTTCTGACTGACAGTTGCCAACATATTCTCATTCTCATTTCTGCAAATGATCGGTGAAGAGCACACCAAGTATGACATTACTATGAATCTGATCAAAACAGATCAGTGTGTTATTGGGTCTTACAGTGTATATTCTGCAGCTAATGATTGAAGAAACAGCAATACTGTGAAGGAAGAGTGATAATCCTGTTTCTGTCTGGATCCTTTAGCAGCCTCTAATAATCCCACCAGTTACACACTGGAAATCCTCAAGCACTCTGTTGGCGATGGGTTGCTTTGCTTTGAAACTTCAAGTCACCATTATTGGTACTGACTACTGATATTTTAGTATCACGACACTATTTCTCCATGAGCGTAAAATAATGTTACTGTGAAATCCCATTAGTCTCAAGTCTCACTAGAAGTTATTTTCCGTTCTTCACTAAGGGGCGAAAAGTTATTAAAGTTATTAAGAGTTAACGATAAACTGTTAGTGTACATCCCAAAGCTTTTCACACTGCTGAGAGTGACGTTCAGATGAACATGTAAATATGTGTTGCACGGTTTCCTCTCAAAAATGACAACAGTTACACTTGAAGATGTTCCTGTCGACAGCGGTGAGAAAACAGCAGTTAAGAAAGATCAGGGGCCTCATTTATAAATGTTGCGTACGCACAAAAGAAGGCGTACGCCGCTCTCTACGCAATAATTGGTATTTATAAAAAGCAAACTTGACGGGAAAATGTGCGGTCCTTCACGCAAGCTCTGACCCAGGCGTACGCACAAAAACGGGTGAAATGAGAAATGGTGACACCGTCGGCAGATGGAAGAAACACGTGGAAGTGTGTGAAAGTGTAGACCGTTGTGTAAAAGAAATGGCAATACTGCCTCTCATAAATAACATGAAGACTTCACAAAGCAAGTCTTACAATTAACAGCCTACACGAATACCCGTTTTATCGATCTGCAGTGTAAAACAAACAAAAGCAAACGAAGATTACAACAGAAATGCAAATGAACACATATTTGCAAAAAGAAAAGTGAAATATATTCTGCAATAATATTGGCATGTTATGCAATTCATCCTCATACACATCTGTAGCCTGTCAGATGCAGTCAAATACTGCAGTCAAGTCAGCCTCCTGTTCAAAATGAGCAGTCAAACTAGCCGCCCCTATATTTCCCTATGCGCTTATACGTTAGCTATTACGGTAAGACCGTCTTTCATCTGAACTGAAAACATTGATTTAGCTTATCTGTTTCTATAATCTATCTATCTTTATAATTATCTATCTATCTTTATAATTATCTATCTATCTATCTATCTATCTATCTATCTATCTATCTATCTATCTAGGCTATCTATCTATCTATCTATCTAGGCTATCTATCTAATTATATATCTCTAATTATCTATCTATCTATCTATCTATCTAATTATATATCTCTAATTATCTATCTATCTATCTATCTATCTATCTTTATAATTCTATATCTATATTATTATCTATCTATATATTTCTATAATTATCTATCTATCTATCTATCTATCTATCTAATTATATATATATAATTATCTATCTATCTATCTATCTATCTATCTATCTATCTATCTATCTATCTATCCAAAACTCATATATACGCTGTTGTGTCCATACATTCAGAAAATCATAAAAATAAAAGTCCTAGCTTCCACAGACCAATTCCACCTCAGCTGGAGAGTACACCTTCTCAAGATCTGAAGCCAAAAATTATCCTTAATTTTTCACACTTTGTCAACGCAGTGCAGCAGGCAGCAGACCAAAGCAGGCTAAGGGAGCGTGCTTATTGGCTGCCTCGCAGCAACTGCAGCAGCCTATCCATGAGCCTGGCGTGACGTCACGCCCAATGAGGACACTTTGCACCCTCCGCGCGTCACAGCCCGCCAAAAGGGGTCTGGTCTACGTGTATAAAGGGAAGGCTCAGAGGCTGATTCTCTGGTTTTCTTCTCTTCAGCGTGCTCTACGCATCGCTGGATCTTGAGAGCCGCCGCCGTTGGAATCAAGCGACCAGCTGCCGCCGCCTCAGGGGATGAAGCGGATTCTTTAGTGGGGGACGCCGCTGACAGCTGTTCCATCCTGGCATCTGACTGCGAGGATTGGTCCGGTTCACACCTCTCTTCCGCCTCGTCGATCCAGGAATCCAGCCGGACTCACGCCGGCGTGGATGCGGAGCTTATGCGCCTCCTCACCAAGGCCGTTGACCAGCTGGGCCTCGAAGTAGACGCCCAAGGAGCCCGCGCCTAACCGACTCGACGGCTGCTTTCTCTCTCGCCGCCGTCAAGCGCCTGCATCCAGGACTGCACCCTTCCTGCCAGAGCTCCACGTGGAACTCTCCAAGTCGTGGAAAGCTCCGTTTTCGGCCAGAGTCCGCTCTCACGTCCCCTCGGCGCTCTCTCAGGTTGATGGCGCCACTGAGAAGGGATACACCGCTATCCCCCCAGTGGAAGAAGCGGTAGCTGCACACCTTTGCCCGCCCGCTGGTTGGCGCTCAAAGGCTGCACTCCCTTCTAAGGCCTGCAGAACCACTTCAGCCATCGTCGGCCGCGCTTTCTCCGCTGCCGGACATGCCGCTTCGGTTCTGCATTCGATGGCAGTCCTCCAGATCCTCCAAGCTGATCTCCTCCGTGAACTGGACGAGAGAGGCCAGGATCCGGCTTCCCTCACGGATTTAAGGAGCGCGACGGATCTCTCCCTTCGCGCCACTAAATCCGCTGCTCAGGCCCTGGGAAGATGTATGTCCTCGCTGACCGTCACAGAGAGGCACCTGTGGTTGACGCTTGCGGACATGAGAGAGTCAGAGCGCATGGTTTTTCTCAACGCCCCGCTCTCCCCCACCGGCCTCTTCGGCCCAGCGGTTAACGGGATCGTTGACCGCTTCTCGGAGGTGCAGAAAACGACTCAGGCATGAATCTCTTTCTGCCTCGTCGTTCGAGCTCAGCTGCACGCCGTCCACGTGACCAGCCTGCGCGTAGCTCCGCCCAGCGTCCAGCTCAACTTCCGCCTTCGCAGCGACAACAGGACGGCCGCCCTAGATCGCGCTCGAACAGCCGCCACGGACCGCCTCCCCCGCGGGGACCCCGGCCGAGGATAGCGCTGAAACCCGAGCCCGCGAAGTCCTCCTAGCAAGCCTAGGAAGGAGAAGACGGACCAGTCCCACCGCGGCCGGACCGCCGTAAAAGTTTCCCGCCTTGCCATCCCCGTTGCCATGGTTACTGCAGGCGAGTATTATGCAGCCAACGAGCCGGTAATACAACCCGCTCGCCTGCATCTAAACGCTGTTATCACAGCGACTCAAAATGTGTTTATTGCAGTCAACGAGCCGGCAACTCAGCCCGCTCGCCTGTACACAAACGCCATTGTCACGGCGACCCAGAGAAATCTCAAAAAGAGCATAAAGCCTGGTTATACGGCTCACGCCGCATGTGTTTCAAGTGTAGAAAATGTGCCCACATCCCAGTGTTCACCCCTACACACAAGCACTATAAATCCCGTGTCTCTCACAGAGCCCACTCTCATAAAGCTGTCAAATGCCGCTCGAGTGTTAGATGTAGATCACGTGCCCACAACTCTGTGCACACACCTACCCACTGCCCGGTCTGTTTCACGGTCATCCCCCATAGACCACACAATATATTCTCCGTACAAAGCCACCGGGACATCATGTATAAAACGGCCAGCCATCGCTGTGTGCGAGCTGCCGTATACAAGCACAGAGAGCGTGCGCATGGCGCGCGCGCCTCCGATTCAGGTTCTCAAGCCCGCAGAGTGCGGCGATCAGAACCCGGAGGCCATTCTGCCCCTAGCTTTACATGCAAAAGCATGGGATGCTATTCAGTGTAAGGACTGGGCGAGGGTGAATCTGAATAATTAAATAAATCCTTGCTAAAGGCCCAAAGCCTTCAAAGGCCTGGAACTTGAAAAAACACACACAAACACACACACACACACATCCCCTCAGGACAGGCCGTGGTGTCCGCTTACAAGACATTAAGACATTTTATGACTGATCGGAATGTCCCACAGGAAGGGGGTTTCTAAAGAGAAAAGAAACTTCTCTCTTTAAAAGACATTTAACCAGATATATTGAATGTGTTTTATGTGTGTGTTTATTTGTCCATGTTTATTTGTCTATGCACTTTACACATAACTGCCTATTCCCCAGGATTCTAACTAAGGAGAAATGAATCCTTTATTCATATATATATATATATTTATGATATATCCCTTTGAGAATTGTACGAACAATGTATCCAATCTCATCTTACGATTTGTCTTTTATGTGTTTGATCTATGTGTTTGAAAACTAATGGGATAAGGTTTCAAACGGTGCAAACTACACTGTAAAAAAAATTCCTAATTTTACAGAAAATAACTGTGATTTTTTGACGATAATTTTCTTTCATTTTAAATTGTACTCAAAACACTGTAAAATTACAAATAATATCTGTAAAATAAAAATTCAGCTGTTATTTTAGGTATTGTGACATTAATGACAAATTGCAGTAATTCACATTTTTTATACAGGAAATTGATTGTATTTTTCATACAGTATTTTTTCTGTTTTCTTAAATTACATAAAAATGTATGTAAAATTACAAATATAATCTGTAATTAAACAGTAACAAAACAGTTAAATGATAAAACGGTCAAATGACTGGCAGCCCCCAAAAAACTGTAACATTAAAGTAAAACATCCTAAACTAAATAAACTGAAAAACACTGTGATAATTCAGGATATACCTGTAAAATAACAATCATATACCTTCAGTGAAAAAAAAATCTGGCAGCTACGGCCAAACAAAAACCATAAAATTAAAGTAAAATCTTCTAATTCAAATAAAACAAAAAAAAAAAACACTGTTATTTCACAGGTATTTCCTGCATTATTATGATCATATACCTTCATTGTAAAAAAAATCGTAAAAAAAGGGTCAAATGACTGGCAGCTACGGCTGCCAAACAAAAACCATAAAATTAAAGTAAAATCTTCTAATTCAAATAAAACAAAAAAACACTGTTATTTCATGGGTATTTCCTGCATTATTATGATCATATACCTTCATTGTAAAAAAAATCGTAAAAAAAGGGTCAAATGACTGGCAGCTACGGCTGCCAAACAAAAACCATAAAATTAAAGTAAAATCTTCTAATTCAAATAAAACAAAAAAACACTGTTATTTCACAGGTATTTACTGCATTATTATGATCATATACCTTCATTGTAAAAAAATCGTAAAAAAAGGGTCAAATGACTGGCAGCTACGGCTGCCAAACAAAAACCTTACAATTAAAGTAAAATATCCTAATTTAAATAAAGTGTAAAAAACTTTAACAGAAATGTGATGTCACCATGATTGAGATCAGTGTTTGCTTTAGTTGGGCTCATGACTCTTGAGTTTTAACAATAGTTTTTCTCTGGCTGCTTTAACTGTGTTTTGATGCACATTTATTATGGCAATAATTGCAAGAGAAAATATAAGATGATCTTGATCATTTATTGATGATTTTATAGTCGTCATATGATGATCTGTTTCACTGATATGACTGTTAAATCTCTATTAGCTGTGAATAAATTATATATAGATGGACTTTAGTGTTATACAAAGGCAATTGTTAATATCATACTTTTTCACATGATTTTGTAAAGTACTGTGGCATCAGCATTATAGCAATCTCAAATTAAATATATATATATATTCTACATAAAATGTTTTGAGTTGGTTTATTTTGTTAGGAGTAGAGAGACATCAAGAATCAACATATGAATCTCAACAATGGTGACAATCAACAAAGCCTTTTTGTGACTTTATAATAGGTCAGAATTTTTTTCATTGTCACCATTGTTGAGATTCATACGCTAATTCTTGATGTCTGAGTGAGTCTGTATGATCCTGTCAAAACATTTTCTGCATAATGACTTCATAAAATCTTAATATCACAGCATTGCAGGATCTTCTAAAGCAATACTGGCATTCTAAATTAACAAATAATATTTTTCATTTTAATCAGTCAATATTAAGTCATACCAATCAGGTGGTATCAATGAAGCAGACAACTGCTTGATGATTATTATCACTAATAAGTGACCAACATCATCTGATCTGAATTTCTCTCGGTTTCCTACAATAACAAACATGTATCAGAAACACACAGTTAAAGCAGCCAGAGAAAAATTAATGTTAATATCTGAAGGGTCAAGAGCCCAACTAAAGCCAGCACTGATCTCTATCATGGTGACATCAAACTTTATTATTTTCAATGAAATATCAACTTTTAAACCTCTGTTATTTCTCAATAAGAATGTTAGTATGAAAGAAGGATTGTAATAAGTGAAGATGCTGAGATTTTGACAGATCTGTTAGTGTTTAATGTTCTGTTGGGATGTAAAGTGTTTCTGTATGGTGTGTTTTGTGTGTCACCATTGTGTTGAAGAGTAGAGCCTGAGCTTCAGTCCAGGATGAGCAGAAAAACACTGATGAAATGCTGCATGTTGCTTTATTTAACAGACAGTAACTGTGTAGTTGCTGATGACATATAATCACAGTAAATCATGCATGTAGTTTATAGCAAGATATTTACTTTTTACAGTGAATAAATTTTTTAGTAAATATATATATATATATATATATATATATATATATATATATATGTGAAATAATTGTGTTTCTGTTAAAAAGCTTAATGAAGATTTCTGCAATAGTATTTATTTAAATTAGGATATTTTACATTCATTTTATGGTTTTTGTATGGCAGCCATTGCTGACAGTCATTTGACCTTTTTTTCACAGTGAAGGTGTTTGATCATAAAAATTCAGGAAATAATTGTAAAATAAGAGTGTTTTTCTGTAAAACATTTAAGGACAAAGTTTGGAAAAGTTTTTTGCACTCAATTTAAATTAGGATATTTTACTTTATTTTTACGGTTTTTGTTTGGCAGCCGTAGCTGCCAGTCATTGACTGTTTTTTTACGATTTTATTTTTTACAGTGTATGATTAATCCGCTCCATGTGAGGCAAGTTTGATTTCTCTGAGCTCTAATTTTCGTTCTCCATTTAGCAATTTACATCACATCTTGCTAAATCTTTGTGACACATAGGACTATAATAATTGTGAAGATTCTGCTCTTAAATACCCGACGAAATTAGCGTTTCAAATGCCTTGCTACGAGACAAAGGATCATAAAAACCAAACTCCCGCCTTGTGATTCCCACTCTCCGATTGCCCAAGCCGACAGGAAAAGGTTGGCTTCGTCAAAAGTGATAAATCTCTCCCCCTCTCTATCTCTCTCTTCTCTTCGTCCTTCGCTGCGGCTGCAACATGTAATCTAATCCTATGGTCTCCTCCGGAGACCGGATCAGATCTTTATTTCTTTTCTTTGTAAGTTAAAGTTATGTTTTCCGTAGTCGACTCTGTTCACTCCCACGAAGTGAAACGAACTTAGCCGAACTATGCTACTTTGGTAATGTACCTCAACGACTTTAAAAACCCTCTGTTCAACACGCGCGCCCAGCAGCACCACGTGACGCTTACACACACAAAGGACTCCGCTCACGCATGCGGCCAGACCGGGCCGTTCAGGAATGCAGCAACACAGCGAGACCCATAAATTTGTGCAAGTATATCTTTTTATAGAGCTTCCAATAAGCCTTAAGATGATGTTTCGTGTTGTTTACAGAAAGGTGAAAGTCTGGAGGAATGCTATCAATGCTCTCTCTCTATCTCTCTCTCTCTCCTCTCTCTCACTTACTCGCTCTCACGCGTGTAAGTTATCCATTGTCCAAACTCTGCGCATTTCTCCAATCTATGTCTTATTGTGTTTTGTATGTCTATTATGTTTGTAAATCAGGGGCGTAGAATTTAGTAGGGACGCTAGGGACGTGTCCCTACCAATATCCAGTGACACTGATATATCCCTAGAATTCATTTCGATCAAAATTGAAAATGTATTTATTAGGGGTGTAACGGTACATGTATTCGTATTGAACCGTTTCGGTTCGAGGCTTCGGTACGCATACAAACCGAACGATTCCTTGGACCATTTTTCCTGCCGACAGCGCTGGCGCGGTCACCACAACGTTACGCAACATCAATTGGCAAACGTAATGAAAGCGGAACGAAACTGCGCTACGGACCGTATATCAGTTCGGACCATCAACATCTGTGCAGCACGAGCTCTATGAGCGCGAGCCGATCTTGATCAAGCGACGTGTTACTACACAGCGCTAAGAGATCCAGTAAAGAAAGCATTTGAATTCGCCACTGAAGTAATAACATCGCTGCGAGATCTAGTGAGAAGCATTCACATGTGTCCGTTATTAACCGTAGATCTCTATTAGATCAAACAGCGCTGACGCAGAAACCAGGAAAAACATTGTGCCGTGGATGAACTAGTATATAGGCTAGGCTTTAAATCCACAGATCAGCAACATTCACCATGAATTTAATGTTGTAACACTAACTGTAACCAGTTTGGCTGGAATAGTGAAATGCTTTCAAGTACTTAACACATTTTTTTTCCAGCACTTCAAAACTCAAATATTAGCCTATATAAATATTATATAAATAAATATATATTTAAATGTTATTTTTAATGTGATGACCAAAACATTATTTATTCATCCTTCATAAATTACCCCCATTTATAAACCTGAAAGTTTCAAGATCAGGAAAACTCACACTTATTTAAAAATATTTTTTCTTTTAATAATAAGAATATATATAATATATATATATATATATATATATATATATATATATATATATAATATCTTTTAATTTCTCTGGCATTTGTTCCTTTTTGCTGTACCGAAAACGTACCGAACCGTGACGTTAAAACCGAGGTACGTACCGAACCGTGATTTTTGTGTACCGTTACACCCCAAGTATTTATATTTATTGATGTCCCTACTTTGCTCATTTTCAAGTCCCTTAAGTGCAAAAAGGTCCTACTCGCTTTATAAATTAAAGATACTTTAAAGAGTATGCGTTTATAGGGCAGCAAACCCAATTCTTCTGGCCAGAGAATTGCGTTTCCTGAAATCCTATAAAGTAAGATGATATTGTGGATCCCCACAATATTATTCTGGCAATTGAGCTAATTAATTTTGCCTGTTTCGTAAGACGTGATCAGTGCAATTAACTGTAATCAACTTGTAGTTAAAATGCAAGGATACACAGTTATGCACGCAGGTAAAATGACAGATCCTCCCTTAGAGGGAGGTTAAATTAAATGTAAGACTGATCTAATCCAAAATTGTAGGAATAATTATTAATTACCAATTATTAATTATGATATGCAAAATTCTCCACGGATTAGATTTACATAGAGTCTTTACATCAGGGTGCGTCAGAATGGGTGCTGAGCACAGTAAAGAAGGGCTATACACTGCAGTTTGCTCGCCGTCCCCCGCGCTTTATATTGCGTCTCGAGACGAGAGTGAATGGGGAAGTAGCACATCTACTTCGTGCAGAAATAGCGAAACTTCTGTGCAAAGGGGCCATAGAAAGGGTGCACCCTTCTCTGAGCGAGTCTGGCTTTTACAGCCGTTACTTCCTCGTTCCAAAGAAGGACGGAGCCCTCAGACCAATATTGGATCTGAGATATTTGAACAAAGCCCTGATGAGGAGACCGTTCAAAATGCTCACTACCAGGAAAATCCTCACGCATGTTCGCCCAGGAGACTGGTTTATCACCCTCGATCTGAAAGATGCTTACTTTCAGATTCAAATCATACCCCGTCACAGGCCATTCCTGAGATTCGCCTTTGACGGTCAGGTATACCAGTACACCGTCCTGCCGTTCGGCCTGTCCCTAGCACCCCTTACATTCACGAAGTGCATGGACACGGCGCTCGCCCCCCTGCGGAGTCAGGGAATGCGAATATTGAACTATTTGGATGATTGGTTGATTTTAGCACAATCAGAGAAAGAGCTGATTTCTCACAGGACAGTGCTTCTCAGCCACCTGGAAAGCTTGGGTCTCACGGTCAACTGGACCAAGAGCTCATTACTGCCCAGTCAGTCTACTTCTTTTCTGGGTATAGAACTGGACTCTGTGGCTCTGACGGCGCGGCTGTCAACAGAGCGCACGCGCCGTATTCAGTGCTTGGTCGCGTCTTTCCAGGAAGGCAGCATCGCACCCCTGAAAAAGTTTCAGAGGATGCTGGGCTTTATGGCATCGGCTGCAGCAGTCCTTCAGCTAGGTCTGCTGCGCATGCGCCCGCTGCAGCGCTGGTTGAACGCTCGTGTGCCTCACCGAGCCTGGACGTCAGGCGGCATACGTATCAGAGTGACTCACAGCTGTGTCTCAGCCCTGAGCCCCTGGTCGGTAGCCGACTGGTACCAGCAGGGTGTGACAGTGGGGGCTGTCTCACACCGAAAAGTCATCTCGACAGACGCCTCCAACCTAGGCTGGGGCGCCGTTCTCGAGGGCAGACCGGTCTTTGGCCTCAGGTCAGACCAGGAGAAATGCCTCCACATAAACTGTTTGGAGATGTTAGCGGTCGAGAACGCGCTGAAGCGTTTCCTCCCGTTCATACAGGACCACCTCGTTCTAGTCCGGTCGGACAATACGGCGGTGGTGTCCTACGTGAACCGACAGGGCGGAGTCAGGTCCAGGAAACTCTGCATTCTGACAAAACGCCTTCTGGTGTGGGCCCAGCATTCACTGCGCTCGCTGAGAGCCGCGCATGTGCCAGGCCTCATCAATGTCGGCCCAGACAGACTGTCCAGGGACAACATTCCTCTGGGAGAATGGTCCCTGCACCCCCAGACAGTCCAGCGGCTGTGGCACCTATTCGGAAAAGCGGAAGTAAACCTTTTCGCGTCGAAAGACAATGCACACTGCCCGAGCTTTTTCTCCAAAAGCGAGGACGCGCTGGCCCAGACCTGGCCCAGCCGCCCGCTGTACGCTTTCCCTCCGATCTCTATGTTACCACAGGTAATCAAGAGGATCAGGGAAGCGCGCCACTCTGTGCTCCTCATAGATCCACGATGGGAAAACCAGACCTGGTTCCCAGAGCTGGTGAGTTTGTCACATGGAGCCCCATGGCCGATCCCGCTGAGGAGAGATCTCCTCTCTCAGGCCAGCGGATCGGTTTGGCACCCCCACCCAGAGCGATGGGCTCTGCATGCGTGGGTGATTAAAGATTACTCGTTGCTTTGCCAGAAGGGGTCGTGAACACGATCACACAGGCTAGAGCGCCCTCCACGAGAAGGCTCTATGCTTCTAAATGGTCAGTGTTCGCTCAGTGGTGCTCCACTAAAGGCGCTGACCCACACACATGTGGTGTCGCACGGGTGCTTTCCTTCCTACAAGAGCTACTGGACAAGGGCAGGTCCCCCTCCACGCTCAAAGTGTACGTTGCGGCCATTGCGGCATTTGCAGAGTCGACGCGCGGCCGTGCGCTAGGAAAGGATGAGCTCATAATCCGCTTCCTCAGGGGAGCTAGGAGATTGAATCCCCCGCGCCCCCCCTCGGTTCCTATGTGGGATCTTTCTTTGGTCCTAGAGGCCCTGAAAGCTTTCCCATTTGAACCACTGGGGTCTGTGGACATAAAATACCTCTCGCTCAAAACCGTTTTTCTGATAGCGCTGTCATCAGTAAAACGCGTAGGGGATCTACACGCGCTGTCTATCAGCCCTGCGTGTCTCGAGTTCGGACCAAACGACTCGAAAGTCATCCTCAAGCCGAGGCATGGTTATGTCCCCAAGGCAATGGGCACGCCCTTTAGAGCGCAGATCATCTCCCTATCGGCTCTGCCAGCATCCGATAGCGATGACAGTGATAATCTCCTTTGCCCCGTCAGGGCGCTGAGATCCTATATCACGCGCTCCGCCGCCTTCAGGCGCTCTGAGCAGCTCTTTGTTTCATTCGGTGGGCGCACTAAAGGTCTCGCTACCTCGAAACAGTCTGTCTAGATGGATAGTGGACGCTATTGCCGCAGCATACGCGTCTAAACACCTGCAGTGCCCAGTGGGCATCAGGGCTCACTCCACTAGAGGTATGGCCTCATCGTGGGCATGGTCCAGTGGGATTTCTATTCACGATATCTGTACGGCGGCAGGCTCGTCCTCCCCCTCCACATTTGTGAGGTTTTATAACCTAGAAGTTCCCGCATTGCAGGCTAAACTGTTATCAGTATAAGTGATGTGTATGATCTGCCCATTATGCATGCACAGGCTACCGTCATATGTTTATTAGCTCTCCTGGTTGAGCTGCACATAAAGGATTGGATGCCAACACACAGACCGTCATTCGCTCTGTGTGTTTTGCCTAATTCTTGTGCTTATGTACTGTGTTGGCCCACGTTGCTGGCCACCTTAATTACAAACAAATATAGAAATATAAAAATGATGATCTTGCCTAAAATCAATTACTTGTTTTCTATGGTTCCACGAAACCTCCCTATAAATGGTTTAGATTACTAGAATCACGCATTTCTCAATTTCTGTGGAAGAACAAACCCTCTCGAATCAGCCTGAAAACTCTACAGAAAACTAAAGACAGGGGTGGACTAGACTTCCCTAATTTCCATCATTACTTCTTAGCAAATAAGTTACAGTATATTTCTAAATGGCTCAAACCTAGTGCATTAGATGAAACATGGATGGATATAGAGCAAACACTATGCGACAACCTGGAAATTTCTAATCTACTGTATTTTAGTTCAAATATTAAATCTCATAAGTGCTTTAAGAGCATTAACATCAGCACTTGTTTGACAGCCTGGTGGGAATTTCTTAAAAAAACAGACTCTTCAATGATCCCATGTAGGCTTACCCCTATATGGAATAATCCTGATATTACACTAAACAAAAATATGATTAATTTTATCCAATGGGAAAACAAAGGAATTAAACATTTAGAGCATTTAATCCATAACCGTAATTTTTTACCATTCCAAACAATCACCTCACAGTATGGGATAAGTAATAACAGATATCTAGAATACCAACAACTCAAATCAGTAATAAATAAAAAATTCCCTATTAAGCAAATAAACCTGGAACTCCCACCAAGTGTTACAGAATTCAGGAGCCTTGGTACTCCAAAGCTACTATCGAAAATATATAGAGTCTTCTCCAAAATAGATGATACAATCTCATTACCAATTGCAAAATGGGAGTCGGATCTATCACTGAATCCCACCAATCAGTTTTGGTCAGAAATAATATTAAACAACTTTAATATGACTGACAGCTTAAATCTACAACTTATACAATACAAAATTCTCCATAGAACTTATTATACAGGACAAAGGATGTTTAAGATGGGTTTTAATCAATCTAATGTTTGCACGCAGTGCACAAGTAATACAGCAGATGATTACATGCATGCCTTGTGGCTTTGTACACCAGTCCAAAGATTCTGGACTAAGGTTTGTGAGGACTTATCAATATGGCTTAAGTGTAATATACCTACTTGCCCAAAACTATGCATATTAGGGGACTTAAATGATATCAATATGGAGATCGACAAAGCATACATGGTCCTCACCACATTATCTGTTGCAAAGAAAACTATTCTTTCGAATTGGAAAACTAAAAATAATCTTAGTATTAACCAGTATAGGAATCTCCTGTCGGATCATATCAGTTTGGAGTCCATGCTTGCTTTTAACAATCTTCGATCGGCTGACTTTGATTCTCTCGGGGCCCCGCTGATTAATTATGTCACTTAGTGGGAGGGAAGGGATATGTGTTCTGCCCTGCTGGGGGATACGGGGATCCGCGGTACGATCAGCGCAAGCCCGTAACCAATCTGTGCTCCTGCCAGCAGTCTGCAGTTAGCATAAGCCCCTGACCAGTCTGTGCCCCTGTCCAGCAGTCTGTAGTTAGCACAATTCCGTTACCAGGCTGTGGTCTAGTCCAGTGGCCTATATTTAAGACAAGCTAGTTCCCAGTCTGGAACCCAGTTCAGCGGCCTGCAGTAAGCATAACCCCGTTACTAGTCTGTGCCCCAGCTTAACGGCTTGCAGCTAGCAAAGCACACATGGCCATCATCACACTATTTGTCACAAAGAAAACTATCCCCTTGCCAGCTCATAGTTTGTGGAAAAGTCTGGCATCCAACAACTAGCCTAAGCCAGCCCAAGGTCTGGCATTTAACAACCCACCCAAGCCGGTTCACAGTCTATGGACCAGTCTGGCATTCAACAACCAGCCCAAGCCGGCTCACAATCTGTGGACCAGTCTGGTATCCAACAACCAGCCCAAGCCAGATCACAGTTTGTGGATCAATCTGGCATCCAACAACTAGCCTAAGCTGGCTCACAGTCTGTGGACCAGTCCGACATCCAACCTAAGCCAGCTCACAATATGTGGGCCAGTCTGGTATCCAACAATCAGCCCAGTCCTGCTCACAATCTGTGGACCGGCTTGGCATCGAACAGCCAGCCCAAGTCAGCACACAACCTGTGGACATATCTGGCATTTAACAACTAGCCCAAACCAGCTCACAGTCTGTGGATCAGTCGGGATCAGTCGGGCATCTAACAACCAGGCTAAGCCAGCTCACAATCTGTGGACTAGTCTGGCATCTAACAACTAGCCCAAGTTAGCTCATAATCTGTGGACCAATCCGACATCCAACAACCAGCCCAAGTTAGCTCATGGTCTGTGGACCAGTCTTGCATTCAACAACCAGCCTATGATAGTGTGGTGGCGATTTTATGATATTCATTGATCTTTAGTAAAATATAGATGATTCAAAGAATGTCACATGTGTGTCTCTCACTTGTAGTGAGAGAAGATTCTGTTTATGTACCTGGGGAGGCAGAAGGGGGAGACACTCCAGAGAACAGACGAACAAGGACCTCTGACCTAGATGTCAGAAGGCCATTTGGTGCAGGGGGGCTTAGTGGGCCAACTAGTGACGTCTATGGAAAACTACTGGGAGGAAGGCTCTGGGGGGAAGAAGGCCTTGAAACTAAGATAAAAGCTCGTTCAGTCTGTCTGGGGGTGTGTCACTCTTCTGCACAGAGTAACAACTGTGTATTAGACTGCTCCTATTCTTGCAAGAATAAATTCTTCTATTTCTATAATTTGACAATGAGTGTCTCTTACGCAGTGATGTTTGTTTAATGAATTTTCGCCACAACAGTTTTGGTGTCAGAGTGGGATTCCTTGGAAGTGCCTTCTGGACCTGAGAGCGGACGGTGTTTGGCCACCTGGACTGAGCAGTTCCAGCTCTACCTCGTAAGTTTCAGAGAGAGGGGCCGACCGCTATCAGGGCCGGGAGAAACTCCACTGGAATCAATTGAAAGAACCCGGTGGCAACAGAAGCATCTCTGGTGAGAGACAGTTAAATTTATTTTCTTTTGGGTAAGGTAATTAAATTCAGTTTAATTGGGGGGAAGAGTGAAATTGAACCATATTGGCTGAGGGCTGTTTCTGTGGTACGTAATCTGGATTTATTAAGATCTACGGACAGATCAAGAGATTTCAAACAGATGCGGGAGAGAATTATCTAAGATTGATTAAGATCTACGGACAGATCGAGAGATTTCAAACAGATAAGAGAACCTGAAAATTAGTTGTTCCATCACGGAGCAAATTGTTTTTAGGTACCGAGGCTAATTAGGGGGAACCAGAAAATAATTTTGGTAAACCATAATTAGGAGGGCACTAACAGTGCAACCCGACCGATTTGGGTTAAAAGAAAATAATCGGATTTGCTGGGACGCCCAACAGATTAAAGAAAACGCGCGTTGAAGAGAAATCCACAGAGAACAGAAAAGCAGCCAGTATGGGGAAGTCTCAGAGCAAGATTATGAAATATGATGCACCGGTGTACTACCAAATGAGAAAACATTATGGTCAGAAATGTATGATATTGAGCGCCACAAGATTAAAGGTGGTGCGGGAATCAGTTGAACAGGGCAGTGAGAAACAAAAGAAGATAAAAAGTCGAACTGCCAGGAGAAATAAGGTTTTTACTTCTTTATCCAGTAAATGGATGCATGACATTAGATGTCTATATAACTTAAATTTATATGATAAGGATTGAAGTAGCAAGCAGCAATAAGGCTGGCTGTGTGAAATAGAGGGAACTGTAAGTGAGAGACTTAATGGAAGAGGGAAGTGAAAAACAAAAGGTTGAGACATGTGTGTGTGGGGATTGTAAGCAAACAATCATGAACTGGTTAGATAATGAAGGAACTGGCATGTAGAGAAAAGAAAGGAGAGGATACAGAAGGAACTGGCATGTAGGGAAAGATTGAGAAGAAATATAGTAGAAAACTATATGTGATGAAAAGAAAATTTCTGACAGAATTTATGGAAGTCAAATTAATTGTATGAAAAGTGAGTTTCAGAATAAAAATAAGGCATTGTATGATTGACAGGGATTAACATGATATGAAGAATGTTTTAAGCAAAATGGGGAACAATTCTATATTTTGATAAAATAATGATTGAAATGATGATATATCTGCTTTATTTTATTAATGTTAAGAAAATAAGGGTATTGAAGCAAGTAGCTATAATGGTTGTCTGTGTAATTTACGGACTGAGTAATATAATCTGTTTTGGAGAAACAGTAGAGATAAGACTGAGACAATAATGATAATATTAAGTTGAATCTGCAGACTAACCATGTGATGGAAGGAAAAAGGCTTCAAACCAGTTTTAATGAAAATAATGATGTACAAATTGTAAGGTAAAGACAGAAAACAAATTCGAATATTTTGAGCATTTCGGTGGAGCTTATGAAAATTAATATTGCCAATGATAATAATAATGATGAAGATTATGATTTGGTTATTGTGATTGAATCCACCACTGGTGGACTGTAACAAGAATACAGAGAACTGCTTATCAGTGGCTCTGTTTGCATTCCTGAATGGGACACACTGCTACAATGGTGTGCAGTAAGTTGGAGCCGTTTGCAAGCTCACAGTGATCAAACTAGGCAAGGTGTCTGTGGCTGTAGTTGAGGCTGAAACAAACCCACCAGGTGACAAAGATCAGCAGGGCCATTTAACACGTAACTGTAAATGCCCACCGAGAAGGTGTTTAAAAATGTGATAAAGTGACAAAAATTTCGGGTATTAATGTGGGTTTGAAAGTAGATCACACTCAAAAAAATGATATGTTGGCTTTACTTAACTTTCTTTTGTAAACAGGTTCCACCGGTTCCACATAACTATGTTTCGTTAAACAAACATAATATGTTCATGTAACTTCAACATCATGGAATTTGGTCATTTTAAGCGACCCAATTAAACTCTGAGCTAATGAGTTAATTAAGTGAATAATTGAGTGATGATTGAGCATTATTGAAGACACCTGATGTTAACAAGCAGAATCACTGAAGGAGAAAACCGGAATGTTTAAGTCACCATTATGGAGATAAGTGTGTGTTTTAGTTGGGCTCTTGACCCTTAACTCATTAATTTTAGAGTTTGTTTGGTTGCTGAACGTGAGTTATAGCAGCCGGATGAACAATGAACAAAGGTGATCTGATGGTGTTGGTTGTGTTTTAACATAATCATTACTTCACAATCATTTGACCTGAGTCACTGAACTTATATTAAACCCAATTTCTAAGTTTACCTTACGGATTATAGCAGCACTGTTATTGTAGAACATACTATTTTTAGCCTTTTCAATGAAATTTAAATGATCAAATCAATAAATAAAAAAGAAACTTCTTAAAATAATATTTTGTGTAGGCACACACAGACATCAAGAATCAGCCTGGGAATCTCAGCAATGGTGACAAACAGATCATAAGCTCATTATTTATTCATGCAGCAATGCATGATGGGAGCCATAAATGAGTTTTGATTGGTGGCACCCAGAATGCACTGCAACATGCTTTATAATTGTCACCATTGTTGAGATTCACAGGCTGATTATTGATGTCTGTGTGTGCCTACTCAAGATATTTCTTAAGAAGTTTCTTTTTTATGTATTGATTTGATCATTTGAATTTCATTAAAAAGGCTCAAAATAATATGCTCTACAATGACAGTGCTGCTATAATCCGTAAGGTAAACTTAACTCAGAAATTGGGTTTAATATAAGTTTAGTGACTCAGGTCAAATGATTGTGAAACAATGATTATGTTAAAACACAACCAACACCATCAGATCACCTTTGTTCATTGTTCACTCGGCTGCTATAACTCACGTACAGCAGCCAAACAAACTCTAAAGTTAATGAGTTAAGGGTCAAGAGCCCAACTAAAACACACACTTATCTCCATAATGGTGACTTAAACGTTCCGGTTTTCTCCTTCAGTGATTCTGCTTGTTAACATCAGGTGTCTTCAATAATGCGCAATCATCACTCAATAAATCACTTAATTAACTCATTAGCTCAGAGTTTAATTGGGTCGCTTAAAATGACCAAATTCCATGTTGTTGAAGTTACAAGAACATATTATGTTTGTTTAACGAAACATAGTTATGTGGAACCGGTGGAACCTGTTTACAAAGAAAAGTTAAGTAAAGCCAACATATCATTTTTTTGAGTGCAGTGTTTAAATGATGATATTAAAGTTTTCGTCTGAGAAAGAACAGGAGATAAAAATAAGGTCATAAGATTGAAGACTTAAGGAATTCCTTTTAAAGGAAAGATCTAAAGCACCGGTTGTTGTAACGTGAATGGATAAGTACCGGTTGATGTAAAATTACAGATAATGACTAAAAAGAAATTTGAGTTGCAAAATATGAAAGTAACTAAAAGGATGATTGTGTTTTTATGAAACACTTTAAAGAGTTGTACGAAAGTTAGTGTGGATCCTAATAGCAGATTGATAAACTCCTAGAGAAAACATTGAAGTCAGGTGTTGAAACGATGGTAATTGAGAACCTGACAACTAAAATTGAGATGAAATTTGAAACGTTACTAAGAACTAGAATAATTATTATTCTTTCTTTAAGATAAAATAATTCAGAAGCAGTGTTATAGGATTAACAGTTGCTAAATGTAAAATGTATAGAAAGGCATTTGATTAAACAAAAGCCTGTTAGTGTTGACCATGAAAAGAACAGAGCTGATGTTTTGGCGTTTAAAAGATAAGCTTGTGATTTGGCTGAAACAGTTCGCTTATCTGGATCTGGTGTGTGTGTGACTGAAAGTGCCAGTGCGACAGAGACTCAATTTGAGTGGAAATTTGTAATGTCTAAATTCCCTGATATATGGGCACAAGACAATAAAATTATGTTTATTTGAACACGCATGTAATTTCTGGCAAAGATGCCTTAAGCTGGGCTAGAGTTAAAGAATGGTAGGTAAAGTATGATGTTTGAAGTTTATAGAAGTGCAGTGTACCAGTTCTGAATTCCTCACAGTCTCTCTCATTCAATGTCAGCTAAGAGCTGTTATCTGAGCCTGTGTCATAAGTGATAATAAGCTATTGATAGTAAAGCACGGTGTTTCAGTTGAAAATTATAGACACAGAGTTAAAAGAAATGATTGTTGCAGAGGGCAATTTGTATTTGTAAATGTTTTAAAAGTAAAACTGAATGACTTTAAAGAAGTCTTTAAAATAGTAATACAGACCTTAAACGATAGAAGTGACATTTTGACTAGGTAATTGTAACTTCTTGGTCTCATTTTAGCCTCCACCATGAAACAGGGCCGATGGCTCCGGCTACAGAGGTAACAGTACACTGAATGGATGGTTGTGAATAAAGTTCAATGAGATTTTGTTGATTCGGACAGGTCTAACAAATTTGAGTGATTAAATACTGTTGTTATTAACCTGTCTCCCTTAACACTATTAGGCAGTCCGGATGAGGTGACTCTTGAATGTGCCTTTCCTAAGCTCCAGAAAACAGCTGAGTTCTGTTGAAATAACTGATTGTGTGATGGGAAAGAGCGGTCACCAGTGTGTACGAGTGGCTACTCAATGACGGGATGATCTTCCTGGCCAGGGGACAGCCCAACGCAGGGGGTCACGAACACTGGGCATCTCCGGATGTAGGTGTTATATGTGAGAAAGGTATGAGAGTTGAGCGCTGATTACTGGAGGCCACCGGGGTCAGCAGAGCATTGAGAGGTGAGATGCGCTGTGAGGAGTTACGGCAGTCTGACCCAGAAAATGTGAGTTTCCTCTATACCACTCATGAGAAAACCGCATTCACTGCATGGCTTGTTTTCAATTGTGACAAGTGTCTGCAACTATGCCAGGGGACAGCACCCTGATGGAAATTATAGATAAAGAGCTAATGGGAGATGTGCTTTCAAGAGCCGGCTGAGGTGATTGTCATTATTTGTTGGGAAGACAGTAACAAAACTTATTAGTTTATATCAGGAACATGATGTTGGCTGCCTTATGGGCAAGGAAAATTATAGAAGTGTTGATTTTGAACTAATATGTCTATAAGATGGTTTTAACTCCTGAAGGTCATTAGACATGGTGGTGACTAAAGATTAAGACAGCTTTTGTAGAGTTTGGAGAACAAAGGTTAGGTGAATTGAGAATTTATACAAGTATTCAAACTCATAATGTATTTTAGATTGTTGTAATGTGAACTATTAAGGGTTCTAGACTATGATTAATTAAGTTTCAGTCTTAGGAGGCTGTTGAAGAGATTATTTGTATAGTGAGAGAGACTGCTGGAGGAAGGGATTGATACTCTGTCTGTCTTTCTGTTATCAGGCCTGGTAAGGCAAGCTTAAACAAAATAATGATAATGAACCAAAACAACCCAGCTGACTTTTCTAGAAAAAAAAAAAATAAAAAAAAATAATTAAATGAATAATGACCAGACATGCTTTGAATCTGGTTAAAAGTAAAGTTTAAGTAAAGTTAGGTAAAAGCTACAGGAAAAAGTAAAGTTTAAAATCTTATTTAAAATTTAAATCCTTTTAACGATGATATAAGGAAAGGCCAACATTGAGAATGAGCAGTTAAGATATGTGTGTCCAGTATGAGTGTGTGTGTGATGGTGACAGCACTTTAGGTCTTGTATGTGTTAGTTTGGGGTACTAATATTCCGCCTGAATAGTGTGTATATTGTGTCTTTAACCTCTGGAGAGTGGTTTTATCATTACAGATGGGTTAAGGCAGGTGACAAATTTTAAAGAAGGCAAATGCTGAGTGAATCTGATGAAAAGATAGAGAACATGGGACAAGCTTTAAGTTGATTGGTCATCAAGCTCTGTCTGGTAATAATTACTTTTGTCTTTTATGATGTTGATTTGAATTATGTTCTGGATCAGTTTAAGTATTTGGGTAAATTGGAATTGTGGAGTTGTAGATCACAATCTAGCATGGGCTGAGATAAATGAAAATGTTGTAGATTTGATGGCAACACAAAGTGACCTATTGGCTAAGTCAACATGAAATTATCAAGAGAGCCCCTCACATTCATGATTATTGTAAGCAAAGGAGGAGAATGTTATTTGACTGACATTGACCAAGTCTGTACACCACGACCTGACTTGATAGAAACAATTGATGACTTTGAAAATGTTTGTAGATGACTGAATTAAGAGACCAAACAACAGGCCTGAAAAGCAGGATCTGCGGTGAGACTGAGGGCCGTTGCCCTTCAAATACTTCGATAAGAAGATGAGATTGTGGCTTTAAGTGAAGAATGTAATATTTTTGTTTCAGAGGCAGAGAAAGATGTCTGGAGGAAATTTGTCTGAAGGACAACGTTTGGGTTAGTGTTGATGGGGAAACTTTATAAAAAACACTATGTTAAATGTTATGTTAAATTGATGCTCGAGTTGTGTCGTGCATCAAGAGGGAGATGGTATAACAATTGCCAAATATGGTTTATTAAGGGGTTCACATTTGCTGAATAAATGTTGGGAGAACACTAGGGGTAATTGGATAAAAGCCCTGAAAGAAGCCATTTTTCTGCCTAACAAAATTGATGTCTGTGAGTGTGCCGCACACACCAATAACAAAGATTGTTTCAACAGGAAACGCCAGGGCATCGAACGCCACGGGAGAACAGTAGACAAAAGAAACTACGTACTTTACTATCTGACAATAACCTCGAAATTTGTTTCTCTATACAGAGAGCATGCAGGATTGGGAGACAGGGCAAAATGTGCCCAATGAAATAATGGCTATGGATGAATTTGGCTAACTATCCTGGCCTGGGTTATTATTGTGGCAGAAAGGAAAGGTGCCACACCTGCGCAGCACATAACTTAAAGTTTTCCTTTTGCAGAATGTCAGGATGGCTGGAATCAAAGAGGTTAAAATAAATCATTGCCATTTTGAGGGCAACTTGATCTGATTATGTTCCAAATGTATAAATATTGTATTGTTGATATGAACACAGGGGGGAGTGTTTTTCAGGGGAAAAGGACCCTGAGTGCTATTATGGCAGCAAGTGCTAATATGTTAGTGATAATATGTTTCAGTAAAATAAGAAGAAACAGAGTTGAATTGGCTAAATGTAAACAAATGGTGAACGTTCCACAGGTCACACCAAACGGGACGGCCGGCTAGACAAGCGGTCAGTAACAAAAAAATACTTAGGTTTTTCATTCACAGGTGAAAATAGCCAGGAAATGGCTCTCTCCTCAAACAAGGTTGCGAGGTTGGAGATGTGACACCTAAGTCAAAGCAACTTAAGCTTCACCAATCAACCTCAGATACCCCAAAACGCCGACGCCAACGTGAAGCATAAAGTGGGGGAATCAAGGACGTGCTAGTAACGTAACCTCCTCCACCAACGTGGGAAGACCAGGGCTACGGCTCGCAAAGAGCTACACCTGGCGAAGATGGAACGTCGATGGGGCAACGGTCAACACACCTGGAGGAGGATGTGGTAAAACTAACGGTTTAAGTTTAGCAGAGGAGTGTTTTTGTGATGACTTTGATGATTTTATTTGATTGAATCAAAATATGTATTGGTATAGATCTAATGATTTGATTGATTAGTGCAAATGTTTTCAGGAAAAGTAGAAAATCTATTAATTATGGTGAAGTAATGGAAATGTGTGATAATTTTGAACAACTACATTGATTAGGAGAATTGATAAAATTATAAAACTTTTCTGGAAAGATTTTTTTGAATAAGGCATAAAATAGAGCATACTAAGTAAAGTTTTAAGATTTAAAAGTTAACAGAATATGGCTAGAAAATATTTTGGTGGATTAATGGTATGTGTTATTCTGATAATTTGGTTATTCATGGGTGAATATGAGAAAACTGGAGTGTCTGTTCAATTGGTGAAAATGACAGTCTATCCGAATGATGATGATGATGAACAAAATTATGCAGACAATTCAAATAGCGATTACAGTGAAATGTATTATTTGTTGGGGTATGTTTTTCCTTCCTTTTTCTTCTTATGAATGCTTTGAATTTGGAATGAAGGATTTTTTTAATACTTTGTATTTTATAACCAGTGAATTGATGGTTTTGGTTTTCTAACTAATCTGTACACTATTTCTTATTTTACTGAGATGACTGAGGGTTCGATCTAGATCGAGAGTGCAATAGCAGTGTTTATTCATTCAGCCCGGTTTCAGATAAATTCTTTACTTGCTTGCTAATATTCGAGGGATTATCCTTACAAAAAACAGCCTAAGCTTTTTCCCTTTTCTAAATAATGCTTCACAAATGTTTAAGAAGAGTGATGATACGACTTAAAATTTTCTTTTTGTTTATTATTGTGATTATGAGTAATCTGAATGATAAAAAAGTGAGGAGTTGTGGTGGCAATTTTATGATATTCATTGATCTTTAGTAAAATATAGATGATTCAAAGAATGTCACATGTGTGTCTCTCACTTGTAGTGAGAGAAGATTCTGTTTATGTACCTGGGGAGGCAGAAGGGGGAGACACTCCAGAGAACAGACGAACAAGGACCTCTGACCTAGATGTCAGAAGGCCATTTGGTGCAGGGGGGCTTAGTGGGCCAACTAGTGACGTCTATGGAAAACTACTGGGAGGAAGGCTCTGGGGGGAAGAAGGCCTTGAAACTTAGATAAAAGCTCGTTCAGTCTGTCTGGGGGTGTGTCACTCTTCTGCACAGGGTAACAACTGTGTATTAGACTGCTCCTATTCTTGCAAGAATAAATACTTCTATTTCTATAATTTGACTATGAGTGTCTCTTACGCAGTGATGTTTGTTTAATGAATTTTCGCCACAACAGTATGAAACGTCTTTCTCCTTATTTCAATTCAATTTTATTGAATTGATGATGGTGCCATGGTGCCATTTGATGATGGTGCCATTTGGATGATGGTGCCAGATGAGGGTGCCATTTGGTTTCTTATTTCTGAATATAACTTTACTACATCATTTCTCCTTTGCTCTATTATGTCTGCAAGTTCTGACATCTTCTTGTCTGTGATATCTAACTTTAACCTTTCTCTTGTTTCGCGTACCTGTGTTTTCCATTGTTCATAAAGAGTTATTAGTCTTTTTTCCCTTTTTCTTATTTCTTCCCTTTGGAATGTTATCATCTTTTCTGTTTGTACTTTAACTCTTTCAGAAGGTCTTGGCAACTCTGACATGCTTTGAGCTTTGTCTTGAAGCTCTGTTAAGATTTGTTCTTTACATGTGATTGAATCTTTAATGTTTTGTCTATCCTCAATTTCGTCTTTAAGTGAGTCCTTTAAATCTTGAATTTCTTGTTGTAGACTTGTGATCTGTTCATTCATGTCCATTTGACTTACTGAAGCAGCCTGTGATTCCTCCATTTTGAGCACTTTTCTTTGAACTGTTTTATTATTTTATGACCAACTTCTGCCATCTGCTGGACATCCAGGTATTGCCGTTGGATCTTGTAGCCACGTTGTGCAGCATGTGGCGGTGGCAGGGGCGTAGCCGTCATTTCAGAAGTGAGGGGGACAGAATGTCAAGTGTAATACCAGTTTTTTTTTTCATACTTTTGTTGACAGGTTTTTGCTTAATTGGCTTAATATGCTATTTATTTTTAAAGCAATAAAACATAAAGTAAGAAATGCAGATGTTCAGTACTTTATTTTGCACATGCTTTTTAATAAGATAATAAAATGTGTCTTTTTCGTAGAACATCATATAGCCTACTGTGTTACCCACAGTATTTTCTATTTGTATCTCGGTAGTTCTAGGGGGGTCCGGGGGCATTCCCCCCTGGAAGAAAATTTTGTACATTTTAAAGATAAATTCATTAATCTGGTGCACTTTGAGTCCCCCGAATACACTGCTAAAAATAAATAATCCACCCGCCAACCATATGATATTTTCTGATTTAGATATCATCGCATTACAATTATTCAAATTATCAGTGTTAACAATAGCATATGGTTAAATATCACACTGAAGCTGATTTAAAACTAACATTTACTTAAAATAAAAGTTCTTCTTTTGGCAAAATTATATTTCCTCAATAGCCTAAACAAAGTCTGTCTTACTAAAACTTACCAATTGAAAACCTTCAAACTTCAAGCTTTTAAAACTACTTCAAACTTTCTAGTTAGGCATTTTCAAGAGAACTTAAAGTTTGTCTATAAACTTTTTTATCTAATTGTAAAGTGTTACCGAATTATGGATGGTAAACATCACGTAGGCTACACATGTTCCAACGCTGCCTGATTCAAGCAGATAGTGGCGGTTAATGCATGAAAATACACATTCAGCATGAACAATCTCCATGTTTATTCTAATTTTAAGGGCTTTGATAACATATCTGTGAAAGTAAAATACATTACGAGTAAAACAAGATTGAAAATAAGTGCACGTTTCATTTGTGCGGGTAGTGAATATTTTCAATTTAGCCTACAACAAAAGTTGTTAATTATTCAACAAGAGAAATAGGCAGAGTTATTCATCACTGTGCAACACAACTCGGATACATGACAACTTACTTACAGTGCTTAACTTTTTCGTGAAAAAGGAGTGAAGAGTTTTTTTTGCCGTTTTGAAATCATGCGACCTTTTTGAAACTGATGGATTCGGCGCGGGTGCGAGCATGGGCGTGTCGTGATGCACGAGTGACTGATTACCATGGAAACGTGAAAGTCACGTAAATATACTATCCTTGACTCTTTGGATTTTAAATCTCGATGTAGGCTATAACTTTACACACCCGCGAAAACCTCAGCTTGTCGTAGACACACGTGCCCTATGAAAAAGTGCGGGGGACGAATTTACATTTTATAAAAAGTGGGGGGGACACGTCCCCCGCGTCCCCCCCGTAATCTACGCCCATGGGCGGTGGCCGTAAGCTCTTACTGTAGCATCCAGTCAATATTGAGAAGGCCAGAACTGGTGGTTAAATGAGTTTTATTGCCTTCCGTGTCATCAACCAACGTAAGAGCTAGGTAAACACAAATAAACCATGCATTACCATCACATTTCGACCATTACACAGCTCATTACATTAGTTTCAATCCGTTAGCATTACCAAATTATACTTTTTATGATAAACATTTCAAGTAGCTCAAATATATTTTTCGTTAACTTTACAAACCTTGTTCCCCAATTGACCGAAGCTAAACCTTGTAGTTTTAACTGTTTTTTCCGTGTCTTTTCAAACTTTTCTTGGTCTTCTTCGCCGTTCGTCAAGCTCATCTCCGTTACCATACTTCCGGTTTCTATGGTTACCAAATAAAGCTCGATACCGTAATAATAAAGCCTCATAGTGTAGCTATAATCAAAATAGTGCTTAACTACTCTGTTGGCCTTTACAATATTAGCTTTGTCACAGGCATTAACAAGTCCATAAACAATAACTCATGTTCACCTAAGTAACCACCTTAATTCCTCAATCTTCGGTAATAAACTCCTTACATTTAGATGCACAAAATGTATCCCTTTTACATTAAAATAGTCTTGAAAAGAATCTTTCGAACCACTTCGATGCAGGAGTCTCTCCAACCCCAACCAAGACCTCGGCGTCCTCAGCGCCCCTTCGAACCCCGGCATCTTCACCGTGCTGCTCCCCTAGTAGCTCCCCTTTCCAATCACCCATCTCAAAACTGGTTCCCGACGCCGACTCAGCCCCCATCCCAACCATGCCATCATCCATGCAAAGGTAAGGTATGTTATTAGACATGCTGATATTTGGCTCCATATCTCTGTTTGACGCTCGTACCTGTTCAGTAATGATGTTCTAGTTAAGGTCATTTGCAGCATATGTAGGGCCCAAACATAAACAGTCCTACCCTGATTGTATTCATTGGTACTATTGTTTGTAATTTGATAATTTGCCTTTTTGAAAATAAAATAAAATTCTGAACCAGAATGAACCTGTAGAAAAGCTCATTTGTGTTGAGCCCTGCAAATATCAAGACCGTCCTCTTTTGTTATGAAATAAAGTTTTGTTACGGGGAAAAATACTATAATGTTAAAACTAAGAGTTTCACTTGGCCCACCCTACATCTCAAAGCTGGAGCCGGGGCTGGTGTTGTTTAAAGTTCATAGTGATTGTTCTGACTTCATGAAGCCTCATGGTGTGAATGAACATCAAACTGACTAGAACAAACTCTTTGAAATGTATATATGATACTGTCATGAATCGGTCTCTTTTCTCTCTGTTTTCCTCATCACTTACACACGTACACACATCCAGCTGATCCTCATCATCTCAGCCCTCGCGCTGTGCACACACTTAGGCCGTTTCTCAATATGCGTTCTTGTCTGTACTTGTGTTCTTGTGGACTTGTGAAACGTCATCAGTCACTGCCCAAGTACTGTTCCAATTCAAAGTTCACATCTAGCCAAGTCCAGTTCAAATCCCCGGATGTGTTCTTGATCCGCCCCTTTTACCCAGGATGCATCGAGAGGTGACTTGTGCGGACTTGAGACAACCAGGTATCCCAGAATGCATCTCGCACCACCAGCAAGCATCAATAGCAGAGGAGAAAAAACGCGTAATATCAAAATACTACTGTTATTGTGTCATGAAATGTAATTTTAAGAGTGTTTCAGGCGAGAATGTGGTTGTTTAAAGCTCAAATCTGTGGTTTATGTATAAAGAGAGCGCCTATTTGAAAAATGTATCTGACGTTTTCGGAGTTGTGACATCCAGGCGTTCACCGGGTGCTCAACGCTCATCAACCCCGACTGGAACAGCTTTTCCTCGGCTAGTGCTTGACGTTTGCCGCTGGCTCTGATGTCTCTAGTCTAGTGGATAAACTTGACGTATAATTCGTCTTGTGTATAAGTCGATCTTTGGTCTCATTAAACTATTGTTTGTTCCATGGCAAAAAATCGTTTTGGCTGAGGGCAAAGTGAAGTTTCATAACTTTATATATTTAGGCTATTTAACTTTAACTTTGTAGCCTATTAGAGAGCTTACTTATGTTTGAATTGTTTGCCTTATTTATCATTGATATTATTGATCATTAAAACTGACATTTAACAAAAAGAGACAGGGTTGTGTAATTTTATTTTATATAGGCTACTTTAAAAAATATATATATATTTATATTTATTTTAACATTCTCTTCACTATATGTAGGCTACAATAAAATAAAATGACACAACCCTGTCTCTGTTTGTGAATACCAATAAAAATCAATAATGTTTCATATTTTTAAAATGAAAACAAAAAGATCATGTTCATGTTGTTATAAATATATGCAGTGAAGATGCGTTGCCTGAACCATGGCAATTAGGCTACTATGTTTAAGAGTTTTAAATGAAAAGAGGCAGAGTGGTGTTTTATAACATATTTCGTTTTATTGTTGACGAAAAGAGGCAGAGTTGTAGCATATTTCGTTTTATTGTTGCCTAAAATATACATAAAGAGATAACCGGAGTAGCCAGAGCGTGATGAGTGACGCGATCAAGAACGCACTGTTCCATTTGCAGAATAACTGGACTCGCGTCCTCTCGTCCTCGGGAGTTCGTTCTCCTGAGTCGAACTTGTCAAGTCCGAACTACCAAGGACGCAAGTCCCAAGTTTGCGTACTTGGTATTGAGAAACGGCCTACGTGTGCTTCTCATTTCTTATTTGTGCATCCTCGTTTCCTCGCTTCCTTTCCTCGCGTCTCAGCTCCGCCCCCTGCAGGATGCGAGGGAAGGCTGCAAGGAAAGAAAAGGAGGACGGAGGAATCGAAGGAAAGTTTTTTTACACTTTGGAATACTTGACCACTCGAGCGTCACTTCACAGCGTCATCAGCAGCGCTCAAAGGATCTGCCCATATGTTGTTGAAGTTTGGCTATTTAAGAAATTTGTAATAAATAATAATAAAGCAAGATACCCTGTCTAAATATGTGAGATGTGTGGTTTATATAAACTGCAATGGTAAAGTATAAATTAAAATGATTGTGACCGACGTGAAGAGGGAGGAGAACTGATACGTGCGTCATGTTTAGTCGATAAAACACTTCCGCAAAGCTCGACTCCTCATGGTGCAATTAGAGAATTGAGATGTCCTTCAAGATGGCTGAGCTCGATCGGTTTCCGGGTCATAGGATGGAGGACGGAGGATCGAGGAGGGATATTGAGAAGCACCCCGAGTCTCTCCCATTCATGGTTTTCCCCTCACTCTACTCGCAGCTGTTCCCCATAGTAATCAACACTTACACTGATCCTTGTCTCACCTGTTCCCTCTTCTCCTCTAATTCACTCGGCTACTTCTAGTCAGTTTTCTCTGCCTCCTTGTCAGATTATTATTGAACGTTGAGCTTTCGCTCTGTCTCTTCGTTCGCTATCTAACCAGTATTTTCTCTCACGATCGTGTCCTGTCTTGTCCTGTCGTGGTGTGAGTGAATCATCAGCTACCAGCTTTCTGTGAGTTTCTTCCATCTGGCTCGGGGAGAGTGAACTGTTTCTGCTCGCCTCCTTCCTGGCGCTGGACCCCCAGCCCCTGCAATCTGCCTGCCCAGCATTATTGTTTATGTTTTGCACAGATCTGCGTCTGTTGACGGCAGTCTCCTTGTTTCAAGTTACGGAGAATAAAACTCTATTATTGCATCACCTCTGCTTTTGGGTCCTCTGTACAAACTTTGACAGATACTGGATATGAAACTGTTAATAATGTAGACAGACAGCAATCTCATTCAATGTCAGTCATGTGTGGGTAGTTAGGGAAAGTTAGCCAATCTGCAAAAAAAAAATATTACCAATAGCTTTTTTTTACCATGTGTTCTTATAGGTGTCTAGTAACACCTCCCAATTTATCCATGGCCAAATCCTCGGGGAAACGTCTGGAGAGGCAATCAAAGTTGGGCTGCCCAGAGGGCCTGGGTAAAAATAGTGAAAATATATATTTTTTAACAAAATCATAGTTACACATAATCTATTAATGTGTTTGTATGGACCTATTCTGCATGATATGTGTTCAAGGAGAGGATCTTTCTCACTAAGCCAGAGATCAACACGTCACACACTGTTCAAACACACAGTTCAACCTGGAGTTCACTCAAATCTGCTCAATACAAAACATGTTTATCACACCGTTCAATGCAGGTTTATATAAAAACTAGTTCAAAATGTGAGTTTCATGTTTCGTTTTCAAGACACAATTCAACACCAAACATTTAATAAATAAAGAAGTTTCTCAACATGGGGATTAAATTTAGATTTTTTATTTCTTAAGAATATGATTTCTTTTTACATAGGCCTATACTTTTTCTTATAAACTATAAATTCAGTGTGTTTTTAAGAAAGAAAAGAATGTAAAAAATATTTTTAAACTCCTTGTTATTAGAAATGGACTTTGTGACCTTGAAAATGTTGTTACCTTTATTTTCAAGTTCCAGATTTATAATCTTATGGCAAGTGAAAATATATTTTATTTGATAGTACTAAAAATAAACATCATCAGCTTGATAACATCCCAAATAAATATAGGCCTACACCTGACAAAAAAAAGAAATGCAGTTAAAATGGGAAATTTGTTCATTTAAAAAAGTATGTATTTAATGTATAAAAAAATAATATATTTTTTCATATACTAATAAAATAGTACATGAGAGTTTGTACTAAATGTATGTTCTATGTTGTTTTCCGTCCAATAATCAGTAGATGTTTAGTTATTTTAAGTAGCCTAACAATTCCTAATGTTCTTGGAAGGAACGCACTTTAACGGTTATATTTAACGGTTTAACAAACTGTATGGTTATTATAACCATAAACTAACGTTCCCAGAATCTTTGTGTGACAGAATGTTTTCTAGGGTTGTTTTATTTATATATATTTATATTATATTTTATAATGATAAACTCATGTTAACAGAACCATGAGACAAATATAGATATCAGGGACTGGAGGGTTTGTTGTTGTTCGATAGTTTGAGCGCATGAGCGGGAGATCAGACGTCATCAGTAAGAGTTTGAATGAGAGGATTTGGCGCCTCCTGCCGGACACTCGGAGAAACACTCACACGGGTTCATAAAGTGCCGGAAAAAGTTTTGTTTTTCATTGTCATCTAACTTCACTAAATTTCATTACGTTTAATCCACTGTATTGAATAAAATGTAATCACCGTGCAGTCTGAAATCATGTCCTCGCCGTTCAAACCTGTGTGAGTTTCTGCTGTGCACAAAACATTGAACTTTCACTATGTGGACACAAATCACTGAGACATTCCTCAGAATATATTGTGTGTGATTTAAGAGTACACGTACTGGAAGCACCAGCATTATTCATCTTTCAGCACGCCCATTACTGCGAGCTGAGGAAGAAGACAAGGAAACGAAAGTGAAAGAAAGTTTAGACAAACTTGAACAACAGCTCGACTCCTGGTGAGTCTACATTTCCTGCAACGAGTCTTATACGTGATGATTTATTGATAATATAGGTAATGGCAAACATATAATTCGATTGTTTTTATGTTTTGAATGTATTTGTTGTTGTTTTAGGAAGTATTTTCCTGCGCTGTGATCTTTCTGCGTCAGATACAGTAAAGATGGCGACGGGCTCTGAAACTCCTCTTGGTAAGAGAGTCAAGCCTTTTCGTTCGAGCGCAACACTTTTGAAATAGGCCTCACGACACATTAATATTTCATGCACTATTTGCAGCTTGTATTTTTTTTTTATTATTATTTTTTTTACTAAAAGCATAGGCTATTAGCTAATCTAATCTAATCTAATCTAATCTATGAGCCCTGGTGAAAACATGCTAAGGCTACTTGCAGAGAGACTAATTCAATATACTTCAAGTGTGTTAATGATTAGGCCTAGTTCACTTTAAGTGTGCTATTTTGGTACTAAGCATATTTTAGTTGTAATTAAATTGTAGTAAAGCATAACTTCAAGTGTATTTAGTGTACTTTAGTGTACTAAATTGGAACAACTTCAAGTATATTTAGTATACTTTAAGCATACCCAGGTGAAAAAAAAGTTAACTAAAATACATTTTATTTAAGTGCACTTAGTACACTTCCATAATGTACTTAAAATGCTCTATTTTCGCGCACTTATTTTGTACTTAATATACTAAAAGCTTATCTTTAGTACTTCTTAACTTAAGATCATGAAAAAGTGTATTTTTAATATACTATTTCAGCTTTTTAAAAAAGTATTTTATTACCACTTTTAGTAAAACTGAAACCATCTTTAATGCATTTTAAATACAATAATAAATTATTTAAAATATAATAATAATATATAATAAATATATACAAATTATACTTATGTATTCCTAGGTTAAAAAAGTGCACTAAAATACATTTTATTAAAGTATACATCCATAATGTACTTAAAGTGCTCCATTTTCGCACACTAATTTTTTACTTAATATACTAAAAGTTTTTCTTTAGTACTTCTTAATCTTAGTGTACTCAACTGTGCTATTTTTAAACACACTGAAGATGAACTAAAATATGCTTTTAACATACTATTTCAGCTTTAATATTTTTTTACCCCTTTTAGTTTGAACCCATCTTTAATGCATTGTTAAATACACTTATAAATTATTTAAAATATAAGACTATGATACAAATATAAAATATAAGACTATGATAATATGATACAAATCATATTTATGTATTGCTCACATATTTTTTATATAGTAAATAATTTATTTCAAATGTATTTTAACTATGTTAACAGTACCTTTATAAAACATAATTAAATATGTTAATGGTGTATTTTAAAAGTAGTCAAGTACACTATTACTGTGTTATCAGTAGCATTTTCTGCCACATTTATGCTAAAATTATACTGTTAAAATGTTAATATTGGTAAAATTGTCCACCATTGTGCAGTCACTTCATGAAGCTGTTGCTTTAATAAAATAACTCTTTTAAAGTTAGAAGTAATACATTTGATAAAAGTACAGTAAATGTAATTCATGTAAATGTAAACACCCATAGTTTAAAATGATATACCACAGATACAATACAGCACAGGTATGTAATGTACAAACAAACAGCATCTCTTTCTTGAAAAACACTTTAATTTTTTGAGACATTATTCACACACAACTCCAAACAGACCTTATAGTAGAGGTGGGGAAAAAAGAACACAAGTGGCAAGCTTAAACTATAAAATTATTAAACTACAGCATACACGCATCTTAAATATGAACAAAACACGATTATCTTTTTTTTTCTTTTTTAATTTTACAATCCTTCCCAAACAAACATTAGAAGAAAAAAAAAAAAAAAAAACACACAACAACACTAGCCTATACTTTTCTATTAGATAAAAAAAATGTAAACGCTATATGATCACTCATCCTTAAGTAGTTCCAAACCATTTAAGAATTCCGTTAATCTTCGAAAGAAAAACTGAGATATTGTAATGAAACCTGAGAGATTTATATAAACTCCGATAAACGATTCACCAAAACTGTTCACGTTTGAACAAGTTAATTAGCAAAAAACAATTGCGTGGTTTCCTCCAAGTCCTCTAAAGAAACACGATCGCTCTTATATTTTAACAGTTTAAATTTAGACTTCTAAATCTAATCACATTCAAGGAGCATACGCACAGCAACTGAAGCTCTGAGTGTATGAGCTCATAATCATAAGAACCAATCACAGCCGTTCAACGACTCTGGAACCAATCAGGACTAGTCACGCGTGTTATGCATATTGTTCAAATTTAAACAAGTACAACATCTTTTATGAAAACAGTTAAACCCCTAGAGTCTGCGAGAGCGGGGGCGGAAGATGACTCGATGTTGGACAACATGGTTAACGACTTAGGAATGGAAACGGATATGAGTATGGAGAGTAAGACTAGTTCAAGATCTGCAGTTAGTAAAGTCATTGAACTCCAAGTTTGTGTCTGTGGCTGGAGCAAGGCGACAACGGTCAGGGGTTTGAAGGTTCATCAAGGGAAAATGAAATGCTTGAGGGAGAAGGGACAAGGGCCTCGCATTGATCAGTACTTCTTACGAAGTCAGTCAAGTCAGTCGAATGAAATCCAGCGACAGGAGGCAAACCACAGCTCGCAGGATATCAGCACCCCTGTCATAGAGGAGAGGAGGGCTTGCACAGTTAGTGATGAACATATTCATACTTGTGAAACCGGTCAGACTAATCAGCATAAGAGAGAAAAGAACCTCAACGGGCATAGGCCTGGAGTTAGATGGCCAAGAGCTTGCGAGAAAACTGCATGGGACACGGTAAACACAGATCTATGCTTTGCATTGGAAAGATTAACTGGTACAGTTGAAAAGAAGCTGGATAAATTTGGGGACATCATTTACGCATATGGAAGTGAGAGGTTTGGTGTGGAAAAAAGGAAGGAAAAAGTACAAACTACTCCTGGAATGTCTAGACGGCAGCAGAAAATTGAAGGGTTAGTTAGAGAAAGGAGACAGCTGAGGAAGCAATGGAAAAGAGCAGAACAAAGTCAGAAGGAGGGACTCAATCTCTTACAAAGGGACATAAAAGATAAGCTGGCAACATTACGCAGAGCTGAGCGTCTACGGAAACGCTACAAAAAGAAGGAACGTGCGAGGGCTAATTTCTATAAAGACCCATTCAAATTCGTAAAGAAGTTATTCACCAGTGAGAAGAATGGCACTTTAAAAGCATCTAGAGTTGAGCTAGAGAGATATTTGGAGGAAACGCATACAGATGAAAAAAGGCATGAGCATATGTCAATTCCATCAGACATACCACCTATCAACCCACCAGAATACCAAATGGAGGTCTGTGCACCTAAGTGGAAAGAGGTAGAGCAGGCTGTGAGAAAGGCAAGGGCTTCATCATCTCCAGGGCCTAATGGAGTTCCGTACAGAGTGTACAAGAGTGCTTCAGGAGTTCTGCGAATTCTGTGGAAATTGTTAAAAGTGGCATGGGAAAAACAGGTTGTACCTAGAGCATGGCGCAGAGCAGGTGGAGTCTTTATACCTAAAGAAAAAGATGCTACAAGCATCAGTCAGTTTCGTCCTATTTCACTATTAAACGTTGAAGGTAAGATTTTCTTCAGCATTATTGCCCAGAGATTGTCCACCTACCTATTAAAGAATGGCTTCATTGACACTTCAGTTCAAAAAGCGGGCATTCCAGGGTTCTCAGGATGTTTAGAACACATCAATGTTATTTGGCAACGAATTCAGTCAGCTAAAAAGGAGAGGAAGGAGCTCCATGTGACATTCCTGGATTTGGCTAATGCATATGGTTCAGTGCCACATGAGCTTCTTTGGGCAGCATTTGATTTTTTCAGAGTACCAATGTCAATAACAAATTTAGTGAAAGCCTATTTTGGAGATTTGCAATTTAGTTTCTCAACTCCAAAATTCAGCACTGCATGGCAATGCTTAGAGGTTGGAATAATGGCAGGATGCACCATTTCTCCACTGGCTTTTACCATGGCAATGGAAGTAATCATTAGGGCATCAAGATGGGTTGTAGGAGGAGAGCGCTTGGCTTCTGGGATGCGACTACCACCAATCAGAGCATACATGGATGACATGACAACCATGACTACAACAGTAGCCTGCACTAATCGGTTATTGGGGAAGTTAACAGATAATATTGAATGGGCACGAATGCAATTTAAGCCCTCTAAATCAAGGAGCATCTCGATAGTTAAAGGAAAGGTAGTAGATAAAACATTCTTCATTAATGGTGAGGCAATACCAACAGTTTCTGAGAAGCCAGTGAAGAGTCTTGGGAGATGGTACGATGGAGATCAGTACACGTACACGAAGGACACAGTTCGAGTGGGAGAAGTTAGACAACAAGCAGTGGAAGGGTTGAAGAGCATAAACAGCTGTGCTCTACCAGGCAAACTAAAACTCTGGTGCTTTCAGTTTGGTCTACTGCCGAGGTTGCTGTGGCCACTGACTGTGTACAAGGTTTCTTTGACAACAGTGGATAAGATAGAAGCGTTAATAAGTTCATACATCAGGAAATGGTTGGGAGTTCCACGCTGCCTCAGCAGAGTGGGACTTTATGGTAAAGGAATATTGCAACTGCCAGTCTCTGCTTTAACCGAGGAGTTTAAGTGTGCCAAGGTCAGACTGGAAATGACATTAGTAGAGTCACGTGACAAATGTGTAAGGGAGGCAGCCCCTGTGTTAAAAACTGGTAGAAAGTGGTCAGCAAAGAAATCTGTAGTAGAGGCAAAGGCTGACCTTCAAATTGGGGATATCGTGGGACAGGTACAGCATGGAAGAGGGGGTTTTGGGCTCAGTGTAGCTCCGCCTAAATGGCACAAGGCAGGCCCAGCTCAAAGGAGGAAGCTGGTAGTCAACGAGGTGCGAAAGCAGGAGGAGAGGATGAGGTGTATAAAGGCCATTTCCCAGGCCAAGCAGGGAGAGTGGATGAGATGGGAGAGTGTGGAACAACGCAAGATGGGCTGGCAAGACCTTTGGTCAATGGAAGAGAGTAGGATCAGTTTCCTTATTAGGTCAACATATGATGTTCTCCCATCACCACAGAACCTAAACCTCTGGCTAGGAGAGGATCCCTCTTGTCCTTTGTGTTCATCACCTGCCACATTAAGGCACATTTTGACAGGATGTAAGGTGGCCCTTAGCCAGGGTCGGTTTACTTGGCGCCATGACCAAGTACTGCGATGTTTGGCTTTAGCATTGGAAGGCAAGCGTAGTATGACCAATAAGTTGCCGCCTGTTCTAGCAAAACATTACACGCAGAAGACAATATTCCTCCGCCCAGGCGAGCAACCACCAAGAAAAGGTGTTAACACCAATTCTCGCCCAGGACAACTGGAAGCTGCTAGGGACTGGAAGATGCTGGCTGATCTTGATCAACGGCTTATTTTTCCACCTGAGATTGCCACCACTAACCTACGACCAGACATTGTTTTGTGATCTGGATCAGCACGCATTGTTCAACTGATAGAGTTAACAGTGCCATGGGAGGATGCTGTAAATGAGGCATATGAGAGGAAGAAACTGCGGTATGCTCATCTGGCCACTGAAGCAGAACAGCGAGGATGGAGAGTCCAGGTTTATCCAGTGGAAGTGGGTTGTCGAGGTTTTGTGGCACACTCTACAACCCGGTTCCTCAGAGACGTCGGATTCAGCGGCCAAGAGTTGCGTCGCACAGTAAAGAACTTATCTGAGGCAGCAGAAAGGAGCAGCAACTGGATGTGGTTGAGACGGAAAGATTCTAGCTGGCTGTGTACAGGCCGCCACGCTACGGTTTCGTAGTTTCGTCGCGTGGTTGTGTTTGCGGTAGGTGGTATGCCATACGGAACCGTTGCCACTGTAACTGCTTTAACGCACCAGTGGGGCTCGACAGCCTTAGTCAAACGGGTTGGCGCGTATGGTTGGGTTGCGGAAAGATTATGGTTAGGTCTCAGCAGCAGGAGGGATGTAGAGGTCAGTAAGCTGGGCTGAGTTGAGTGGGGGACGGAGGGGGGTGACTCTGGGACGCCAGAGTCACTGTCGAGCCCTCTTGAGGTGTCGTGGGCTAGTCGACGAAACACTGAGGATGGAAGGTGCCCACTTGAAGACCCTAGAGATGTCCCCTACTCGGCTCAATCCAGACGGTTGTCGTGCTGGTCCACTAGGGAGACCACACTGTAGTTGCAGCCGTCGTGTGTGCTGACGCGGCAAGTACACTGCAGCCGTTAACGCCAGACAGAAGGGGAGTCACACCCTCATATGGAAAGAAGCGTAAATGGATGGAGAAGCATAGTTTACTGTAAAGCTACGTCTTAGTGTTGCTTATCTTGGCGAAAGCCGAGTACAAATCAGCATGAAGTTTTAACATCTACTCTCGTGTAATGGAAATCTTAACATCTTTGGAAAATTATCTAGGATGCATTTCAAATAATATGATGTTGAAATCCTTGTGGAAATTTCAGTAATACAAACGTATCATGTAATGGACGACAGCCTTTTAATTAGGCTAGCCTTTAAACAAGTAAAAGTGAACAACATTAATTTTAAGTATGCTTATTGCAATGCTTAATAATAGTTGACAAATGTTTATAATACATTAAAGTTGGTACATTATAAATGTAATTTTTTCCCCCAAAATATTAAAATGATAAATACATAAATATTAAAAATATATTGCAGTAAGCCTAAAGCTTAATAATTTTGCTATTTTCTTACACAAAGTACACATAAAATGTACTTTAAGTAAGAGCAACATAAGTATGTTTTCTTTAAATACACTAAAACTTCACAAAAATGTTATGATTGTGTTTAGCATATTTCTTAAAAGTGTAATTAAACATATATTTATTACCAATGTACTTCTAGTGCACTTGTTAGAAATATATTAAAATTATGCTTGTGTTTAGCATATTTCTTAAAAGTATAATTAAGCATATATTTATTACCAATGTACTTCTAGTATACTTTTTAGAATACAATTAAATTTTAGATGCAATTCAATGTATTTTTAATGCACTTCAAATAAGTATGTTGGGAATACAAATGTATTATAAACATACTATTTTAATTTAAAATAAATTTTTAATACATTTAATACTACGTCTTTTTCACCTGGGTATGCCTGTGTAGGGACTAATTACATGCTTGATGATTAGTGATATTAAAGTGTACTTTATTTGTGTTACAAGTTACAAGTACATTACAAATTCATTACGAGTCTTCGAAACATACAAGCAATATGCCATAAGTGTATTATATTTGAGTAAAAAGTAGCCTATATGCTCAGTAATACCTTTGGCTTATTCCAAATACTACAAATTGCACACTTTGTCTTCAATACCAAATGCACATTAATAAACAAATATTACTTAGCTTATATTAATAAACAAATATTACTTAGCTATACATTGCATACATTTTATTTAAAAATGTTTTTATTATTATTATTGTTTACCTTTATTTAACCAGGAAGAGACTCGTTGAGATTAAAAATCTCTTTTTCAAGAGTGTCCTGGCCAAGACAGGCAGCAGTACAACCATACATACATACAGACACAAAATACACAAAAATAATAAAACCATAAAGCAACTGAAATAGCAAATTGACTAAACATCTACAGCCAGATGTGGCTGACTCCAAGTCAGTCAACATCCTCTTAAAAGCGACCAATGAGAACTGCTTATTAAGGTTCATGGATTTCTGTAGCTTGTTCCATGTAGAGGGAGCACCGAAACTTAAACGCCTCTTTTCCCAGCTCAGTTCTAACCAGGAACAGACAGAAGGAAAAGATCCTGAAAATATTATTTACACTGATATAGGTCAGAAGGTAGGATGGAAGTAGACCTAAAATAGCCTTATATATGAATATCCAACACGTTCCTGCAGTTCACAATGGTGAGTGAGGACTTTAAGACCAGTGATGAACCTCAGAGCTGCATGGTAAACACTGTCCAGTGCATGTAAACTTTGAGATGAAGCATGCATATATACACAAGACATCACCATAGTCAAGCATAGACATAAAAGTGGCAGCAACCAACCTCTTTCTAGATTCGAACGAAAGGCAGGATTTGATTCTGAAATAAAACCCTAGTTTAAGTTTTAATCTTTTTGCTAGCTGAATACGAATGGTAAAAGAAAGAGATTATTCTATTAAAATACCAAGATATCTGTATTTAGAAACACATTCAATCTTCGTACCCTGAGAAGTGAGGATTGATCTGATTTGGATTTCGAATTTGAAAAAAGCATGACTTTATTTTTTTTCAGCATTTAAAACAAGTTTTACATCAAAAAGGTTCTGTTGAAGCGTTTTAAAATCAAGTTGTAATTGGGAGAGGGCCTGGTCTGCGGTGGGTGCTGAGCAATACAGTACAGTGTCGTCTGCATGAAAATGAAATTTTCCTTTAGACACGTTACAATCAATGTTATTTATATAGAGGATGAAAAGCAATGGCCCCAAGACTGAGCCCTGAGGCACGCCTTCTGTTGTTCTGAGATAGCGGGAGGTGTTGCCCTCCGCCTGCACACACTGAGTTCTGTCTGGAAGGTAATTAACAAACCAGCTGACAGTGTGTCCCGGAAGTCCAGCCCTCCACAGTCTGTGCTTAAGCACTATGTGGTCCACTGTATCAAATGCCTTAGAAAGGTCAACAAAAAGGGCTGCTTGTTGTCTATGGATTCAATAAAGTCATTTAAAACCTTAAGAGCTGCTGACGTTGTACTATGCCCTTTTCTAAAACCAGATTGGAAATCAGATACAAAAAAATTACTGTTAAAAAAACCTTGATCACTGACAAGGGACTCTAAAACCATGACCAGGACAGACAATTTAGAGATCGGTCTGTAGTTATTTAAGATAGAAGGGTCGCCACCTTTTAACAGGGGAACCACACAAGCTGATTTACAGATGGAAGGAATGACATTTGTGTTCAAGCACAGATTAAAAATATTAGTTAAAGGCACAGCAATAAAATTTGTTGCGAACTTTAAAAAAATAAGGATCCAGTTTATCAGGGCCTGCAGATTTTGTCGGGTCCAAATGTTTGAGGGCTATATTTACGTCTGAAACTGTAATAGGACTGAAACTAAAAGACTGACTAGAGGGATCCAAACCAACAGTCTCCACTGTAGGGGAACACTCATGTTGAGTATTGAGCGACTCAAATAACAATCCTGAGGCTATAAAATGTTCATTGAAACAATCAAGTATTTTGGTCTTATCAGAAAGTTTTTGAGAGTGTATCACAATGCTTGAAGGAAGCTCCCGGCCTTTACTGTTTTCTGATAATGATTTGATAGTTTTCCAAAATGACTATAATGCGTGGTTTGGTTTCAGATATTTTAGTATTTCTGACTGTTAATACGACACAGTGGTCACTGATGTCGTTTACAAATATGGAAGCAGTTGAGATGAGGAATGTTACTTAGAATCACATCTATTAGCACACCTCCAGCTGTTAGCGGTGCTTGCCCTCCTCAATGCAACTCCTTTCTGGGTTTAACTCTAAGGAATTAGTTGCCTTCGGAGACCTACATTGAAACTGGTTGCAACCAATATCTGATGATGTCAGAGCTTATTGTGATTCATTAATTCTCTTTCAGATTGTTGACAGTCCCACACAGCCAAACTTAAAAAATCATTGCTGTAACAACCAACGACAATTATACAAAGTGATTTAGAGACTTCGAACTCCAAGGCTAAAAATTCAATCTGTTTAACTAACGATATTGATAGCAATACATTAACTTGATACTGGTTTTTGATGTGGATTTCTACACCCCCACCTCTATTAGGGTGGTCAGTCCTAAAAACATTATAACCACTTATAGTGATTTCTTTATCTGAAACCGATGTACTTAACCAGGTTTCAGACAAGACAATTCACCTTTGGCTAAGCCCCGCCCCCCTTAGTTACTGTCGCTATGTCCGTCAAGCTACGCCGCTCTCACGCACACACCATGTTCTCAAGCAGTGAAAACAACATCGCGGAGCAGAGAGGAGACTGACAACAGGCTGACAGACCAGGTTACTTTTCGGTTACTTTTGATATTAAACATATTAAACAAAGTCTCACCTTTCAAATTTGGTCATTTTTTAAAAGAAATTTAAACAATAATGTTGGACTGTGGCAACACGGTGGCGGTAACGTTAGTCACCTTCAAAACTACCACAGCGTGTCTGTAACATTAACGTTAGGTGTTTGTATCTTGAATAACAAAGTTAGCTAACATCCAGCCGCTACTCAAAACATACAATCCTGACTTACGTTAACGTTACGTGATAACTAAACTATCGCTAAGCTTGCTTGCTTGCACCTTGACTCTTCATTAATTAGGGTAGAGAACCAAAATCATAACCTAACAGCATAACACTGTCTAACTAGTATAACTTCACAGTAAGGTTAAAAGCAACATTTACTTTAGAGCACGCAAGTGAGCTTGTTGAGGGGTTTAGCTGACTGTGAGGACGTCCACACAGTTTAATCCAAAGACGACACTTGTCAGGATTTGACTTCGGTTTTGGGAAGGAAAAAAAACGGACACCCCTCTCCAACCTCTCTGGGAAATGCGTATCTGTGTTACAAATGCCCCAGGCACAACGTTTAACCATATTTTTGATAAAACTACGACAGTAATAGCCTGCCGAGACCAAAAATACGAGACGCCTGTGTTAAAGTCAATGGAGCGCTGTGAAAAAGTGTCGGACCTCTGTGGGAACTCGTTCTTGGCTGCGCTGTGATTGGTCAATCTACATTCTAGGGTGTGGCTTAGCCAAAGGCAAATTACATCAGAATCTGTGGAGTGTGCTCAGATACACAACATGTCCATTTTAGGAACAAGACTGCATACATTCAAATGAAAGAAACCAACACCAGACCTCTCTTTAAAATCTGCCGGGGTGTTAAAGCCTTTAGGGGTGCCTGGGTTTGGATGCACATTTCCTGACATTAACAGTAATAAAGCAATTAAACATTTTAGCTTAAATTATTTCTTGTATGATACATTGCTTCTCCGACCAAAACTGGAGTCTTGGAGCACACAAGAGACAGTGGTAAAGTTGTCACATAACGTCATGATACTAGACAGACAGACCAAGTCAACAGTGTCAGAGGGGAAGAATGGGGGCAAAGGGAATAATGCCACATTAAGTGATGTTGTGGCAAAAACAATAATTAAGCAAACAGCATCACAGATGACATCAGAATTGAAATTGTATTTTAAAAGTATTTATTCTTGCAAGAATGTTCCCAGTCCATCCACAGTCCAGCTGCAGGCGGAGTGAGACCCAGAGCAGGAGTTAGCTGGCAGTCTTATACTGTTCTTTTCAAAGCTATCTCTTGTCATTCACTTGTTTAGATAAGTGGAACACAGTAACTTTATGACTACCCCTAAGACCAGGGGGTCTTCTCACCTCTGAAGTCAGAGGTCGCTGCACAACCAAGTGTCTCACACACACCTTCCAGCTGTAGAAACATAACAACAGAAAACAGTCCTCTGTTTTCCATACTAAGATCACAGATAAGGAATTAAAATCAATGAGAATATAAAAATTTCCATTACAATTCTCCCTTTTTTATCATTCTCTTTGATTTCTTAATAAACACAACAACTTTAAGTCATTGCATCACACTTCTACAATCCTTCAATTTTACCTTTTATGTCCGATTTTTGTATAACTGCTTAAACTTGTTGAAATAAGATTAGAAGAGGAGGCTTAGGCTGTTCTTTTTACATTTATTTTATGGGGATGGTCCCTTAAGTATTTCTGTAACTTCCGCTACTTGTATCGTCTGCATAATTTTGTTCAGCCTTGGGTTAGACTGTCATTTTCCAATTGAACAGACTCCTATTCACCCATGAATAACAACATTATCAGAATAACACATACAATCCTAATTCCTACCATTAAGCCTTTCCCATTAATCACCTTGATTTTCCTAACCATATTTTGTTCACTTCTATTTCAATTTAGTAAGCTCTATTTTAATGCCCTTTTTAATAAAATCTTTCCAGAAAAGTTATATCATTTTATCCATTCTTCTAACCAATGTAGTTATTAGAAATAAGCTCTAATATTTCTATTATGGCTTTTTTTAGCTTGTTACACATCAATTAATAGATTTTCTACTTTTCCTGAAAACATTTGAACCAATCAAATCATTAGATCTATATCAATACTAAGCCCTAGTTTGACTCAATCAAATAAAATCATCACAGAAACAGATTCTTCTACTTTTCCTGAAAACATTTGCACCAATCGAATCATTAGATCTATCAATACCTAGTTTGATTAAATCAAATAAAATCATCACAGAAACAGATTCTTCTGCTAAACTTAAACATTAGCTGGTCCTCATCTTCCTCCATGATTTTCTCGTTCGTCCCACAGACATTCCATCTTCGCCATTTTGACACTTTGCGCGCCGTAGTAATGGTCTTTCCATCGTTGGCTTTATGCTCTATGGGATTGTTTGAAGCTTGTTGGTGTAGTCTAAAAGGTGAGAGTCTTGGATCCAGGTCAGGTGTCACACTCTCCAATCCTTACAAGATCACGACCGCACCCCCACTGGAATGAACCATTTACTGTCTGCTGTCACCTGCGAATGGAGACCTTAAGTGATTTTGTTAGTGACCGATCGTCTCGCCGGTCGTCCCTTTTGGTGTGTAATTTTCAACCTGAAACATATTATCACCGGATAATATCTTGCTCATTGAATAGCACTCGGACCTTTTTGTCCCCTGAAAAACACTCAACCCACTTTGCTTATGCTAACAAGACAATATTTATACATTTGGAACAGAATCAGTTCTGTTTGATGCAATCCATCCTGACATTCTGTAAGTTAAGTTATGCGCTGCGCAGGTGTGGCACCTTTCTGCCACAATAATAACCCAGGTCAAGATATTTAGTCAAATTTGACATAAACATAGTCATTATTTTATTGGGCACATTCTGCCCTGATTTTGTCTGCTGTGCCGCCGCTGCCGCATCTGCCCTGGCGGTTCCTGTTGAAACCATCTTTGTTATTAGCACATTTACAGACAGAAATTTTGTAGACTGGCTTTATGCAGGGCTGTTACTCAATTAAACCTGGTGTTCTCTCAACATTTATTGTGCGATGTGTGATGGCTTTCAGCAAATCCCAAACCAAACCATCCCCCTTTTGATGCACCATTCCACTTGTGCATCAAATTAACATAATGGTGTTTGGATTTAATTTGCCATTAAAACTAAACCAAACATTCTCCTTCAGCCATCTTTCCTCCAGACATTTTTTCTCTGCCCAGGTGAAAAAGACGTAGTATTAAATGTATTAAAAATATACTTGAAATTCAAATAGTATGTTTATAATACATTTGTATTCCCAACATGCTTATTTGAAGTGGATTAAAAATACATTGAATTACATTTTAATATATTTCTAAAAAGTATACTATAAGTACATTGGTAATAAATATATGCTTAATTATACTTTTAAGAAATATGCTAAACACAAGCATAATTTTAATATATTTCTAACAAGTGCACTAGAAGTACATTGGCAATAAATATGTTTAATTACACTTTTAAGAAAAATGCTAAACACAAGCATAATTTTAATATATTTCTAACAAGTGCACTAGAAGTACATTGGTAATAAAAATATGTTTAATTACACTTTAAATAAATATGCTAAACATGCACTTGTTAGAAATATATTAAAATTATGCTTGTGTATGAATTGAATGAGCATCAGTTACGTAACAAAAAAAAAGAAAACCTCACTAACTGATATATTTTTGATTTAGGCAAATAAGCTTCTCCCATAACAATTGCATCATCAGTGAAGCTCCTCCCATAACAATTGCATCATCAGTGAAGCTCCTCCCACTGTAATGAATCATCAGTGAAGCTCCTCCCATAGCAATTACATCATCAGTGAAGCTCCTCCCATAACAATTGCATCATCAGTGAAGCTCCTCACACTGTAATTCATCATCAGTGAAGCTCCTCCCATAACAATTGCATCATCAGTGAAGCTCCTACCATAACAATTGCATCATCAGTGAAGCTCCTCCCACTGTAATTCATCTGCAGTGAAGCTCCTACCATAACAATTGCATCATCAGTGAAGCTCCTCCCATAACATTACATCATCAGTGAAGCTCCTCCCACTGTAATTCATCATCAGTGAAGCTCCTCCCATAACAATTGCATCATCAGTGAAGCGCCTCCCACTGTAATTCATCATCAGTGAAGCTCCTCCCATAACAATTGCATCATCAGTGAAGCTCCTCCAACAGTAATTCAGCAATAAATGCTGTAAATTCCTATCAGCTACAAGTGAAGACGAGCTTCAAAGCTTCAGGAAGAGCTGAAATCAATATGGTAATAAATATATGCTTAATCACACTTTTAAGAAATATGGTAAACACAACCATACTTTTGATATATTTCTAAAAAGTATACTAGAAGTACATTGGTAATAAATATATGCGTAGTTACATTTTTAAGAAATATGCTAAACACAGTCATACAATTTTTGTGAAGTTTTAGTGTATTTAAAGAAAACATACTTATGTTGCTCTTACTTAAAATATATTTTATGTGTACTTTGTGTAAAGAACATAGCAAAATGATTAAGCTTTTAGTGTGTTTAAAGTACTTTTAAAGTACTAAACACTTAGGAGGCTTACTGCAATATATTTTTAATATTTATGTATCATTTTAATATTTTGGAGAGAAAAAAAATTACATTTATAATGTACCAACTTATAATGTATTATAAACATTTGTCAACTATTATCAAGCATTGCTATAAGCATACTTAAAATGAATGTTTTTCACTTTTACTTGTTTGTTGTAAAAGGCTAATTAAAAGGATATCGTCCATTACATTATATGTTTGTATTACTGAAATTCCCACAAGGATTTCAACATCATATTATTTGAAATGCATCATGGATACATTTCCCAAAGATGTTTAAATGTTTTCCAAAAAGATGTTGTACTTGTTTAAATTTGAACAATACGCATAACACGCGTGACTAGTCCTGATTGGTTCCAGAGCCGTTGAACGGCTGTGATTGGTTATTATGATAATGAGCTTGCATCTCACTCAGAGCTTCAGTTGCTGTGCATATGTTCCTTGAATGTGATTAGATTTAGAAGTCTAAATTTAAACTTGTTCAAACGTGAACAGTTTTGGTGAATCGTTCATCGGAGGGATATAAATCTCGCAGGTTTCAGTACAATATCTCAGTTTTTCTTTCGAAGATTTCGGATTTCTTAAATGGCTTGGAACTACTTAAAGGGTGAGTAATCATAACAGCATTTAGAATTTTTTTATTTTTATCAAATGGAACACGAAGTGTGTTGTTTTTATTTTTTCCCAGTTTCTTCAAGTTTGCATGACGTGTGACATTTGGAACCTCGTTATATTGGGATTCTAGGTAAGATTTGTATTACATTAACATTACTTCTACAGCTAACGTCATTCAATTTGACCAATCAGAGCCAAGCTTTTCAAGTCGAAGTCGATGAGAAGAGATGAAGATACTGCCCTCAGAAGCTACTGGTAAGTTTTAACTTAGTTGCTGTTTGCATAAATAAATGGCTCACTGTTTAGTTCCCCTTCGAGGGAACTCGAACTGCGTAATCGTGACGACACTTTGGGGAACGCCCTTAGCGTAACGCATCTGAAGCATGAATGAAATCTGTCCAATCCTGATTGGTGCTGCGTCATGACGTAGTAGATGACGGCATAACCGGAAGATACAAAGGGACGCCGGCACACACACACATTAGCTTTTTGCTCTTCAGCAAGCGCTCTGTGTCAAACTGTCTGTCCTATTTGGTGTTGTTTGTCCCATAAGAATTGTCCTAAATAATTGCAATATAGAATCTAGTGGCTCGGATCTCGCGTTTGCCGAGGCAGCGCGTAGATTACGGGTCTACTTTGCAATGAAGATTCTGTGACTGGGATCTCGCGTTTGCCGAGGCAGCGCGTAGATTTAAGGTCTGCATTGCATTTCAGAATCTAGTGGCTCGGATCTCGCGTTTGCCGAGGCAGCGCGTAGATTACGGGTCTACTTTGCAATGAAGATTCTGTGACTGGGAACTCGCGTTTGCCGAGGCTGCGCGTAGATTCCTTGTCGAGGCAGCGCGTAGATTTGGTCTACTCTGCAATAAAGATTCTGTGTGGGTGCGAGGCATGCACATTCAGCTCCTGAGGGTGCTGGCTGTGTTCAATGAGAAATATCTCGACGCACACAGCCGTGCGTTTTCGGGTGTTTCAGCCTCACGCCCGTTGACTTTCTTCTCGAGAGATGAAAGCCAAATATATTGTGAATGACTCGAATCTCGCGTTGCCGAGGCAGCGCGTAGATTACGGGTCTACAATAAAGGGGACACACAATCTGGGAAATAATACTGTTTGAGTGCGAGGCAATCGCAGTCAGCTCCTGAGGGTGCTGGCAGTGTGCATTGAGGAATATCTCGACGCGTAGGCCTACATAAACCGTGCGCTGTCGGATGTTTCGGCCTCGCACTTGTTGACTTTCTTCTCGAGGGATGAAAGCCAAATATATTGTTACGGCTCGATTCTCGCGTTTGCTGAGGCAGCGTGTAGATTACGAGACTGTAAATAATATTAAAACAGTATTGTTTGGTGATTATGGCTGCATTTAATTCTATGAAATTAAAATGATGGAATATTATTTCACTTTAAGAAGTTAGATATTTTAATTCAGCCTACCATTATCCAGTGTTTATGGCTGCATTTAATTCTGAGGAATTAAAATGATGAGTAATCGTGAATCGTTTTCAATTTTTCCCTGCCGGTTCTCCGCTTCAGGGTATCGAAAACAAGACGGAAATAGCAGGGCTGTCCTCCCCGTGGAGGGATGAGCGAGAATCGCTCCTCCGCGGAGCCCTCAGGAAATCGATGTTTGTATCCAGCGTCAAGTGTGTTTCGGGACACATCGGTTTTCAGCGAATGCACGCTGCAGTGTCCGCCACAAGGGCTTGCGGCCAGGCAGTGTGCGCATCCGCACATCGGAAACTGTTTTCGATTATTCCCTGTCGGTCTTCCGCTTCAGGGTGTCGAGAACGAAACCGAAAGAGCCTCCCATCTGGGGAGCCCTCAGGAAATCGTTGTCTGTATCCCGCCGTAAGTGCGCTTCGGGACACATCGGTTTCCAGCGAACGCACGCTGCTCTGTCTGCCCCACAGGCTTGCGGCCAGGCAGCACTTGCGTCCGCACATCGAGAATCGTTTCGACCAAACCCTGCCGGAGAGCCGCTTCAGGGGATCGAGAACGAATCTCGAACGATACCCGAAGCCAGTCTCGAGAGGCTGGTTCCCTTGGGGTACAGACTACAGTTCAGTTTCCACCCACCAAAGTTCAACGGGGTGGTCTGGACTGTAGTTGACCCAAAGCAGGGTCGGGTATTGGAACAGGAAGTAAACTCCCTGCTGGTAAAGGAGGCTATAGAACGTATTCCTCCGCCAGACAGGGAGTCCGAGTTTTACAGCCGCTACTTCATAGTTCCCAAGAAGGATGGTGGGTTGCGTCCAATAATAGATCTTAAGCACTTGAATCGGTCTCTGAGGAGGTTCAGGTTCAAGATGCTCACCATCGTGAATCAAATTCAATCCGAGGATTGGTTTGTCATGATAGATCTGAAGGACGCATACTTCCATATTTCCATCCTTCCATGTCACAGGAGGTTCCTGAGGTTCGCTTTCGGGGGCGAAGCGTACCAATATCGGGTTCTTCCCTTCGGCCTAGCTCTCTCCCCTCGCACCTTCACCAAGTGCATGGATGCAGCGCTGGCTCCGCTGAGACTCCAGGGCATCCGTGTACTCAATTACATCGACGACTGGCTAATATTGGCCAGGTCGTGCGAGATGGCGGTTCGGTATCGAGATGTCGTTCTGGCCCACATCAGGTACCTGGGGCTGGGACTCAATACAAAGAAGAGTGTGTTGACGCCCTCCCAGAGGACTACATTCCTGGGGGTTATATGGGACTCCACGACGATGCGGGCACAAATGTCTCCCGCACGTGTGGAGTCCATACAGGCGATGGTCTCCAGAGCGAAGCTAGGCCACAACCTCACTGTGAAGCAGTTTCAGAGACTGCTGGAGCTCATGGCAGCAGCGTCCAGGGTCATACCTTTGACCTGCTACACATGAGACCCCTACAGTGGTGGTTGAGAGCCAAGGGGTTTTCCCCGAGGGGAAATCCGTTCCGTATGATCAGGATAATGCGCAGATGCCTTCGTTCTCTCGTCATATGGAGGAAACCTTGGTTCCTGTCCCAGGGACCGGTGCTGGGAGCATCATGTTGCCGGAAAACCGTTTCAACAGATGCCTCCCTCACTGGTTGGGGCGCGGTCATGGACGGCTGCTTTGCAAGAGGTCTGTGGGAGACCCGGCATTCTTCCTGGCACATCAATTGCCTGGAAATGCTGGCGGTCTACAAAGCTCTGAGGAGTTTTTTCCCGGACCTCCGCGGCCACCATGTCCTGATACGCTCGGACAACATGTCCGTAGTCGCGTATCTGAATCACCAGGGGGGTCTGAGGTCGCACCCTCTATGCAGACTGGCACACCAGATCCTTCTGTGGTCCCAGGGGAAACTGTCGTCTCCCAGAGCGATGTATGTCCCCGGGGATCAAAATCAGGGAGCAGACGTCCTGTCGAGGCAGGGGCTGAGGCCCGGGGAGTGGCGACTCCACCCCGAGGTGGTGGAGGCCATGTGCGTGAGATTCGGCCCAGTGGAAGTGGATCTTTTCGCGTCTCAAGAGACGTCCCACTGTCCACTGTGGTTCTCTCTCAGGTATCCAGCTCCGTTGGGGCTGGACGCTATGACACAGACGTGGCCGAGGCTGCGTCTGTACGCATTTCCCCCGATCGCTCTGCTCCCGGGAGTCTTGGAGCGGGTCCGCCGGGAAGGGATCAGCCTACTTTTAGTAGCACCCCACTGGCCGACCCGGATATGGTTCTCGGACATTGTAGCACTGCTAGACGGCCTCCCGTGGCAGGTCCCTCTGAGGAGGGATCTGCTGTCTCAGGCAGGGGGTACAATATTTCACCCCCGGCCAGAGCTGTGGAACCTCTGGGTCTGGCCCCTGAGGGGGCTCGGTACTTAGAGGCTGGCCTGTCAGCAGGTGTTGTCAAGACCCTTCTTAGCTCCAGGGCTCCTTCCACCAAGAGACTGTACAACCTAAAGTGGAATGTGTTTTCCACTTGGTGTAGAGAGCGTGAGGTGGACCCAGTTAACTGCCCAGTGGCTTCAGTGCTGGAGTTCCTCTAAGATCATTTCTCCGCCGGTCTTTCCCCATCCACACTTAAGGTGTATGTGGCTGCCATTGCGGCTTTCCACTCACCTATAGGTGCTGGGCCTTTGGGAAAGCACCCATTTGGTTGTACGCTTCCTCCGTGGGGCCTGGAGGATGAGGCCTGCGGTTCACTCCAGAGTCCCAACTTGGGACCTGGCGGTGGTTCTTGAAGGGTTGGCTGAGGCCCCCTTTGAACCACTGGAATCGGCTGAGGCAAAGAACCTGACCTTCAAGGTGGCCTTTCTCCTTGCCATCACTTCTCTGAGGAGAGTGGGGGATCTCCAGGCCTTGGCTATATCGCCAACTTTCCTGGAGTTTGCCCCTGGCGGAGTTAAGGCCATCTTACATCCTAGATCGGGCTATGTGCCCAAGGTGACGTCTAGTGCGGCACGGTCAGTGGTTCTTCAGGCCTTCTATCCTCCACCTCATGGGACGGCGGAAGAGGGGAGACTTCACCTGCTCTGCCCAGTCAGAGCCCTAAGGGTTTACTTGGAGAAGTCTTCTCAGTGGAGGAAGTCAGACCAGTTGTTGGTGTGCTTTGGTTCACCCAAGAAAGGGCTGCCTGCATCTAAACAGACAATCAGCAATTGGATTGTCCAGGCTATAGCCACGGCTTATCAGGTGCGCAGTTTGCCTTCACCTATGGCCGTGAGGGCACATTCTACCAGGAGCATGGCCTCCTCGGTGGCCCTCCTTTCTGGCGTCTCGCTTCAGGAGATCTGCGAGGCGGCCGGGTGGGCCACCCCGCACACCTTCATACGTTCTACAGTCTGCAACTCCCCGTGACGCCTGGCGCGAGAGTGCTAAGTGTGCCTGGTTTTCCAGCTTCACACTAGGGCGGGCGTGATTACGGTGTGGCATAGTGGGTATTTCGTTCCCCAAAGTGTCGTCACGATTACGCAGTTCGAGTTCCCTCGAAGGGGAACGTCTCGGGTTACGACTGTAACCCTTGTTCCCCGAGAAGGGAACGAGACACTGCGTCTCGTCGCCACACCTATCACGGGCAACACGGTCGCAATAGAGCTAATGTGTGTGTGTGCCGGCGTCCCTTTGTATCTTCCGGTTATGCCGTCATCTACTACGTCATGACGCAGCACCAATCAGGATTGGACAGATTTCATTCATGCTTCAGATGCGTTACGCTAAGGGCGTTCCCCAAAGTGTCGTCACGATGACGCAGTGTCTCGTTCCCTTCTCGGGGAACAAGGGTCTGCTATGCATTTGCTAATATGACTTGCATGTGGAATACTGACGTTAACCTTCTATTAATGATAAAAAATAAAGATTAGCATTTGTTTTACATTATAATTATTATACTTTTTGGCTGGGGATACTTTTTCTGTTAAATTGCCTCTTTTTTTAGCTGTGAAACAGTGACATACCATGTAGACTTTACAGTTGTTCAGCAGATATTTTATTAACTCCTTTTCTGAATTACATTAACATTTTATATTGAATGTCTACTTTTAAAATATATAAACTAAGCATTACATGCCACGTTAAAGAATATACATTTTTTACCAGGTGAAAAAGACGTACTATTAAATGTATTAAATATGTATTTAAAGGTGGGGTATGTGATTTGCAAAACGGCCGGCAGATTTTGAAAATACACAACTCAAAAGGTCCTCCCTTCTTTCCTCCAACGCTGGCCCTGACTCCGCCCACTCCACCCACTCGAAGAGGGGCATGGGGTATGGGGGGAGGGGGGTATGGGGGGGAGGGGGCGTATGGTACGACCGTTTGATTGACACATTTTCTGTCCAATGATTCTAGGTGGTCTTGGAAATGATTGCCTGGAGTTTTTCGAGTCCTGCCCGTTCCACAGATGATTAAATTGCTTAATTTTCATTTCAGTGCTTCTAACTCAGTGGCTGTAAGTGGGTTAGGAATAGGATTTCAAGTGATTTTGAAAAAATTGTCAAAAAAGAAAATCACATACCCCACCTTTAAGTATGTTTTTAATACAATACAACTATATTTTAATGCATTTATAATACATTTAACAGTACATCTTTTTCACCTTGTAAGTACAACATGTAACAGAGGTTTTTACCAGAGGTTAATATTGCTTATATCAAATCTTTTCCCCCTTTCACAGACACAGTGATCAAACAGTTTCCAAACACGGGAGTGTCTGAGGTGCGAGCACTGATTCAAGGAGATGCAATGAGGCAAACTCAAAGACCATTCACTCTCCACTTGAAGGATGAAGATGGTTTGAGTTGTAACAATACTATAACTGTTTGCAGATATTAATGACAGCATTTTATTGACTGTAGTTAGGTTTATTGACTTAAGTTAGTTTTTTTGTTGTTGTTTATACTACCCCTTTACTGTTTACTAGGGGTGACCCCGAATAGTCAAAGATTCGATGCATCGATGCAATCTCACGGTCGAATCTTCGCAGAGGTTATATGAGGGTGCTAAATGCCTGATTTCACATAGAACTACCGGTTTTCTGTCAATACGTTAATATAGGAGCCTATTATGATAATGCTGTAAATAAAAATGTACAAAGAAAGAAGCTTCTAATAAATATTTTTAACGTGCGTGAATAAATCCAAACACCCTGTGACAGATTTAAGTTTCACTTTCGATCCGTGACCGACAGAGGAGCGTCTCGGCGGCAGGGATTTATATCTTTAAAAATGTCTGGGATAAGAAAATCTAAAGTGTGGATGCACACCATCAGAAAGGATATTCTCCAAGGCTGGATTTAGCATCAGGAAAACCATGATCGCACTTCTGCCGGACAACGTTAACAAGTTGGTTTTCTATGGGAGGAAAATTAACGTTTAATTAAACGCGTTGCGTTCATATTCTGGGCTAATCTGCTTTTCTGTAGGCTATACAGTATGCTTTATTAATAAGGCGTGTACAGAATTTGATCTTTTAATATAACAGTTTTAGGACATTAAGCCGTTAAACGTTTAGAATATTTTATCAGCGCACACAATTTGAAAAGACTCAAACGGACACAGAGACACAGACAGAGTATAAGACTGGATCAGGAAGGGTACAAGTGATTTCAAAACATTTCAGCCAGTTCTAATGTGATTTTCGGATGCTGTAAACATAGCTAAACCACCACTCCAGTTTAGCGTTTAATGTTGTTTCTGCAGTTAAAAAGACAAAGTTGACAATTCTGGCTATAGTTTCGTTATTTTAATAATTTCTTTATTTTTACTTTATTTATTGATCACTCAGGGTTATCTAAATGAACTATTTGTGGCTTGTGTTTTGAATATATGTTCCCCTGGACTTTAGGCACTTTGCACACATTTGTTCTGCATCTTGTGACTTGATTCTGACTTATTTCGTTTTGTATTTTTATTTATTATATTCTGTTCTAATTTAATTCTGTAAATTAATTGTTGATTATTTTTCGGTGCACCGATGTTGCGCTGTACTTAGAGCCTGCTCGCACAGGCAATTTAGCCAATTTAATTGATTTGCATGTGAAATGCAAATCCTGTCTGCAGTGTGGGCTTTCTGCAGTTATTTCATAGTTTTATTGATCCAAAATGTTTTTATACATTTTCTTCTATATCTTTGTGTGATTTTCTGTACATCGCGGCATTAAAATGTTAAAGCTCTGCCCTCTCCCCAACACCACACACGATTCGACTATTAGTCGACTATAGGGAAGACTTGACGATTCTGATTCGACTATGAAAAGTCGGGGACACCCCTACTGTTTACATATTCTGCTGTACTGATGTACACTGGGTGTAGTACATTAAAGTTTACTAGCTTTCAAAGTGTGTGTGTGTGTTTAAACAAATATTTTTTTACTGTGTGTACTGAATGATAATATTTCACTGTATTTGTAATACATTAAAATATATTATTTTCATACTGAATGGTTTTATAAAATGTATTTTTATTATACTAATAGTGGCTCTTGTAGTGTTCTACTAATACATTATTAATAACCTGATATTATATTTAAAATATACTGGGAACACATTAATGTTAAGCTAAAAATATACTTCAGCTGTATTTCTAAAGTAGATTTAAAGTGTATTAAAAATACAATTTAAAGAAGTGCTGTTAAATTACACAAAATGCACTTAAAATAGTTCCATTTTAACATAACTAAGTATAATAAAATATATTTCTATTACCTTAAAATTTAACTTAAATACATATAAAAGTACACTTTTTCACTGTATTTTTTATACATTAAAATATATTATTTTCATATTGAATGGTTTTGTAAAAATATATTTTGAATATACTAATAAGTGGGTCTTATTGTCATGAACAACCAGACACAGGTAGATCCAAGCGCAGCGTGAGTTTATTTACAGGGTAGTCAGACAGGCAATGGTCACAGACAGCAAACACAGCATAGGAGGCAAGGCAATACTCAGGATCCGATAACCAGGCGGGATAACAGAGGCAGGCGGCAGACGAGACGCAATCCAGGAAACAGGCAAGGGGCCAAAGACACAGACAGGAACAGACTAGACTTGGATAACAGACTAGCTAACAATGAAACAAGATCAGACTAGGAAACGCTCAGGAATTTAACAAAACAGTGACATGCAGTCATTCAAGACTCAGCAATGGGTGATACTGACAGTGAGGTATAAATGTGTGTGGAGCTGCGTGTGGAACAAGATGCAGGTGTGAAGGTGATCAATAGAAACAGGTGTGTGCGTAATCAGACCAGGGTGTGTGCATGAACAGTCCAAGGAAATGCAGTGCAGAAGTGGAGCAATCCATCGATCATCGTCACACCTATAGTGTTCTACTAATACATTATTAATAAGCTGATATTATATTTAAAATATACTGGGAACACATTAATGTGAAGCTAAAAATATACTTCAGCTGTATTTCTAAAGTAGATTTAAATTGTATTAAAAATACAGTATAAAAAAGTGCTATTATATTACACTAAATGTGCTTTAAATAGTTCCATTTTAACACAATTATATATAATAAAATATATTAATATTACCTTAAAATTGAACTTAAATATATATAAAAGTACACTTAGTATACTTGAAGTTGTCTCAAAATAACACATTTAAAGGGATAGTTCATTAATTTTTGATATGTTTTAGCTTACCTCAAGGGCATCCAAGATGTAGGTGTCTTTGTGTCCACAGTATTTTCAATTTTGATATTTTTAGGTCAAACCGTTCTTGTCTGTCAGTCATATAATGCAGGTCTATGGGGTCCACCTCAAAGAGCATACACAGAGAAGTCCAAATTAAACATGATTTAATGACTCGTAAATGTAAGTACACATTGATGGCCTAAGACACGAAACGAGCGGTTTGTGTGAGAAAAAGAACAGTATTTATATCGTTTTTACCTCTTGTAACCACAGCCACGTCCAAGTGATCTGACGGCGCGGGCGCTTCGGTCTTTTCCGGAAAGCACCGGAAGTGATCTCTCGCGCGTGTACGTCAAAATATCAAAATTGAAAATACTGTGGAAACAAAGACTACCTACATCTTGGATGCCCTTGAGGTAAGCTAAAACATATCAAAAATTAATTTCAAAGTGAACTATCCCTTTAATACATACTTAATACAGTACACTTAAAATAGATTAAGTATATCAAAATAAGCACATTTTAAATATATTTCCTTTTCACCTGGGTGCCTCTGGAACAAAAATATTATGTAAAGACACAGTCTCATCTTCTTATCAAACTATTTTAAGGGCAACGGCCCCGAGTCTCACAGTGTATCCTGCTTTTCAGGCCTGTTGTCGGTCTCTTAAGTCAGTCATCTACAAACATTTACAAAGTCTCATCAATTGTTTCTATCAGGTTCGGTCGTGCTCTACAGACTTGGTCCATGTCAGTCAATCATTTTCTCCCTTTGTTTACAATAATCATAAATGTTAATGGCTCTCTTGATAATTCGATATTTGACTTAGCCAATGTGACTGTCACGGACTTCACCTCTCTCCGGTCTCACCCACTCCTTGTCACCCGAATTCTAGAACTGCAATTCCCATCATTCCCCCCTGCTATCATTGGTTTCCATCCCTGTCTGGTTTTTCTATTCAGTATCATCACATCCACCTGTTAATCATTATCCACCCTTTATCTGGACTGCCCAGTGCCTTGTTTCTTTGTGAAGTCTTGTTTTGCCACGCTGCATGTTTCCACGAGTTGCCTTTGTGTTTTATGTCAGCTATTCCTTGTTTCATTACCTGCTTCAATCAGGCACGGATTTTTGCAGTTACAAAGTATTAACTAGTAAATAAATCAAATAAATAATTTGAATGTATTGCTGCGCTGTTGAGAAGGACATCTAGAGGCGAGTGAAAAGCATTGCGTAATGTAAAAGTCACGCGTAGAAGACGGTTACTCAAAAACCAAAACAAAAATGAGTTTAAAACAACAACCAAGTGGATCAATGAAAAGAAAGCACAAAAAGGACAGAGAAGCAAGAGAAGCTCAATTACTACAAAAGCTACCAACAATCTCCAGCTTTTTAAAAAATGCAAACACTGTTGATGCTAACAACAACGTTTCTGCTGCTTTAAGTGAAGATGGCGCTAGCACAACCATACATTCACATCATCATTTCAATCATTATTTTATCACTAAAATATAGAATTTTCTTGCACAAATAGAAGGTTAAGAAGTTCATTCTCATTCATTTTCCTTCCTTACCACTACTTTCTCTAGCCATCTATTATCTCCTTCCTCCCAACACTAGTAGCGTTCCTGTCTTCTTGCTCCCTACATCCACAAACCATCTTTCTACATTCTGATTCTTTTCATTCTGCTTCAATCCAACAACTCACTGTTTGTAATTTTATCAGGAAAAAACCCACATTTTCCTACTATCTTTCCCTAAATGCTAATTCTTTCTGCATTTGTTCTTATTCGTGTCCTTGGACACAGATAAATGAGGAACACTGTCTCCTGCTATTAAATAACACTGCAATTGTTTTGTTTTGTTTTTTTCATTCAAACACGCATACAACGCACACACATTCTCTGTCCAGAATATTGTCAAATTTTATCAATTATCACATTCTGTTTTCCCTCATAATTATTTCTCATTTGACAGAAAATAGGTGTGTAAAAATTAGCTAGACGTTATATGACCCCATATTGGCTGAATCTCCTCTCTTGGATTTTTCCTTTTGACGCGCGTCTTACTAATCTGTCAAACGTCTTCAACAGATCCGACTTTTTCACCCAAAATCGTCCAGGTTTTAGCAAATTATGCTCTGTAATTATGATTTACTCAAAATCCAATTCAATTCAATTTAATTTATTTGTAATGCATATTGTTTCAAAGCAGCTCTACAGCAAATTGCATTTCAGAAATGTACATAGGAAAAATACAGTTAACAAATCTTTCCGTGAGCGCTTTCCAGCGCCCGATTGATTCTGGTTTACCTAGTTAAATCAAGTGTGTTTCTTCCGTCCACTGTGGCACTTCTGTCCACTTTTACGAGACTTTCTCAGGTTGCAATTAAAGATTCTGAGTGCACCAATAATTCAGTCGTGGTTCTTCAGTCCACTGTGCGGATTTTCCATCCACTTTACGAGCTAATTTTGTCAGATCAATTTCTCCTTCAAAACTTTCTCTGCTCGTACCAAAATGACAAATTCAGCCAATATGGTTCATGTTCACTCACAATTATCAATTTACACTTAACATCAATAAAACAATTTGCCGTTTCTTACCCAAAGATGCTTTCTTTTTTTCTGTAATTGCCGCGGATTCTTTTTGATCCTGGTGGGAGTTCTTCCCCTGGTCCTGAATGCGGGTATTGGCTCTCTCTCCCTTAACCTGTTGAGTTTATCTCAACCCATCGAGGTATGAGACCGGCCGCCTGGTGCTGCCGGGGTTGTGCACTTCCGTCAAATCCGCTCTCAGGACCAGGAGAAGAAGATTCCGCACATGATCCACACTTCTGACTAGTGTTGTAGTCAAGACCACCTAACCCGAGACCAAGACAAGACCAAGACCAGAGTGTATCGAGACCGAGACAAGACCAAGACTTTTAGGGGCCGAGACCAAGTCGAGACCAAGACCGAGGGAGGGCGAGACCGAGACCAAGACCAAGACCAGCGCCCCACACTACATGACACAAAAAAATGTCAAACATGATCAAAAGAGCTTCTCAAATTGATCTGAAAGATCCACATTAGCATAAAAATACATAGCCTAGATATTAAACACTCAAAGTTTAAATAAACGTAACCATCTTTATTCAATACTCCTGGGTGACTTCCATCATTTAGTACAGAATGTAAAACAATTATTCATTGTTCATCACTAAAGTCTTCACTTTTCTCCGCCTTTTATAAACAATACATAAAGTTATGTTGTTTTTAAACCTACAACAATCCTTTTTTAAAGGTATTTTAGCACAATTCACAACCAGCGGTAATTCAGGAAAAAATATCCGAATGCTCCACATGAAACTATGGTCTTCCGACCTTACCATCATGTTGATTTATTTTTATTAATATGTGCCATGCAAGACAGCGCTTAGGAGACGGTGAACCCTTGTTTATACTTTCGCTTGGCTCCGAAGAGAAAGAGAGCGCGCGCGCGACCGGGGCGCTCTCTTGCTCTCTCTCTCTCTCTCTCTCTCTGTCACACGCGCAGCAGTTCGTCTACATTACTCATCGATCGTTTTACATCCAATAAAAGCAAGGTTGTTAACAAAAAAAATGAGACAATATACTGGCAATTTAGTGATATTTCCACAGTTATGGTCTTGACTGGTCTTGAAAAAAAATCGCGAGTCCTCAATGTCCGAGACCGAGACAAGACCGAGACCAAATGCGCTCGAGTCCGAGACGAGACCGAGACCATCAAAAAGTGGTCTCGAGACCAAGACCGGTCTCGAGTACTACAACACTGCTTCTGACACCAATTGTTGTGGCAAAAACAATAATTAAGCAAACAGCATCACAGCGTAAGAGACATCAGAATTGAAATTGTATTTTAAAAGTATTTATTCTTGCAAGAATGTTCCCAGTCCATCCACAGTCCAGCTGCAGGCGGAGTGAGACCCAGAGCAGGAGTTAGCTGGCAGTCTTATACTGTTCTTTTCAAAGCTATCTCTTGTCATTCACTTGTTTAGATAAGTGGAACACAGTAACTTTATGACTACCCCTAAGACCAGGGGGTCTTCTCACCTCTGAAGTCAGAGGTCGCTGCACAACCAAGTGTCTCACACACACCTTCCAGCTGTAGAAACATAACAACAGAAAACAGTCCTCTGTTTTCCATACTAAGATCACAGATAAGGAATTAAAATTTTCCATTACAGTGAACAGCCAAATGCACACGTGCCTTTATATGATTCACACGGTATTGGGAACACTGGACTGGAGTAGCCATTCCAGTTGTAGGTGTCCCCTGAGATAAATGAGGACAGAGACAAAATAAAACAGAGAGAGGCCCGTCTTACCACCCAGACGTGGAAAGACAGAATATCACGTAGGACCCGGGCAGCCAAAAAACAGGCCTATGATAACAGATCGACGCAAAAATCCAATACGGTTATAAATGGTTTTAAATGGGCTTTCAATGCATTTATGCATATATGCTTTAATACTTTCTGAAAGCAATTTAAGTCCAAGTAATGAAGTGAATACCAAGCATGAAGAAGTCAACTTAAAAGTTACTCTGAAATTTTACTTTAAATATACTTCAACTTCAGGATATTTCATAATGTATTTTGTAAGTATACTTTCAATGCATTGTTACAATGATAATTTCATTACATAGAGTTAAAATATACCTAAAATATATGTTTGATTAAAGTGCAAATAAATACACATTTAAAAAAAAATAAGACAGAATTTTCACTTCAAGTATATTTTTCTAAAATATATTTTAAGAAAATCATACTAAAGTACAATTATTTTAAAGTGTGTTAAAAGTTGTATTGTGAAATAGGTAAAACTATAATGTTTTTCACTGCAAAAAAACAACAACAACAAAGGCTTCAGTAATTTTGGGCCATGAAGAACATACACTTACACTTGACATATGTACAGTCAGACTCCATATTTTCTGTCTCCTTCAGAGATGTCTGCTGGTCCAGATGATCCAGTGATCCGGGTTCTTCTGATGGGCAGGAAGGGTTCTGGGAAAAGCTCATCTGGAAACACTATACTGGGAGAAAGGAGGTTTAAAGTTAAAAAGAAACATGAAGCTGAAGTGTGTGATGAAGTAACTCAGACCGGAGAGAAGCAGGTGTGTGTGATCGATTGTCCAGATCTACTGGATCCAGATCTGAATAAAGAGAAGCTGGAGAAGATGAAGGATCAGCTGGTCTCTCGATGTTCATCAGGTCTCAGTGCAGTTCTGCTCACCGTTCCTCTAGAGGAACCTGTGGGAAACGAGGAGGAGATCCTGGATTATATCCAGTGTTTATTAGGTCCTGAAGTTCAGAAGTACATCATGATTCTGTTCACACACAGAGATGAGCTGGAGGATCTGGATCAGACCATTGATGAATATCTACAAGATCATGAGGATCTCCAGCGACTGGTGACTGAATGTGGAGGAAACTTTCACTGTTTCAATAACAGGAGTAAATCAGGTCATCAGAGGCAAGAACTACTGCAGAAGATTGAAGGAATGATGGAGGGCAAATTTGTCATGGCAAAAATGAAGAGGAGTGGCAGCAAATACTTCCCGGGGGTCAACTGTAAGATGATGATTATTATTATTATTATTTCTAAATTTTTCCCTGAAATGTAAATGTAAATGTAACACTGACCTTTAAGGTTTATTGAGAATATTGAGATTTTATTCAACAACACATTGATGTGGTTTGATGTTTCTGTTGTAGTTTCATCAGAAGATCCAGATAAGATTGATGTGATCCCTGAGAGGAAAGACCAGATCCGGCTGGTTCTGCTGGGAAAAACTGGATCTGGGAAAAGTGGCACTGCAAACACCATAATCGGCAGAAACCTGTTTAAATCTACAGCCGGTGCAAAATCTGTGACAAGACAGTGTCAGACAGAAACTACAGTGAGGATGGGTAAAGAGATCTCAGTGATCGACACTCCTGGACTTTATGATACTGAATTCACTGAAGAAGAGGTTAAAACTGAAATAGAGAAATGCATAACATACGCTTCTCCTGGACCACATGCTTTTATTATCGTGATTAAAGTGGGTCGATTCACTGAGGAGGAGAAAAACACAGTAAAGATGCTCAAAGAAGTGTTTGGAGAAGAGATACTAAAATACACCATGATCATCTTCACTCACAAAGATGAGTTGGACAAAGACAAGCAAACTAGTCAGCAGTTTTTACAGCACTGTGAGCCAAATCTTAGAAAATTCATACGCAGTTGTGGAAACAGATTCTTCTGTCTGGACAACAACTCTGCCAGTTTCCCACAGTTCAGAGATCTGATCAGTAAAATAGAGAAGATGGTGGAAGAGAATGGAGGGAAGCACTTTGAACATGAGAAGATTCTTAAGAAGATTAAGAGGTTTCAGATGATTCAGAAGATGAAACCGTCTTACAAATGGAAATATACAAAAGTCACTGATGATACTGGTTCACGTTGTTGTGGAATTCAGTGATTCAAAATTGACAAGCTCCTTCAACTAATCATATTGATAATAACAAGACTATTTTCATTTTATTTTATCAATATTTCTATCTATGAATAGACTTACAAAATGAAGACTACATTTTGTTTATTTTGTTTATTGGCCTCCTTTTCTTATTAATGGTGCCCTAGAATGTGTTGAAATAATATTTTAATTTCTATCTACAGAGGGTATTGTGGCTTATTTAAGGGCATTTAAAATGTCCAGATATGGTTTTACAGGTCCACTTTCAACTCTAGAAATTGGCCTAGAATGAAATGGTCTGTTTTCACCTTATTTGGAAGGGTCATGAATTGTAATGAGGAGTTCTGCTCTGATTGGCTGTTTCAGACCATTGATGAACATATAAAACAGCAAGATCATGAGGATCTCCAGCGACTGGTGACTGAATGTGGAGGAAAGTTTCACTGTTTCAATAACAGGAGTAAATCAGGTCATCAGAGGCAAGAACTACTGCAGAAGATTGAAGGAATGATGGAGGGCAAATTTGTCATGGCAAAAATGAAGAGGAGTGGCAGCAAAGACTTTCCGGGGGTCAACTGTAAGATGATTATTATTATTATTTCTAATTATTTCGGCTTAATGTTGGCCAATAACTGAGCTGGAGTGGGTCAGGAATCCGTGTATCATTCGCTCAGTCGTTTTTTATTTAATATTGAAAGTAGAAAATTTAGAAAACAGCTTGAATATTAGTAGACTTATAATATTCTAATATTAGATTAATAGTAATATACATATATAGGAATAACTGAAACCGCGAAGTTGGCCCCCACCCAACGCAACCCGTCATCAAAATACGATAATCACATAGGCTTCATCGTTTGTGCTGTAAAAAGTTTTGTTTGAGCTGTTTCGTTTTTTTTAGGTATTAAACGAATATTTTTAGGTCATTCTGAGGTCACTCAGCTCCAAATTCACCCAAAATAGTCTTGTTGGTTTGTGCTGGTTTGTGGCGGTAAAGGTTTCGCTTATGCTGCGTCGGGTTTTAAAATCATAGTATGGGGTGAGAACTGTTGCATTATTCCAAATAAATAGATTAAGATCCACAAATAAATGTTAAGAGTTTCACAAAAAAATTATTAAACTCACAAATAAATAAAATGAGATTTGCAAATAAAATAAAAAGTGCAAATCCACAGACAAATCCACAAATAAGTGACTCCACCCACCGTTTACCTAAGCCAATCGTACTACTAATAATAATAGTTATAATATTAATCCTATGACAGTAATAGACATATATTGTAAAACAAATGCACTGAAAAATAAAGGAAACTTTCCTAATTAGTGTTGTCCTAATTTCTAGAGTTGAAAGAGATAAACACGTGCTCTTTTATTTTGGCGGGAAACATGTTTACACAACTCTAGAAAATTGCATAATCGTCCACTATGCAGATGTGGAAATAATCATGTGTAACTGGGTAATGGATTCCTCCTCATGACACAAGTGTTTTGAAAGTAATTCTGGAAACAAAAACCTACACAGGGGCACCTCAAAGATTACTACAAAGCCTTTGATACTTTAGAACATGCTTTTACAAAAACTATTACTTTTCCTAAACCAAAAAAAAAAATTAAGGCTTTTTTTTCAGAAAACAAAGATATAAATAAGTTAGACAGCTTTTTTTCTTGACGATATTATTTCTGTATGTCCTGCCATCTTTTACTGGAATAATTTATAAAAAATAAAAAAATCTCATTGATAAAGTTGTAATTGAAACGGCATATGTGGGTGACATTTCACTCGCTCCCTCCGATGTTCAATCTCATAAGAAGACCAGAAAAGGTCATAATAAGAAATCTGCAAATAGGAGGTAGACATTTTGAAATGTACTAATGAATAAGAGAAATGATTGTGAACTGTGGATGACCTACTTAAGGGAAAACTTTAAACGTATACCTCACACCCTATATACTTAGAATTCTGTTATCTATGGTATGCTGTCGCTTGTTAAACGTATCCTGCTAATACCTCACACCCTATATACTTAGAATTCTGTTATCTATGCTATGCTGTCGCTTGCTAAACGTATCCTGTTAGTATATCACATCCTATATACTTAGAATTATGGCTACACCCTATACTTAGAAGTGGTTGACTACACCTTATACTTAGAAGTGTTTACTGTTATCTACGGAAAACTGTTGCTGTTAGCTACTGATGTGTTTGCTGTTAGCTACTGGAGTACCGATGGAACCTTGCTATAAAAGAAGAAGGATCAGACGGACTCATTGCTCTTCCTTGCAACCAACACTCTGACACGCCAGCATTTGTCAGAGGCAAGAAGCTTCAAGCCTAGCTAGTATCTATCTGTTAGTTAGTACTCATTTATGATCTGTAACAAGTATTCCTTTTTCATTTGATTATTTTAATAAATTTTGTTACATTTATTATAATCATCTGACTGGACCTTGGATCATTGAGTGCTAGTGACATTTCTTCAGCTGGATCAGGAAGATCCTTTCTGGGGAAACCGACATCAAGGGGTGAGCATTCTTTTGAGATAAGAATAATTCACTGTTAAATTTGATTGATCAAACAGCCTAGCCAAAGAGGCAGCATATAACAGGAAAACATATAGAGCGATATATGTATGACAAATTGTTATAGTGCAAACAAGGTTGAAGAGTACCGCAAAAGGTAGACTTATAATATAAAGGGGAAATCTATTATTTCTATAATAGAATACGAATTTATATAGACTGATCACCTAACTCTTGAGGACACGACTAAAGGATAGGCTCTTTAGTTACCGCGGGATTATATTGATGTCCTGGAAGGATGTCTTATAATTAGGAACGGTATTAATCGTGAAAATCCATCGCATGGGGGCTCGTCCGGGATTTAATCTTGATTAAGGCAGACCCGGAGCAAAAAGCAAATTTAGATCAATAAAATCTGGATGACCTAGATAGACTCGCTAAACAATAGGGGACGCCCTATTAAGAGAAAAGCGAGAGAAACCGCGCGGCAGAACCAAGAGTATCTGACTAAAACTGATAAGAATCCCTTAAGAGAAGGGTCTTATGATTTCCTTAAGAAAAAGGAACTAAGAGTTTTCCTTAGTCTGCATTTCCAACAGAAATGACTGAAATGGCTCAGGTGCCTCCGGATTTAAGTGCAACTCATGTCCCTCCGCCGACGACCGTCTACCAAATAGTCATAACCAAACGTGATAATTTTCATAGACAGAAAACTGCCAAAGAAAGAGAGGCAGGATGGAGTATAGGAGATAACGAAATAAATAATGGCCAAGAATTCATCTGTAATGCAGCAGCAGATATAAGGGCCATCATAGAGCGTATAAACGCCATCAGAGCGCCTGGGGATAAAATCAAAGTGCATTTTGATTCAGGTATGGATGTAACATATAATCCAACCGCAGACGCTAATGTAGAAGTATATTATGGCAGAACAAGAGTAATGTATGATGGTACAACTCTTCCCCAGAGAAGGCGCCGAAATTCTCAGAATACAGAAATTAATTTCTCCGATGAAGAAAGAGCAGGCCCTAGTACCCAGAGAAAATTAGACTTCCAGGAGGAGAATCCAGGGTCAAACTACGTAAAAATGGTAAAGGAACTGTCTCAGGCTATTGGCAGTGTAGGCAGAGCAGTCCCAGTGGAAAGAGCGGGAGAAGGAGAGCCCACACAAGGTGAAGGAAATGAGTGGGAAGGCGAAGAAAGTGATGAGGCCCAGTGGGATGAACCCATTCCACAAAGAAATAAGGTTAATTACAGGAGAGCGCGACCTCTATCGCAGGAAAGAAAGAGTAGTAGTCATGCTAGGGAACACATAAACCTAGCAGGGAGAAAAACCCTAACCCAACGGGGACATAGCCTACGAGGGAGAATTAGAAGGGGAGAGCCTGATTACATGCAGAAGATCTTTCTAGCCGCAACAGGGCCTACTGCTGAAGAAATTTTAGACATGCCGAATACCAGTTCAAAGGCCAAGCAAGATATGCTGGCGGAACAAAGATTCCTGTCAAAAGGCTCTATCGTTATTACTCCGTCTGAGTCTTCCGGAAAATAGCGGTCGGAGTGGAAGGGACCCTATTATGGGGGATATTTTTGAACTCAGAAGAGAAGTACTGATGGAATCAAATAAGCCCATATACAATAGAAGAGCCTCACCAGAAACTCCCCCACGAAACGAGGAAGATAGGGAAGATGAAATAGGTTCAGCGGAAGAAGATGAGGAACAAAGGCCTATAGGGGGATTGGGCATAAGCTTAGCCAGAGTAGCAGCCTCCTCCCTGAAGAAAAAGAAATTGGCAGGAAGCACCCCAAGGGCCAGAGGCCAGTATAGGGAACCAGAGGTAACCCAGGAAGAGTCTGAACAAAGTGAGTCTAGTTCCTCGGAAGAAGAGATAGACCAAAGGCCAGAGAGAAGAACTAGAAGGAGAACTAAACATACAATAACGGCTACTGAAATAGGGATGTTCAATGGAATGAAACTTGATCAGAAAGATAACATGAAAAGCTGCCAAAAGATAGTGGAGCTAGGGAAAAGGCTTAATATCCACGACGAGGATATAGAGCTAATGATTAACCAACTGATAGGGTTAGACTTAAAAATTGACGATATTTCTCTTCACCAGAAAAATATTTCTGGAGTAACTGCGAAAGAGAAATATGATAAAGGACTAAAAGAAATAAAAAGCACAGGAGTCCTAATATTCTGCAAAAAAAGAGCCCATAAGGGCAAAGCACCCATACAAACAGTAAAAGAATTACTGAAGTTCGAGAAAGATCTCCCAGGTCTGACCCCTTTAAAAACGTGGGGAAAAGAGACCGACTGGGATGAATTACAAACCTTTGCGGTCAGATACGACAGACGGTCCAAGCAGGAAGCTGAGAAAAAGGGTGATCAAGGTTACCATAGTTTGCCAAATACCAGGCAGCAAGGGCTTAGAAAGTCAGATAGACTTAAAAATGCGCAGAGCTGTAATGCCCCACAGGGACCTAGATACTTTGATAAGCCAAAAAATCCCAGGGAACCCATTAGAACAGAGGGCTATCAGAAGAGAGGCAGATCACAAAGCCGGGGAAGGCCTGGAAAACCTAGTGTAACGCAAAGATCAATGTTTGGCAAGAATGGCACTAAGCCAAATAGCTCAACATACGTCTCGAGAGAGGAATGGGACAAAATGACCCCGGAGCAACAGAGCAGACTCAGGGAGAAAAGGGCCAGAGAGAGACCAGCTGCAAAAACCTCATACAATAATGACCAGGTTAGAACAAAATCAGTAAGAACGAACGAGTTTCAACAAAAACAAAAATAGGAAACCCCCAAGGGAAAAGCAACTATCCAATCTGACCTTATCTAAGAAATAGACGGCTTCTTTTACATAGATTACAAGGAAAGAAGGTTTTTATTAGATACCGGAGCCGAGATAAGCTGTACTACCGATTTGCCAATAGGTGCTGAGAAACAAAATGGCATGATGAGAGTATTCGGCTTTAATAAAAACCAAAGTCCAGTTTGTTCGAACTAGTATTTATGGGAAGGCATGGCCATTATTCCTAATCAGTCAGATAATTTAATGACGCTAAAAGATGCCTGTACTATAGTAAATGAAAGCAACAAAGAAGTCTCTGTCAGATGGATGAAAATAGTTGACCTCAGGGGAGAATTTGACAGAATGGTAAAAGATACTATTCTGGACAAAAACAAAGTGAAAGAAATTTTGGAAAAACATAAAAAGGGGGCCGCAAGATTCAAAAATGATGTAGGCCTCCTACGAAAGGAACATGAGTATGAAATAAAAGGTGGAATACATAAACCACAAAGACAGTACCCAATTAATAAGAAGGCATTAGCAGAAATCGAAGAGACGATCAAAGAATTAGAACAGTTAGGGGTAATTAAAGAAATAGACAATGCAGTGACCAACTCACCAATACAAGCTGTTCCTAAACCGGATGGAAGTTTCAGATTGGTAACTAATTTCAAATCGCTGAACCGGCTAAACCGGCCAGATACACGGTACCTGATTAACGCGAAAGATGTGACTAATGGTCTACCTAAGGGTAAGATATTAACAAAAATAGACTTAGCCAATGGTTTCTGGTCAGTCCCATTGAAAGAAGAAAGTATGGCTAGAACCGCGTTTACTTTCAAAACAAAACATTATTGCTACACTCGACTCCCCCTGGGTTTCATGAATTCGCCTAACGCTTTTCAGGCAATTGTGGTGCGATTAATGGAGGGCCTACCAGTGACTGTGTATATCGATGATTTGATTGTCATCAACGATGACCCAGAAGAACACCTGAAGATTGTAGATGAAGTTTTGACTAGGCTAATAAACGCCGGATTTAAGCCTAGTTACAAGAAAATTGAAATTGGGAAAGAGGAAGAAGATTTTCTAGGCTTTGCTACGACAGGAGTAGAAAGAGGACTTTCAAGAACCACAAGAGAAAAGTTGGAAGACTTGAGAAAGAATAGTCCAAAGAACTTGAAAGGCTTGCAGAGTTTCATGGGTCACATGAATTTTATCAGGGATCTGATACCAGGTTATGCAAAACTAGCTAAACCACTCTACGGGGCCACGAAAGGAAATGAACTAACATGGAGCGACAAGCTAGAAAAAAGAGACTAGAACTAGAACTAATTGATCTAGCGTTGGCCTCAGGGAAAATAGCAAGAAGGGAACCAGACCAGAAATTAGTAGTGAGTATAGAAAATACTAAAGATGAAATGGAACTGGTGCTATATAACGAGAAAGACAGGAAGAATCCAATCCAGTTCATGTCGTACCCAAAGCCTGCCAATCAGACAAAACAAGAACCAAAGTCAGCAACTGACATTCTGGCTAGTGTAGCGAAATGCTTGATACCAATAAAAACTTTAGCCCTAGATCAACAGATAATTGTAGAATCCAAAGGGGACGGAATAACTCAGCTAGCGAGAGAATCGAAAAATCTAGTGAGTGAAGCGCCCAAAGTTAATCAATTTACATGGGCTAAATGGAGCAAACTTTTACATGACACGCAAATAGTCTTCGGACAGACTAAGGTCAATAAAAAGGATAAAATAACAGAGATCCCGAAGGGGACCAATATTTGTTATTTTACAGATGGCTCCAAAGAGGATGAAGAAACTTGGTGGGGTTTCATTAGGAAAGAAAGAGGTAAAATCGTCTTTAAACAGAAAGGACAGTTGGCTAAAGATGAGTCAGCACAACTGGCGGAAGTCACCGCAGTTATAAATGCTTTGAAGCATATGAAGGCGACAAGTGCCTTAACCGCCGTCCTAGTTACAGATAGTGACTACGTGTACAAAGCGTTAACAGAATACGTCGATACGTGGAAACTTAACGGCTTTTGCACCGCAAAGGGCAAGCCGTTAAAACAAGACGTGCTCTGGAAAGATATCGCCGTGTTATTAGAGGAAGTGAAACCAAAGGTGCTACATCAGAGTAGTCACACGGTTCAAACAACCTCCGCTGCGAAAGGGAACTCTGAAGTGGATGAATATGTTAGAGACAAGACAGTTCGAACTTGTAAAATAATTAGAGCAATCACTAAGGAAAGTGAAAAAGATATTGTCAAAACCTTACATGAAGACTTAATGCATCCAAGCCTAAGTTACATGGCAAAGTATTGCAAGGCCACAGGGCTGCACATACAGAATCTGAAGACAACTTATCTGAAAGTCAGGAAAGAATGTCCAGAGTGCAGAAAAGTAATGACAAGTAGAAACAATGATTATGGATCAATCAAAACAGAAAAAGAAAATGAAGAAATAAGTGCCGATTTTGCCGGTCCAATCCGACCTCAAACGACATTGAAGAACTGTTACTTCTTAGTAATAGTGGATAACTGCTCTAACTTTCTGCAAATATATCCATGCAAACAGGCTACTAGCTCAGTGGTAGTGCAATCACTAAATGAGTGGATAAAATACCGTGGTCCTCCGAAGAGGTTCCGCGGAGACAATGCAGTAAATCTGACTGGTAAAGAGGTTGAAGAATATTGTGAAAAGATAGGAGTACAGTTAATAAAAAGTGTAAAATACCAGCCCGCTAGCAATGGAATTGCGGAAAATGCAGTGAAAAGGTGTAAAGAGTTTTTTGTAAAGAATGAAAAACTTGGACAGTGGGATACTCTGATTGACCAGTGCACACACTTTTTAAATTACAGAATCAAACCGAGTGAACTCGAAAGTGAGGATCAGCCTGAAAAAGGAGATTTTAGCTCCAATCCATTTAAGGTAGGCGATCAAGTAATTATATTGCACCAGATCAGGGGAAAAAGATTCAAACACAAAACAGGAACTGTTGATAGAGTAATCAAGGTAACGTCAAATACTAGTGTAGAACTTGAAAATAACGGAATCTGGTCATGTCGGGACATTGTGAAAGCATATTGAGGAGGGTGGCATTTGAGTCAATTATTGAGTCTAAAACAGGATGGGTACAATGTCAAAATAAAGCATACGCACTGCTTAGAGTGAAGAAATGGCATGGGGGGGGGGGGGGGGGGGGGGGGTATTACCATTTTCCCTGGTACAATCCAGAAGGGAAAATGGGACACTGCTCTTGGAGAAGTCACAGTATGCGGAAATTGCAGACTAGGAAAACAAAAATGGGTCATCCAGAAGATACAACCGGGGACATCCGGTTGTGTCTGCCGAACCTGTAAAATATGTAAAGAGAAAATTATTTTACTCGGTTCAAAATGTTCCTGCAAGTTTAGAAAATCTAAACTGGAACTGTGTAACAGATGTGATAAGCTAGAAGAACAGAAATGGGTTCAGACTGTCAGCAAGAAAGAAGTCTGGCTAACCCGAAAATCGAAGATAGCCATGGGATGTGTTGCCCAAGGCAAAATAATGACCTCATGGGTTTGCAACCCTTACCTGTCGCCCCCTTTTTGGCATTCGAGTGCAAAATGACATACCCATAATAAAATGGTTGTTGCTAATGAGTCCTTCTGACTACACACAAAACCAAGGTATCATTTAAAAGCTGACAATTGACAGTTTACTATGAAATACTCAGAATTGCTCTAGCAATTACTAATAGAGAGATAAATAATCTCAAAAACAATGGAAAAAATTTTTTTTTTGTATAATAAATGTTTATGAAAAAGAAAATTGCTTAAGGCAAATATATATCGGCCTGGAAACACAAGCAATCTAAAGCCGTAGTTCTCAACAATGTATGTTTCAAATTTGAAGTTCATACAAGCAAAAATGATTTTTTTACAAGCATTTATTTCAGCGCATGTCTAGGCACCTACCCAAAAAGGCCACTTGGAGACTCCAAAAGGGCCACTTGGTAACCAACCTTTACCATGAGCTATAACAAGTTTGTTTGATCATTTCAACATATTTTCTTATTACAGTATGACAAAGCACAACTTGTATACTTTCTCTGGTGTATTGTTTACATCCTAATAGTTTATAAAAATGCATTTATGTGCATTTTTGGAAAAGGCTCCAAAAGGACCATAAAGTGACACTTGGCATTTGCTTATAAAAAGTATATATAACAAAGTATTTGTTCACTACCATCCATTTAATGGTTAAGAATGACAGATTATTTAGCAAAAAAAAAGTTTTATTAATTTATACATCTGTATATAGTTACAGACAACAGTTTCTTAGTTATTAGCAATCAACACAGTGATAAACATTTCTCAAAAAAATGAATAAATAAATAAACAAATGTACTACTTACAAAGTATTGCACAGTTTGGCAGTGCTGTTCTGTTGATGGTTTGTCAATTAGCCGGTAGTTAGTTCACCCGGTGTCCAGCACACATAGAGGAGAGTTTTACCACAGGTTTGTCAAGCCCACTCGTCCACCCGATACACATACTCTCACAGTCCCCATTGCAAAATTGCTATCATTCTTTGGACCAAATATGAAGTCACAATAGGAGGTTGTTCTGTGCATGATACTTAGGGAGGCAGCAGAAAGCTACATCACAGTTGTGACACTTCACAGGAGAACTCCGGTGGCACACCTTACATATGCGTCTACCTGCCCTGCTGCCGTTGGTGATGTGCACAGGACTGTGACACCCACAAAAAGTACGAGAAGGAGGGTCAAAAACCTTGCTTTTGGTGGGATGTCCTGCCAGCTCGTCTCTTTCTTCCGTTCTTTCCTCTTGAACTTCTGGAGGCAGCTGAAGATAGGGTTGCCACCCGTCCCTTAAAATACGGAATCGTCCCGTATTTGAGAATAAAATAGAGCGTCCCGTTTTGAATCAAAACGGGACGGGGTTTGTCCCGTATTTTCGGAGTTGTCTTCAATGCAGCATCTCATGCAAATCATCCCACCGGCATTCTGTGAAGACTCGTCCTATTCTGCCCGTGATTGGGTAATACTCGCTGCCATCGTTGGATTGATTGGTTTGTTTCAGGTTCACGGCCAATCAGAGTCAGAGGAGGGCGGGTCTCTTGGCAGAGAGAGTCGATTTGAAAGAATGGCGGAGGCTGCTCCAGATACCCCCCCGCGTCCAGCGCCGAAACGAAAGCGGATGCAAAAGTACCGACGAGAGTGGGAGGAAACAAATACTTGGCTGGAAAGTGTCAGCGGAAATGAGTTTCAAGCCAATTGCACAATGTGTCGGCGAGTGTTCTCTGTTGCGCACGGTGGCTTGTCAGATGTGCGACAGCATGCCTCGGGAGAACAACATTCCCGCAATGCTAGAGGTCATAGGAATCAAAGCACCGTCTCACAGTTCTTCATACCTCAATCATCTCCTGAGGCAGATAGTGTAATGAGTTTTTTAATCACCTCAATAATTTTCTGATTGATTACATTAGATTTTATAGGCTGCCTATTTGTTAAGAAATAATGTTAAAAATTTTAATGAATCATGTTATAGTATGATTTGTTGGTAACACTTTACAATAAGGTTAATTTATTAAACATTAGTTAATGTATTAACTAACATGAACTAACAACGAGTAATACATTTGTTGCAGTATTTATTAATCTTTGTTAATGTTAGTTAATAGAAATAAACCTGTTCATTGTTTGTTCATGTTAGTTCACAGTGCATTAACTAATATTAACAAGATTTTAATAAAGTATTATTAAATGTGGAAATTAACATGAACCAAGATGAACAAATGCTGTATAAGTACAGTTCATTAATTAATGTAGTTAACTAATGAACCTTATTGTAAAGTGTAAAATAGATTAACTTACCAATAATAATAAAAAAATTGTGTTTTACATGAATTTAGAAATGTTTGTTGATCAGTTATTTATTAAGTGGTTCCGTTTCACTGTTTGGATGGTGTTGCTGTCTGCAAACAATGACAAATATTTTATTCAAAATCTGTGTTCACTTTTTCATCCTACTCCTCTCTAGGTTACAGCAGCGGAGTTAACGCAGGTGTACCACACGGTTAAACACAACCTCAGCTATAACAGTGCTGACTGTGGACACAAGCTTAACCAAAAGATTCTGCATGACTCCAAAATCATAAAGAAAATGTCCATCGGAAGAACTAAGGCAGAATCAATGGCCAAAGACGTCCTTGCTCCAAAGGCAGTGGCTGATGTTGTTGACGTCTTAACATCAGGTAAACCACTCCCGTTCTCCATACAGACGGATGCATCAAATAAAGGGAACAGGAAGATGTTTCCCCTAGCTGTACAGTATTTCAGGCCAGAAACTGGGATCTGCAACAAAATGCTTGATTTTGGAGAGAATGCAGATGAGTCAGCTGCTGGTATTATGGATTACATAGAGCATTCCCTTGATAAATTTGGCTTATCGTTAGATCAAGTTACAGCATATAGTGCAGACAATACTAATGTCAATTATGGAATCCACAACTCTGTCTTCACCAACCTAAAGAAAAAGCAAAAAGATCTGCGGCAAGGGAACTGCCATGCCCATATTGTGCACAACACAGTGAAGCATGCTCTCGATCAGCTCACTGTAGATGTGGAAAATGTTGTGCTGAAGGTCTATGGCCACTTCTCCACATCTGCCAAACGAAGGGAATCACTGAAAGAGTTTTGCAAGTTCTGTGACGTGGAGTTCCGCGAGATTCTGCGACATGTTACAACAAGGTGGCTGTCCCTCAATCCAGCCATTTCCCGGCTTATGCAATCTTGGACTGCTCTCAGGTCTTATTTCATCAGCCTGGGGGAAGAGTGTCCCAGACAGATCAGAGCTTTGTTAAAGCTCAGTGAAGCCTCAACTGAGGAAGATGCTGATCATGTGGAAGTTTACCTCCTGTTCTCCAATAACATCCTCTCCCTCTTTGAGGATGTTGTAAAGAAGCTGGAAAATGATTCAACCACCTGTGTTGAGTTATATTCCATCATGTCTACCTTCAAGCAAAAACTCACACAGAGAAGAGATGACCAGTTTTATGGCTACTTAACAAAAGTGAAGCTGCAGCATCTTCTCCCACATGATGCAGACAGGGCAAGGAGAGATTTCACCGAATTTCTCAACACAGCAATCTCATACATTGAGAAATGGTTTGACTTTTCAGAGGAAAACTGGCTGTTCTCCCTGCAACCTCTCTCTCTGCACCATGGCATGCTTTCCTTCAGCGACACTGAGATTATCACTAATAAGCTTAACCTCGTCCAAAAAGTCAGCATGGATGAACTTTATGATGAATGCACCACAGCAAATTGCATTCTGAAGGGGCTCAGAGAAGGGGCAGATGACGAATGGAAGTCCAAAGACGTGGCTGCCAGGTGGGTGGCACTCTTTCAAGTAGCTAACCTGCCTAACATGCTGTCCATCATCAGCCACATCTTAAGTATCCCATCATCCACTGGTTATGTGGAAAGGATCTTTTCCAGAATGTCCAACAAATGGAGTGACACCAGGAACAGGTGCTCTGTGGAGCTCATAAGGAGTGAGCTCTTGATCACTCTCAACTTTGAGCAGTCCTGTTCAGAGTTTTACTCTATCTGTTTGAAAGACAAGCAGCTTCTCAGTGCTGCACGGAGTGACAAGAAGTACACTTATAAAAGGAAGTAGGCATGCTCCAATACTGCACACTACTACTTCTGGGCCACTGATGATGTTCATGGAAGATCCTTTGCAAGTCTCCTGGCACTATATATATATTTTTCCAATAGACTTTTTTGAGTATGCATTTGAAAGCATTTGTTTAATTTAAAGTTAATAAGTTATGGATCTGTTAATTTAATAAGTTAATAAAATATGGTTCACATCTCACAACAAGTTCCTCCAAATGCCTATTTCACTTGCAAACTTTGTTGGCCTATGTTTGTTATCGTCATAGCTGAGTGCATAGCTACAGCGTCACCCCCCCCCCCCCCCCCCCCCCCCAACCCCCACCACCGGGCGTCCCTTATTTTTCTGAATTGAAGGTGGCAACCCTAGCTGAAGATGTTGCAGACACACATGGATGCTTTACATGTTGTCTAGAGGCCTCTGGTTCCCAGTCATCATCTGAAGTTGTCTCACTGTTGAATTACACAAAAAGTATTAGAAATACACCTAACATAACTTACACATGAATACATACATATTATTGCCTTTTCAAATCAGAAATTCAAACAATCATTCACATACAGCAATGTTCCTCTACACCCACTCTATTGTTGCCCTGACTGCTAATTTGCACTACCAGCTTTGAATATAAAATCTGTAAGAATCATTCACATACAGCAATTCACCTCCATAGTCACTCTATTGTTGCCCATTTAAACTACCAGCTTAAAGATTTTACTTTCAAAGAATCATTCACATACAGCAATCTACCTCCACACCACCTCTATTGTTGCCCTGATTGCACATTTACATTACCAGCTTACATATTTTATATTCAAACGATCATTCACATACAGCAATCTACCTCCATACCCCCCTCTATTGTTGCCCTGATTGCACATTTACATTACCAGCTTACAAATTTTATATTCAAATGATCATTCACATACAACAATCTACCTCCATATACCCTGCACATTTACACTACCAGCTAATAATGAAGACTGTAATCAGACAACAATAATGCCCTAAAATGCTATTTTTTCTCTCTCACTAAACATTACTTTACTTGCTTCACATTATTTGCTTACCACACAGTGCTGGGCTGTCTCTTTCTTCCGTTCTGTCCTCTTGAACGTCTGGATCAGCTGAAGATGCTGCAGACACACGGAGGCTGCACGGACGCATGTTGTCCAGAGGCCTCTGGTACCCTAGCGCTCATCCTCTGAAGTTTAGTCACTGTTGAATTACACAAAAGTGATTAGAAACACGCCTAACACAACTAGTTACCTTACACACATATAATTACATTTTCTTCTCTGAATTTTTTTGTTTGAACTTCGTCTTGCGTTCTACATACAAAACAATAGCCTAATAGCTAACATTACAAAGGAATGTTGTATAGGGTTTCTTCTAATTCATCGCTTGAACAACAATTTCACTGCATTTCAATGTACTTATAAGCCGCAATAGTGCAGAAAATCAAAAATAGAAAGCAATGTAACACAAACTCACTAAAATGTTTAGACACTTACCGATCTAAAACTGGATCGCGACCTTCCAAAAACATCCTCTTCTCCAGAGTCGACGCTGGATACAGCACTCTCTTCTGAATATTACACGGTTTCTTCATCACTAATTCGCGAAGTTCTTCCATGCAGCAGGAGGAGAAAATAACTTCTGTCCCCGACATGAACGCATTGAAGCAGGCGAATGCAAACAGACCGAGCGAATGTAAACAGATCGACTGCATCAGAGCGAGCGCTAGAGACCAGGTGACCTCTGTGCGTCATGACAACCACGTGTGCGCAAATTTCCAGGAAGCAAATGGTTGCGCACACAAAGGAACACTGTTATAAACGCGAGTGTAACCGGCCTGCTAGCTGACCGCTGTTACTTTTCTCAGTCTCTCTGCGTTGTGTGTAAGGACCAGGACACTTATTGCAGTTCACCAATATGGGGGTGTTTATACTTAGGTAAAGTTGGTTTTATATTCGCACATTCGCACATTCACGAACTTCCGGGTTCAATAACTCGTGAACTAAACGTTGTTACTTAAACAAATAACACCTCACATATAACTACACATTTAACACCAGCAGCTACAACCTAATTTTCCTCAAAACAAGCTTTCCTTCGCAGTGGACAAAATACATTGATCTCTATGCGCAGGCTGCTGAGAAGGGACCATCTGCAAAGTTCAAAACCCGAAAAGTCTTACTACAAAATATTCAAAAACTTCACTGTAATTCTCTGTATTGTTGCCAAATTCAGATCACACATCACTGCTGTCCTGCTCGTTATATAACAACACTTTGTTTGGATAAATGCAATACAATTGTATAATTTTTCATAATACTCATAAAAATAATGCAAAAATTCCCCAAATAAGTGTTAGTATAGCCTAACCACCAGGACAGCAGTGATGATGTGTGATCTAAATCTGGTGACACTATAGTGTGTGTTTTTGACTGTTACTGACTGATCCCTTCCGATCTGTCTCTCAGCCGCCTGCACAGAGATCAATGAATTTTGTCCACTGCGAAAGCTCGTTTTGAGGAAAATTATTAAACATTATTAAAACAATGTTATTTGTGTAGTAACAATATTCAGCTCACGAGTTATTGAGCGGAAGCACGCGAATATAAAACCAACGTGTTTGACTTGTTCTTTAAGGTGTAGGCCTATATTGCTGCATTTCACAGTCAACTAAACGCACTAAATATGCCAATCCCCATGGTGTAGTGTGTTCTTTGGAGAGTACTTAATAACATTCAAGTGTTTAACTTGGGTAACCACTGAAAAGTTATTGAAAGTTATTGAAATTTTAAGGTGCAGGTAAGATCATGCAGGACCTTCAGTACCACATATACATGGACAGCGCCGTCACACGAACATTGTCAAGTTTTCCTAAAAAGGAAAGTTGCCAAGCGGGGTTAAGTTAGTTTAAGGTTTGATCTTTGCTGCGTATTCACCTAGGCTGCTTTACGCACCATCTGTATGTACAGTACACAAATATTGTTTTATGTAAAACTTACTGTAATTCACCTAAAGTATTTTTTCGTGTTCCAAAGGGTGTAGTGCTTTGCTAGTGACCGGACTGACTTACTCCAGGGGAAATTTTGACAATACCTCCCTTACTGTACGTACAAGTCAAATATCTTTATGAAACATTACTGTAATTCACCTAAAGTATTTTTTCATGTTCCAAAGGGTGTAGTGCTTTCCTAATCATCAGACTGACTCACTTCAGGTGAAATTTTGACAATACCTCCCTTATTGTACTTCCTATTGTTAAATATGTTTATGAAAAAATTACTGTAATTCACTTAAAGTATTTTTTCGTATTCCAAAGGGTGTAGTGCTTTCCTAATGACCAGTGTGACTTACTACAGGTGAAAATGTGACAATACAACCCTTACTGTACATACAGTACACAAATATTCATATGGAAAAAATTACAGTAATTCACCTAAAGTGATTTTCCATTTTCCAAAGGTTTTAGTACTCTCCCAGTGACCAGACTGACTCACTACAGGTGAAATTTTTGACAATACCTAATAATATAATTCACTGTAATTCACTAAAAGGGGTTTTGTTTGTTTTAGGTTGTTGGACATTAATAGGGGCTACATTATTAATAACGGCAGTGAGTGAACCTGTTCTCATTGGTGCAGCAAATCTGACAGATAATGTACAGCAAGATCATGGAGACATTCAATATACTGTATAGTGTAGAATTTTATGACCAACATGTAATTTTTGCTTCTTGTACAGCAGGAATGATGGGTTTGCAGAAGCCAATACACAGGTCCGGTATAACTTTGTATGCAATATCCAAAATAATGGTTTTTAAGAGGATGCTGTAAGTTGACTGTCCTTAATATATTGTCCTTCATGGTGAATATATTCACATATTTTAAGTCACATGTGCTGATATAGCCACCTGACATGGTAATATAGTTTGTCTCCACCACTTACAAACTTTGTCCTTACATGACATTAACTTTTATGGTCTTTCTCCCCCCTCCAACATCGAATTTAACCAAAGTAACTTAGTGTTCACATCAACAATGACTGTGTGTTTTATTTGTATTATCTTTCTGATTGTTATTGGGTAAACAAACATATCTTAGAAATTTAACATTTATTTATATTTAGAAATTATATAATATTTATTCATTGCATAATGCAGTTGGTTATGGTTGTGCTCACTGTGTACCTAGTTAAACAGTGGAACCAAATGCCTCTTTTAAAATTGAAATAAGTTGGCTAAACTTTGTGTCATTAAAGAATATCTGCAGAAACTTCTGCTTTATTGTCCTTGTTGCAATATAGATTACCCTGTATATCTGTATTTTGGGACTTACAGTTAAAGACCCAAGGACCAGATATGGTTAATTAAGACCAGGAGTTAGAAGTGCAGTCAATTTAAAACAAGAGTCAGAATTATAATAAATTAAAGAACATTTTACTGAAGATAGTTTGCAGTTTCATCAGGCAGAAGTCAGCTTCAAGAATCACAAGGAGTTTGTAGGCCTCTTCCCCGTACATTTACAAAAATGATAGCAATTATTCCCTTCACCAAGGTCTAATTGCTTCAGGTTGAATGATTCTGATTGGCTAATAAATAAACACATTTTCTACACATAGATAGACTGAAGCATATCTCCATTGATTATGCGGCTGACACTCTGACCCTGAATTTAGGCACGTCGTGACCTTCCAGGTCACAGATCTGGGTTGCTGAGCACCAACATGTCGAAGAAAAGTAGTCAGTCAATCTCTAATAATTAGGGGCAAAGCCCCAAAGAGGATAGCCCCTATTGTAATGGTTAGTTTTCTTATTAGTCTTATTATTCTTATTCCGTATGGAGAGTCTATGGTAGCCTTATCAACGAAACATAGGACAATGATGAAATTTGGCACACTTGTAGTGATTGTAATGAATAGTAATTGGACCAATTTTTGAGTCTCTAGGACCAACTATAGTGCCACCACCAGTTCAAAAATTAAACATTGAAAGGCTTATAACTTCGATCTAGAAAAATGAAAATTAGTACACCTGATTCCACTCATGCTGATCACAATCAATATCTTACATTAAGACTCCGCCCATTACAGTAGTGGCCATTTTGAAAAGTACAGTGTTGTTTTTTTGCTACTACTCATTCAAATTTTGTTCAATTCTCACGGAAATTGGCTCAGATGATCTTTGGACCGAGCCACACACACTGAAAAAAACAATAAGTAAAATTTACTTAATTCTTTTAAGGCAAGTTTTTGCATTAATATTTTTAGAGTAAATTTCACACATAGAATTAAGTAAACTCTACTTAACTAAGTTAAGTGAAAGTAACAAAAGAAATTAAGTACATTTTACTAAGCTAATAAAAGGTTAAGTAATATCTATTTGGTTAAAGTTTTCTTTCTAATACATTTCACACAATATTACATTGATTTAGATTTCACTTTTTAAAGTCCCCATGAACCGGAAGTTGCAAGCGACTTTTCTCCAGTGTTGTGACGTATTTCCAAGTGAAACGGAATATTGAACAGAGGGCAGGGTTTTACTTTAGCGCCCCTCCTCTCGCTCATACAGACTTAAGGCCTCATTATGCTTCTGCGTCAACTCCACGGCGTAGCTACGCCGTCACTCCTAGGGGAGTGGCCGTTTTATGGTTCTGCGTCAGGTTGCGTTGCATCGCGTTGAATCTGACCAATCACAGCCCTTGCGGTCTGCGTCGCCTCGACGCGTAGTTACAATTTTTTGGAGGTGCACGTCGAGCTACGGCGTAGGGATCGGAGAGGGGTTCGCGGCGACGCAGAGGGGTCTGCGGGGGTACACCGCAGAAGCATAAAACAGGCTTAATACGGTTTGAGGGGAGTGGTTAAGCGTTCTCAACCCAAAAAAAATTTTTTGTTGACTTGCATGGATGATTTGTTCACCACAAATCGATCAACTTAAACAAACAAATTAAGTATTGTCAATTTTGATTTCATTGGGGACTTTAAGGATGTGATTTGCTTAGAAACATCTAAGTAATCATTACAATAGATATAGTGTGTCACCATATCTTTAATTCAGAAACTATATGTGTGAACGCAGAGACCTCAATACTTGGTACACAATACACAATGACGGTAACATTTGATGGATCGTTTTTGTGTTTGAATGTGTCATTTTAAGTAGAAAATGAACTCCAAATGTCACAAAATGGCAAGTTACTAACCCTAACAACAAAAGCAATGATAAAATAGTATAAATACAGCTGGAAACCAGTGATAAATCAACCTCATTAATTATTCAAGGCCCAGTGCATGATGGGAACCTAATTTTTTATAATGTTGATATTTACGCTTTCATTTCTACACGATTTAATTGAGTACTACTATAGAATTTACTTATTTTTTTTAATTCTTGCCTGAACTAACTTTTTAATGTAAATTACATTGTTTTCACAAAATAATTTTTATCAGTGCAGAAGCAACTAATATTTTTGATATTCGCTACCGTTCCCGAGATATGTGTCTCCAAATTTTAGGTAGCCTGTATTTGGTGCTTTAGAACCTGTACACACATCGCTTCTTTAACGCGCTCAAGTTCGTTATTTCAAATGTAGGTGTGGTATGCGTGCTCATGATGTAAGCGACGCGTCACAGTGTGACGAGCTCGTTATTTCCAAGCGCGTCCGCACCGCATTGAGATAAAAACATCTAAACTTTTCACGTGGCGCGCTAGCATTGTCTATGCATTTTTAGGCGCTATATGTGAATCGCGCCTTATGCTAGTTAGCTTTGCATGTTAATTGGTTAGCATGCTAACCAGATACCATTCTTTCTAATGTGGCTTTTCAGCTATCAGGCTAACCATAAGTTACATTAGCATTAAGCTAACTTAGCATGTTAATCTGGTTAACATGCTTTTGTGCTCATTCTTACACTGAAGCCTCTCCTCTGCAGCTTGGTAAGACAGCGTCAACTGAGTGGCTCAAGCAGTTAAACCACGTGCCAAGAGCCCTGATCCATTCTGGTTGTGGGTTTGAAACCTGTGTGGGACGTGCCCAGACCGCAAGAGGTACTGTGGCCTTAAAAAGTGTAAAAGTTGCTTTTGTTCCAGACATGGTGTCTATATGTGAAGGAACTCAATAAATACAACATGCAGAAAATTTATATAAAAATTATTCATTTTGAGTTGCTTCTCACTTGAACTATGGACCTTCTGCATCTTGGCAAAACCACAACTTCCCAGTGTCACAATGAGATGTGTGACAGGCATCTGACCCAGAGATAGTGGGTTCAAGGCCGAGTGGGACGACTTTATAAAATTGTGTGTAATGTTGTGTCATGTCGATTCCTTTCTTATTCAATGTTGTACTAATCTTTCTTCCTCTTGGATTAGAAATAAGTATGTCTTGTTAATTGAGTGTTCATTCTCATCTGAACTTCTGGTCATTTTGAGTTCATTTTCACCTGTACTTCTGAACCAGCTGTTTTTTCATGCATGTTCAATTTCTGATTTCTTCCTGCTCTTGGCCCCGTATCGCTGCTTGCAACTATATTTCCACTTGTTCCTTAACCTCTAACCAAGAATACTAACACACAAAGACAGTTTCTTCAAGATTGGATTTGGCCAGGTTTTAACAATAAACAGGAGAGTCTTCTCAAAACATCAAGATAACATGTTCTTTATCTCAAGGAAAGGACACTTTAAATCTAACTGTAAAGTAAAGGCTTTAACTAAGAAATGGTCTCTCAACTAGGCTATAGGTTTCAATGATCCCTGAGACCATTGCTATCAGGATACCCTAGAAAAGCAGATGGATGTAGTGACACCTGTTAAAGAAGTCCACATTTCATATCTGGAAGCCAGGCTAAATGAGCAAGCACTGTTACTGCATTCCTGGCATGCATGGGCCAGACCCTTCGGTCACACCTCATATATCAAATACAGACATTTAAAGGATACATGAAACATTTTCATGAACATTTTCGATAATCACACTGGTAATTTCTATAACAAAGTAAAATCTCACAAGCCTAGAGAAGTCATTCAACTCATTTGATATTTAGAAGGAAAAAAATGGATTGATACCTTGATTATAATCCCTCATTAGATATACATTGAAGCAGCAGTGGATTCCAGAATCCACTTCTTCAGGACTTCATAACAAAAACTTAACTTGAATCATTACAATAAGGGTGTTGCTTATTTATAACGCTGAAAATATGATTTAAGCTAAAATCTTTACAGTTTTTTAATCAATGAAATAAATGTGTTGTACAAGTAACAGCAGTTATAATACCTACTTTTACCTAATACATTTATCAAAATCAATTGAGTAGAGTGATCACTAGGAACATACTATAACCTTTGGAACATGAAAAAAGGTGAAATGACATAATCTTTCAAATTTTCATAATAAAATGTATGTACTGTACTTAAGGCAGTTATTGACAATATGTAACCTGTAGTAAGTCAGTCTAATCACTTGGAAAGTACTAAAACCTTTGGAATATATATAAAAAAAACACTATTTATTTCATAAACATATGTAATAATATGCTCATTACATAAACATATTTGATAATTGTACAGTAAGGGAGGTATTGTCAAAATTCCACCTGTAGTAAGTCAGTCTGGTCACTGGGAAAGCACTACACCCTTTGGAACACGAAAAAATACTTAGGGTGAATTACAGTAATTAAAAAAAAAACATATTTGTCAACTGTACGTACAGTAAGGGTGTTTGTGTCAAAATTTCACCTGCAGTAAGTCAGTCTGGTCTGTAGGAAAACACTACAGCCTTTGGAACACGAAAAAATACTTGGGGTGAATTACAGTAATTTTTTAAAAAACATATTTGTCAACTGTACGTACAGTAAGGGAGTTTTTGTCAAAATTTCACCTGTAGTAAGTCAGTCTGGTCACTAGGAAAGTACTACAACCTTTGGGATATATAAAAAAACACTATAGGTGATTTACAGTTTATTTCATAAACATATGTAATAAACATATGTAATAATATGCTCATTACATAAACATATTTGATAATTGTACAGTAAGGGAGGTATTGTCAAAATTTCACCTGTAGTAAGTCAGTCTGGTCACTAGGAAAGCACTACACCCTTTGGAACACGAAAAAATACTTAGGGTGAATTACAGTAATTAAAAAAAAAACATATTTGTCAACTGTACGTACAGTAAGGGTGTTTGTGTCAAAATTTCACCTGCAGTAAGTCAGTCTGGTCTGTAGGAAAACACTACAGCCTTTGGAACACGAAAAAATACTTGGGGTGAATTACAGTAATTTTTTAAAAAACATATTTGTCAACTGTACGTACAGTAAGGGAGTTTTTGTCAAAATTTCACCTGTAGTAAGTCAGTCTGGTCACTAGGAAAGTACTACAACCTTTGGGATATATAAAAAAACACTATAGGTGATTTACAGTTTATTTCATAAACATATGTAATAAACATATGTAATAATATGCTCATTACATAAACATATTTGATAATTGTACAGTAAGGGAGGTATTGTCAAAATTTCACCTGTAGTAAGTCAGTCTGGTCACTAGGAAAGCACTACACCCTTTGGAACACGAAAAAATACTTAGGGTGAATTACAGTAATTAAAAAAAAAACATATTTGTCAACTGTACGTACAGTAAGGGACTTTTTGTCAAAATTTCACCTGTAGTAAGTCAGTCTGGTCTGTAGGAAAACACTACAGCATTTGGAACACGAAAAAATACTTGGGGTGAATTACAGTAATTTTTTTAAAAACATATGTGTCAACTGTACGTACAGTAAGGGAGTTTTTGTCAAAATTTCACCTGTAGTAAGTCAGTGTTGTCACTAGGAACATGCTACAACCTTCGGAAAGTAAAAAATCCCTTTGGTGAATTAATGTAATTTTATTCTAAAAATATTTATGTACATTATGTACAGTTAGGCAGGTTTCCTAAATACAATCATTACAATGCACTTTTTATTGTTGCTAAAGTACAATCAATAGCATTAGAACACATAACGTGAGAGAGATTTGCTGGTACATCTGTACTTTGCAAAAATGTAGTTGTCTGTTTGCACACAATGGAAAAAAATTGAACTTTTTAGATGGTCCCTATCTTCTTTACCACACACATTGAATGTTTAGTGAACATTCGCAACTTTGTATGCCATTAAAACAATATTTGCCCATTTTGATCGATTGTGGAGAGTGTTGTAGTTCACCATCTTTGTCCTAAAGATCATGTAGCTGCTTTTATTTTGCAAAAATGTGCTTTATTGCGCTTGTTATTGAGACTGTTTAAGTGCGAATGTGCGAATATAAAACCAACTTTACCTAAGTGGTGTTTATTCAGTCACGCTCGGCTTGGTTTTCACAGCATCTGAAGATAAACATCAAAGATGACAAAATCGCATGAGGGCATCTCATAACTTTTCACCTCTCCCCAGCGAGTACAATGCAAACTCCCATTTTGGAACAATTAAAGTTAAGCAACATACAAGTAATATTAAAGCATAACACATTAACACAATACAAGAAGTGGAATACCTGAAGATAAACATCAAAGATGACAAAATCGCATGAGGGCATCTCATAACTTTTCACCTGCATGATACAACACCAATTAGTTGACCACTAACTCAAAACCGCGCTAATACACGCAAACCACATGCAATTATACGGCCCACCGATACATCTTCAGATTATTAATCCACTCATGCATGTAACATACAACAAAACACATCATACAATCCCTGCACTGTTTACAAATGGGTTTTAAGCCAATTTATACACTTTGCAAACTTATTTTGCTCATAAATTTAAGAGCTCTGCAAAACGCTTACCTCTCCCCAGCGAGTACAATGCAAACTGCAAGAGGCGCGCACGCACTCTAAAATGGCACCCAGACGACAGCAAGAAAAAATGTCAAAATAAAAGTCTCTAAAGAGTAAGTCGTATAATCAACATATATCACTCAAAAAACAGAAATAAATCAGTAATAAAATAATAAGGATTTTAGTGAAAGACACAACAACACATTAAACTTGGATTGTACTTACAACTCGTTACATTCACCCCTTCCGAATTTCACTAAAATCCGTATGGGATCCAAATTAAATAACAACTGGTACAGGTCTGCAATGATACATTCATCTGTTCAACTTGTGAGTTACCCACTAATAGGTCAAGAAAAACCTCAGGGTGATCAATCCTAAAATCATCTTGGAACAATACGGTGCCTTGTACACCATAATATGACCTGACCCTCATGTTTCACATTTGGAATCAAAATGTTTCTTCACATCATATAAAAACAAAACACAGCAGAATAATCTTTAGAACAAAGAAAGAAATGACCCAGTTCTCTTTTTCAGACTACTTCCCACATCTTGGAGGTAAAAGGGTTTCTGAACCATTGACTCAATTAATCTGTTCACTTTCTTAACAACTCTACCTGCACGTGTCCTAACACCCTGAACGTCAGTAACAGGAACTTGGGTATCAGTGTCAGTTTGAGTGTCAATCAGAACTTGTGCTTGTGTTTGTGCATCAGTGTCACAGTCAATGGTAACAACAAGAGATGATGGATTGGATTCAGCTCCACTCTGAGGAAGATCCCTGCTACTACTCTCTTCGATGTGCAACTGGTCACTAGACTCTTTTCCCTTTGAACTGGAATGGTCCGTTCCCACAGCTTCCTCAACATCAGAGTCTTGAACTACAGGCTCTTCAGAATCTCTGTTCACCCATCTCCTGGTTGTCTCCTCCAGATCTGTCGGTTCGAAGTCATCCGCACAAGACTCACTTCTGACACTACGCGACTCACACTCTGAATCCTCCGTAGAGAGCAGAATGCTTTCCTCTTCATCAGGCGAGTCAACAGGTAGGAAACTAATGTCTAACACCAGGTTCCTGTGCACTATCTTCATATTCCCTTTCTCATCCTCTAGCTTATAAATGTGTTTCTGCAGGTTCCGATCCACTACTGTGTACACTACAGGGTCCCACTTATCCGCTAGTTTCCTCTTTCCTCTTTCTCCTTTATTCGCCACCAGCACACGGTCCCCAATATTCAGACACGTCCCTCTGACTGTCTTGTTGTAACCTTTGGCTTGTTTCCTCTGCTCCTTTTCAGAATGTCGCTGCGCGATCTCAGCTGCCTCATGGAGGTATGACATCAACGATTTCAGGTAAGTACCATGATCAACAACCACAGGGTCATGTAGCACCTGTCGGAACATAACATCCACCGGCAGTCTTGGTACACGACCAAACATAAGCTGAAATGGAGCGTACCCAGTTGTCTCATGGACCGTAACGTTGTAAGCAAAGGTCAGCGTTTGTATTTGCTCTGGCCATTTGTGCTTCTCTTTTAGAGGCAGAGTTCGGAGCATACTCCCTAAAGTCCGATTAAACCTCTCTACTCCTCCATTTCCCATGGGGTGGTACGCGGTGGTGTGAGACTTTGCGACTCCTGATAGTTTCAACAATTCTGCTAGAAGAGCACTCTCGAAGTTGGCTCCCTGGTCGGTGTGGATGCGCCTCGGGAAGCCGTATACACAGAATACACGATCCCACAGCTTCCTTGCCACTTGTTTTGCACACTGATTCGCACAAGGAAAGGCATGAGCCAACTTCGTAAAATGGTCTGTCACAACGAGTACATCTACAGATCGTTTCTTCCCATCTTCTGCAGACCAGAAGTCCAGGCATACCAGCTCCATGGGCATAGAGGTCTGAATACTTTCAAGAGGGGCCCGCGCAGATGGTTCGGGAGCTTTGGCTAGGATGCATCTTTGACAACACTTGATGTATTCACACACATCGTTTCCCATTCCCGGCCAGAAGAAACGTTGACGGGCTAGATGAATGGTTCTTGCTTGCCCCTGATGACCCGCAAGATCATGTACACCCTTTAAAGCCTGGCCCTTGAGGCTAGAAGGTAAAACCAGCTGATACCGCTTCTGTTTACTGTGTGGATCTTGTGTGACTCTGTACAGTATTCCATCCTTGAGCCTTAATTTGTCCCACTGCCTGAAAAGAGTTAGAGTTCTGGAACTCATGTTGGCCTTCTCCCGTCTCGATGGCTGACGCTTCAAATTCACAAAGAACGTCACTCTTGAAATGACTGAATCAACCTCTTGCATTTGACGAATTTCATCCGCAGCGATCGTAGGAAGGGTGTCAATACCAGCAGGTATTAAATCTTGGTAGGACTGAATTAGTTGCACAGCTCTTGCTTGAGAAGTCTCTTCCCACTGATCATGTAAACTTAAACAGGCTTTAATAGTGACACTGTCAGAAGGTAAGCCAAGACAGGACTGGAGACAGATCTGTACGTTCTGAGCTCTATGACGAAAAGCATCTCGAACTCCATCTCCATCAACCGCTTCAGCCTCCACAAGTAAATCATGATATCGCTCCTTCATTAGCCTGCTGCTCACAGTCTTGACAAAAGGGTCTCTACTCAGAGCGTCCGCCACCACGTTTTTCTTCCCTGCTATATGCTTCAGTTCAAAGGTGTAAGCTGCCAGTTTGGACACCCAACGTTGCTCACATGCAGCGAGTTTTGCCTTGGACATGACATACGTGAGCGGATTGTTGTCTGTCCATACGGTAAATGTTTGACCTTTCAACCAATGGCTAAACTTCTCACACACGCTCCATTTGAGTGCCAGAAACTCGAGCTTATGAACTGGATAGTTCCTCTGTGATTTGCTCAGAGTCTTGCTTGCAAACGCGATTGGACGAGCTCGCTCTTCGCCCGCAGGCACTTGGGATAATACGGCTCCCAGTCCGTCCAGTGAGGCATCAATCGCCAGAATCAGAGGCTGAGTAAAGTCAGGGTGCGCTAAAACCACACTTTGAAGCAGACTCTCCTTGAGGCGACATAATGCACTATCACATTCTGAAGTCCAATCCGTAGGCTTGAGCTTCCTGTATGTTCCCGCTTTAATGTCTCCCTTATTTCCTCCTTTCTTCCTCTGTCCAGCCGTAAGGGCAAAAAGCGGCTTTGCCAAAGTAGAACATCCAGGAATGAAATGTTGGTAATATAAGATCATACCAAGAACTGATTTGATCCTCTGCACTGATGGAGTACATTTGTCATCTTCCATAAGATCTGCCTTAGACAGCTTTGAGATAACCTCAACTTTGGCAGGATCTACTGAAACTCCATCCTTGTCTATGATGTGGCCCAAGAATTTTACAGAGGTTCTCAGAAGGTGGCACTTCTTAGGGCTCAGCTTAAGATTGTACTGCCTCAGACGACTGAACACGACCTCCAGTCTTTCCAACGCTTCCTGCTCATTAGGAGCGAACACCAACAGGTCGTCAAGATAACACAACAAGCTGCTAAAATTTAAATCTCCAAAGATGCTTACCATCATCCGCATAAAGGAAGCTGGACTGTTGCATAGCCCTTGCGGCATCCTATTATACTCGTGCAGCCCTACAGGAGTTGTGAACGCAGTGTATTTCTTGTCCTCTTCAGCCATGGGGATGTTATAAAACCCTGACGTCAGATCCATGGTGCTGAAGAGTGTGTTTCCGCCCAGAGCAGCCAAGCAGTCAGACTGGTGTGGAAGTGGGTGTGCATCCTTTATCGTTCTTGCATTTAACCATCTGAAGTCTGTGCATAGCCTCAGACTGCCATCCTTCTTCCACACTAGGACTAACGGGGAAGCATATTCACTTACAGACTTCCTAATTATCCCTTGTTCTTCCATCTGGGACAAAACCTGCCGTAACTTTTGGTAGTGTGCAGGCGGCACTCTACGATAAGGGAGTCTGAATGGACGCTCATCCATTAGCCGAATGCGGTGAACAAAACCCTTTACTTCTCCACAGTCCAGCGCATGCTTAGAAAACACGTCGTTGTATCTCTCCAATAACTGTACTAACTTCTGCTTTGTCACATCACTGACAGAACCAGACTGAATGTCGAGATCAACGAGACCAACAGTTTCCAATCTCTGTTTAAGGTCAGCTGACAATTTAGGGCAATGCTGCTTCTCCTCCGCGAACACTTCAGCTCGACTAAGCCCTTGGAGAAGCTCAAAATCTTCCATGGCAACACATGGGAACACGTCTGCTAATTTGCGATTTCTCTTAAGGGTGACTGGCTTATCAGAGAAGTTAGTGACTTTTACGGGAACCCAACGATCACCCCATAATGGCGTGACAACCCGCCCAACCATAATGTCTCGTGACACAGATCTTGAATTCGTAGGTTCCACTACAACTGTGCTCCCGGGTGACATCGGAACATGTTTTGGCAGCTTCCCCCAGACAAGATGTTCCTGCCTTGCTAAAAGAGTGACACACTGCTGCAGCTTGACTGTTCCCACCTTGTCTGGCAGCTCTGAACCCTTCCACCTACAAGTGTTGGCCATCACATCCAGGAACTGCTCACATCCTGCCATCGGCTCCGCTCTATGATTAGAAACAAGTCTCCAAAAGTCACTGCTACCTTTCATCCGATGTGCAAGGAATTTTATGACATTTGTACCAATGATCAGATCATCTCGCTGGCCGGGTACAACGAGGATGGGTACTAGACAGCTCTCTCCATAAACTTTCAACTGGACCTCATACATGCATTTTGGTCTTGTAACCTTGCCACCACATCCTACTAAGATGACTTCCTCCTGAAGTGGTGTGGGTGAAGGCAGTACATTCTCACTTAACATCCTTTTCTCCACTTTGTCACTAAAAGTGCAGGCCATGGAGCCTGTATCAAGCATTCCCTTCATCGAAAACACATTATTAACATTGACTGGCGCATAGAACAAATCGTCGAATGCTTCAACTGCCTGGACATTTTGTGCGATCACCTTGGTCCCAGTGGGAGCCTGTGCACGTGCATTCTCATAAAACTGGTGAAGATCAACACTCTCTAGGGGTTCTTCACTTGTGCTCACGCATCCCCCTTCCGAACGTGAGCCATCTAGTTTAAATCTGATGGACCCCGGAATGGTGCTGGGCCGGGTCTGGACCTGTCACTCGTACAGTCCTTTCTACTGTGTCCAGGCTGAAAGCATGCAAAACACAGATGTTCTCGTCGACAATGTGTTACGGTAGAGTGATCATGAGATTGGCATACTCTACAGAGCTTGCTTTGGGGCCAGCGAGATGGCATTTGGACATTTTGAGACAGCGCACGGTCAAGGAGATTAATCAGAGTTCTCATACAATTGTTGTCATCCTGTACAGTGTGTGCATTACTGTCTCTGCGGAACTCACCTGGCTCTATTGGGGAGCCATCATCCACTTCATCCTTATTGAACGTCTGAACGTGAGCGGTGACATGCCTTGTAGCAGTGTGACGCTTCGGCTTGGCTGACATCTGCTCTTTTAACTCTGTTTGGTACCGGTCAAGCTGTTCTTGGATTTCCTTCGCGGTCCATTTTTCTGGAGCTTTGAAACGGAAAACTGTAGCAAGAGTGGAATCAGGGCAGTACTTTACGAACATCATTGCAGCTTCTTGACATGGATCTTCCATTCGTCGCCCAAGTCTCTGTAAAGCTTCCTCCGCAAGATCCACTGCTTTGTTCAACCGCACCCAGTACTCGACAGGATCCTCTCCTGCTAATGGAACAGTTCCATAGAAATCAGCCAAGGGCATACATGAGTAATTGACGTCGCTAAAATGTTGTTTCAGGATGTCAATAATAACCTTTGGTTTCTCAACTGGGTTTAAAGCTGAATTACAGCGAAGAGTGACCTTGACAACATCTTTAGCTTTACCAATCAATCTGCTTAAAATCTCCTGATGCTGCTCTGCTAACGGTATTCCTCTCTTTCTCAGATATGTGTCCATCACCTCCTCCCACTCACGCACACCAAGCTTGTCTGATGCATCACCACGGTAGATCGGGGGCTCTTTTGCTTCACTTTGCATGACTAACCTCACTCCAGTCAAGTTAAGTGAAGGTATGTCTGAGAATGTCTTGCTGGTACCTAACCCTTGTGCACCCCTATTCTCTCCTCCACCATAACTAGCTTCTTTTTGAGATGCTAACATGGTCTGCCCCACTTGTTGAGCAATGCATGCTATCAAACCTTGCCAATTTGGATCTGTTATGTCTGGAACACCTAAGGGCACGGTATCATGATCAGTTACACGTGTTGAGCATAATACAGGAGGTGTTCTGTTCACTTTGCTCTCTCTCTCAACTGGAGTAACTGGAGTTTCACTAAAAAACTTTCCCCTTCCCAGACCTAATCCAGTCATTGTCTCATAAGCATCAAATTCGTCTTCTTTTAAACTAAATGCCATGTTTTTACTTGAAGATAAATTTTCAAACAAAATAAACAATTGAAAAATATCAGAAATTGTGAGAAAAATAATCACTTAAATGAGAAAATGCATAAAACAGTATTATGAATCCCAAATGTCCATTTGTATTCTTACAGTTCTTTTATCAACAAAAATGAACCTCAATGCAGCGTCCCTCGGCGACCCAACTGACGTTGATCCTGAAGCAAATCTTCTGATCCGGGTCACGGCACCAATGTAACCGGCCTGCTAGCTGACCGCTGTTACTTTTCTCAGTCTCTCTGCGTTGTGTGTAAGGACCAGGACACTTATTGCAGTTCACCAATATGGGGGTGTTTATTCAGTCACGCTCGGCTTGGTTTTCACAGCATCTGAAGATAAACATCAAAGATGACAAAATCGCATGAGGGCATCTCATAACTTTTCACCTCTCCCCAGCGAGTACAATGCAAACTCCCATTTTGGAACAATTAAAGTTAAGCAACATACAAGTAATATTAAAGCATAACACATTAACACAATACAAGAAGTGGAATACCTGAAGATAAACATCAAAGATGACAAAATCGCATGAGGGCATCTCATAACTTTTCACCTGCATGATACAACACCAATTAGTTGACCACTAACTCAAAACCGCGCTAATACACGCAAACCACATGCAATTATACGGCCCACCGATACATCTTCAGATTATTAATCCACTCATGCATGTAACATACAACAAAACACATCATACAATCCCTGCACTGTTTACAAATGGGTTTTAAGCCAATTTATACACTTTGCAAACTTATTTTGCTCATAAATTTAAGAGCTCTGCAAAACGCTTACCTCTCCCCAGCGAGTACAATGCAAACTGCAAGAGGCGCGCACGCACTCTAAAATGGCACCCAGACGACAGCAAGAAAAAATGTCAAAATAAAAGTCTCTAAAGAGTAAGTCGTATAATCAACATATATCACTCAAAAAACAGAAATAAATCAGTAATAAAATAATAAGGATTTTAGTGAAAGACACAACAACACATTAAACTTGGATTGTACTTACAACTCGTTACACGAGATTATGCAAATCTGCACATGGGCGTATTCGTTATGGCATAGGCTTCACACTGGATGACAACACAAACGTTTCCCATTGCTATTGGTTTATTTTTTACCACACATGTTAGCATTATGCATGATCACACGTCACCAAAAGCGCCTGTCATCCTTCAATACTTTCTAAAATTACATGGCCAGTTTTCATTGAACATTTTCTGGGCCGATCTCATTCATTTCCAGACACTCTACTAAATACACTATTATGTTATGTTTCATTGAATAATGCGCTAGATGTGGAGAGTTCGTCGAATAAACAGGACAACGCCCTCGTGATTAGCAAATTTCAGGATGTAAACAATAGACGTTCTATGGATATTTTTAACAGTTTGCATATTTTTGGACACATTTTTACCATGGAGATCATATACTGGACTCTTCCCGTTGTAAAAAGATCGATGTCATCATTATTCTGCCAAGCATTACATTTCCACAACACAAAAAAGGTAAAGACCCCCCCTCTCTTCATAGCTGTATCACATTGTTTATGTTGATACAGAATTGCAAAAAACGGTTGCAAAGTTATCTTGATTGTATAATGCCTATAACGAGACGAATATACAGTGTCGTATCTTTCAAACAATGTATTGGTTAACCTTATTACTTGACAAAATGATATAGTAAAAACGCAATCAATGTAAACAATACAAAATCAGGGATCGACTAAAGGGGTTAATGGAAGATATTGTAATTTGTCAGGACTACCTAGTCCTTCCTACACTCATTCTCTGGAAGAAGGATCTGCGATGGGACAAATTCTGGGACAAATTACCTGTCTAGATATGTGGGAAAGAGTTGTCTCACATAATCTTAGTGATCCAAACAAATTCATTCTTATAAAGAGAGAGGGTCAGTATGAGAGCAGCACAGTCGAACAGCTAGTAGTCACTGAAGCAAAAAATCTGAACTTTAATATAGAACAACACAACTGGGAAACCAGAACATGGGAATTAGGTGTCCGTGAAACTGACATAACCATGTTGTCCAGAAGTCAGATTATCATGACTGGGGAAGCCTGGTTTAAGATCAAATGTGATGAAAAAGGAGCGTCTGTGAAAAGGAAAATGACGGTGAATCTTTGTTGCACCAGGGGATACATGGGCATATGATTCAGAATACAGGGAATCAGGGTTGAATGGGAAACGGAACCTAAACCCGCGAAAGAACGAGTTCGAGACTGGCTGCTCCAAAAACATTCATACACTCAAAAAAATGATATGTTGGCTTTACTTAACTTTTCTTTGTAAACAGGTTCCACCGGTTCCACATAACTATGTTTCGTTAAACAAACATAATATGTTCATGTAACTTCAACAACATGGAATTTGGTCATTTTAAGCGACCAAATTAAACTCTGAGCTAATGAGTTAATTAAGTGAATAATTGAGTGATGATTGAGCATTATTGAAGACACCTGATGTTAACAAGCAGAATCACTGAAGGAGAAAACCGGAATGTTTAAGTCACCATTATGGAGATAATAGGGGTGGCACGGTTCACAAAACCCACGGTTCGGTTCGTATCACGGTTTTAGGATCACGGTTTTCGGTTCTGTACGGTTCTTGTTGTTATTTTTTCTTTTAATCTTTAACACTCCAGAAATGTACTTCAGCATATGATATATGCTATAGCTTAATTATCCACAATTCAGGATACAGTATTTTAAAAAAAATGTATATCATGTAATCATGCACAAACTGAATTTGACTTGACTTTAAGCACATTATTGAGACCATCTCTGAGGAATGCTAGGTGACATTTTGATACAGCAAGAGAGAAGACATTTATTTGGCAAAAAAGGAGAATGTGTGTTGCTATCTCTACAGGAACTTATGTGCATTTTTAGCACACAAAGATTAAAATTAACTTGCATTTATAAAACTGTCAACTTCAGTGTAGCTCTTACAAAATGTTTATCTTTTAAAAGAAAAAGAGAGGAACTCTTAAAGCACTATCTTTTAAATAAGTCAAAATACGTTACAAATAATTGCCTATAATGAGGCTATAACAATAGCAAAGGCCATAATCATAAAGTGAAACATAAGTTCAACCTCAACACAAAAACAGTATCAACAATGCTTCTATTCCCTGAGAGTGAGGATACATTTTTTTCACTTGAAATTAAAGTGCAGTATTTGGAAACACGACTGGAGTTCTTATCTAAACTTACTGTCACTGTATATATTTAAATATCATAGGTAAGATGAAATCCAAAATGTTCCCACACACCGGACTTATACAACGCTGGTGCATCCTCCAACTCCTGTTAGCCTTCCTTATCTCTCCCACTAGCCATTTCTATACGTGACGTGACCTGCAGCGCTGCACAGACCAATCGGTTTATGACATCAAAGTACTGCGACTGCGAGAGTGATTGAAAAGCATACGGAGCCGTTGCTATCGCGGTACTTTTATGTTATTCGTCGATCGGTCTGTGCAGCGCCGGTTCAAGTCGAACAAGCCTCATATGTATGTCCACAAATCTCTTATTTCGCGCGAAAAGTAAACGCACTGTCTGAGGTAACGGGCACGAGGTTACATTGCGCATGCGTCGAACGAACCGTGCGACGCACACACGTACCGAACCGAGACAAGCGAACCGAACGGTTCGGATGTTTTTTCATGTACCGTGCCACCCCTAGGAGATAAGTGTGTGTTTTAGTTGGGCTCTTGACCATTAACTCATTAACTTTAGAGTTTGTTTGGCTGCTGTACGTGAGTTATAACAGCCGGATGAACAATGAACAAAGGTGATCTGATGGTGTTGGTTGTGTTTTAACATAATCATTATTTCACAATCATTTGACCTGAATCACTGAACTAATATCAAACCCAATTTCTGAGTTTAGCTTACGGATTATAGCAGCACTGTCATTGTAGAGCATACTATTTTTAGTCTTTTCAATGAAATTCAAATGATCAAATCAATACATAAAAAAGAAACTTCTTAAAAAATATCTTGAGTAGGCACACACAGACATCAAGAATCAGCCTGTGAATCTCAGCAATGGTGACAAACAGATCATAAGCTCATTATTTATTCATGCAGCAATGCATGATGGGAGCCATGAATGAGTTTTGATTGGTGGCACCCAGAATGCACTGCAACATGCTTTATAATTGTCACCATTGCTGAGATTCACAGGCTAAAAATAGTATGCTCTACAATGACAGTGCTGCTATAATCCGTAAGGTAAACTTAACTCAGAAATTGGGTTGAATATTAGTTCAGTGATTCAGGTCAAATGATTGTGAAACAATGATTATGTTAAAACACAACCAACACCATCAGATCACCTTTGTTCATTGTTCATCCGGCTGTTATAACTCACGTACAGCAGCCAAACAAACTCTAAAGTTAATGAGTTAAGGGTCAAGAGCCCAACTAAAACACACACTTATCTCCATAATGGTGACTTAAACATTTCGGTTTTCTCCTTCAGTGATTTTGCTTGTTAACATCAGGTGTCTTCAATAATGCTCAATCATCACTCAATTAATCACTTAATTAACTCATTAGCTCAGAGTTTAATTGGGTCGCTTAAAATGACCAAATTCCATGATGTTGAAGTTACATGAACATATTATGTTTGTTTAACGAAACATAGTTATGTGGAACCGGTGGAACCTGTTTACAAAGAAAAGTTAAGTAAAGCCAACATATCATTTTTTTGAGTGCAACCCAATTAAACTCTGAGCTAATGAGTTAATTAAGTGATTTATTGAGTGATGATTGCGCATTATTGAAGACACCTGATGTTAACAAGCAGAATCACTGAAGGAGAAAACCGGAAATGTTTAAGTCACCATCATGGAGATAAGTGTGTGTTTTAGTTGGGCTCTTGACCCTTAACTCATTAACTTTAGAGTTTGTTTAGCTGCTGTACGTGAGTTATAGCAGCCGAGTGAACAATGAACAAAGGTGATCTGATGGTGTTGGTTGTGTTTTAACATAATCATTGTTTCACAATCATTTGACGTGAGTCACTGAACTTATATTAAACCCAATTTCTGAGTTAAGTTTACCTTACGGATTATAGCAGCACTGTCATTGTAGAGCGTACTATTTTGAGCCTTATTAATGAAATTCAAATGATCAAATCAATACATAAAAAAGAAACTTCTTAAGAAATATCTTGAGTAGGCACACACAGACATCAAGAATCAGCCTGTGAATCTCAACAATGGTGACAATTATAAAGCATGTTGCAGTGCATTCTGGGTGCCACCAATCAAAACTCATTCATGGCTCCCATCATGCATTGCTGCATGAATAAATAATGAGCTTATGATCTGTTTGTCACCATTGCTGAGATTCACAGGCTGATTCTTGATGTCTGTGTGTGCCTACACAAAATATTTTTTTAAGAAGTTTCTTTTGTATTTATTGATTTGATCATTTAAATTTAATTGAAAATGCTAAAAATAGTATGCTCTACAATGACAGTGCTGCTATAATCCGTAAGGTAAACTTAGAAATTGGGTTTAATATAAGTTCATTGATTCAGGTCAAATGATTGTGAAATAATGATTATGTTAAAACACAACCAACACCATCAGATCACCTTTGTTCATTGTTCATCCGGCTGCTATAACTCACGTACAGCAGCCAAACAAACTCTAAAGTTAATGAGTTAATGGTCAAGAGCCCAACTAAAACACACACTTATCTCCATAATGGTGACTTAAACATTCCGGTTTTCTCCTTCAGTGATTCTGCTTGTTAACATCAGGTGTCTTCAATAATGCTCAATCATCACTCAATTAATCACTTAATTAACTCATTAGCTCAGAGTTTAATTGGGTCGCTTAAAATGACCAAATTCCATGATGTTGAAGTTACATGAACATATTATGTTTGTTTAACGAAACATAGTCATGTGGAACCGGTGGAACCTGTTTACAAAAGAAAGTTAAGTAAAGCCAACATATCATTTTTTTGAGTGTGCTTAAAATGACCAAATTCCATGTTGTTGAAGTTACATGAACATATTATGTTTGTTTAACGAAACATAGTTATGTGGAACCGGTGGAACCTGTTTACAAAGAAAAGTTAAGTAAAGCCAACATATCATTTTTTTGAGTGTAACTCTTGAGGACACGACTAAAGGATAGGCTCTTTAGTTACCGCGGGATTATATTGATGTCCTAGAAGGATGTCTTATAATTAGGAACGGTATTAATCGTGAAAATCCATTGCAAAGTAAAGATAGTTTCTTTCAAAATAATAATACATTTTACCCTGTTGAATACTTTATGATTAAATGAATCATTGACACATATACTAGTTTGCCAAGTTCTATTTTGCTCATGTTTCTATACTGAACAACTGGACAAATATTGACACATTAATTAAAGAGAATATCTAGAAGAAATATCGTTAACTTTTAAAGACATTATTTTTGGATACTTTGATTTTGACCCAACTAAAAACAAAGCTTGCTTTGTGATCAATTTAATTTATTTTCTTGGCAAATTTAATATACATAAATGTAAATTCACCGAAAACAAACCAGTTTTTCTTGTTTTTAAAAAAGATTTAAGATGTACATTAACAGCATTTCTTTCTCAATAAACAAAACATCCTCAATCATAATGACTTTAATGTCTACATCTAATCTAATCTAATCTAATCTAACCTAATCTAATCTAACTGATGTATAAAATATCATCTGGTCTTTTTTCTATCTTCTCCTATTTTTCCTTTGTTATTTTTCTTTTTTAGAAAATCATTGTTAATTTGTTTCTTTATCCGGTATGTTCAGATGATATTGAACATATTGTTGATATATTTTGTGTATTGTGTACAAAGTTGTATATCATTAATGTCATCTCTGTAAGGTTGGCAAGCATAATAAACAAATAAAAATAAAATAAATAAACTAAGGTATAATTCAACATGTAAATGAAACGTGGTCATCCGATGTTTGCATTATGCATGATAAATAAGTAATAACTATACACTAGTAAAACATATGAAAAATGTTGAAAAACAACAGGCTAAATACATGAAATCTTCAATAGCATGTGACAAATTAAACATCATCGTTTATTTTGCTGCTGTTAATAATACATAAATAGGCCTGAATAAATAAAACTACAGTAAAGTCGGCCTATAGGACATAAACTGTTTTGTGTTTATAGCCTAATAGTTCTTGTGTTTGTAGATTGTAGTTGTATTATTTTAGATATCAGACATATGTAGGCTATTTTTTTATTATTATTTTATATTCTATTCTTCTATTTTACAGAAACAATCTCACACCAATTGAGGCGATAAGTAGGGCTGCACGATTAATCGTACGATGTTGTTATGCGCATCTAATCAGTAAAGCCGGTTCCTTGATTAGTAGTAAATCACCTTCACCTGCTTTCAGATGGACGATATGATGCAGATATGAGTGTTAAATTAACACTCAAGAGTGTTAAAGTTAATGAGATAATTAAGTGATTAATTTAGTGATCATTGAGCATTATTGAAGACACCTGATGTTAACAAGCAGAATCACTGAAGGAGAAAATCACAAATTGTAAGCCACCGTTATGGCGATCAGTGTTTGCTTTAGTTGGGCTCTTGATCCTTATACTTTAAGTTTACATTTTGTTTGTCTGCGTTTATTGATTTATTACAGTCAAATGAACAAAGACAAGTGTGATCTGATAGTGTTGGTTATGTTTTGACATAATCATGCTGTGATCTGAAAAATGAAACTCATTCAGATGATCTGGTTTAACTTGATAGCAACAGTTTAGTGGTTCTACAGCATATGACAAATGAATTTTTCTTATAATCCAAATATTTTAATAAAAATTGTTCTGATCAAATCACTTTCAAATGCATTTATTTAGAAACACAGACATCAATAATCAGCCTGTGAATCTCAACCGTGGTGACAATAATAATCCTTGTTGCCACCAATCACACCTCATTAATGGCTCCCATCATGCATTGCGGTATGAATAAATTATGATCTGAATTGTCTATGTAATTTACTTTTCCTAATTGAATATTCTGCTCGTCACCATTGTTGAGATGCATTGACTGAATCTTGATATCTGTGTGTGCCTAAAAGAAAGATTTTTTTTTTGTTTACAACTTTTAAGAAATTCTTTATATTATATCTCAAATTCTGGATATTTATGCAGAATCTCAGTTATGCTGTAACCAACAGCATAAATCACAAACAATTAGTTCAAATGATGAATGTCATAATATGCTATTACCACCATTCTAACACCATTAGATCATTTTTTTTTCTTTGTTCAGCTGGCAGGTATAACTCAGATACAACAGCTGAACAAAATCTAAAGTTAATAATATAAGGGTCAAGAGCCCAACTAAAGCAAACACTCATCTCCATAATGGTGACCTGAAATTCCGGTTTTCTCCTTCAGTGATTCTGCTTTAGGTGTCTTCAATAATGCTCAATCATCACTCAAATAATCACTTAATTATCTCATTAACTTTAACACTCTTGAGTGTGGACTCAAATACACTCCCAGGTGTGTTAATTTAACACTGAGTTTTTGCTGTGTACAAAGAGCCGTAGTCAGAGCCGGCCCTAGACCTTTGGGGGCCCTAAGCAAAATTTGGTTGGAGGCCCCTTTGACCATTTTAAGTAAGGCCTAAAGAAAAGCAATGACTACCTTATAACTATACCATACTATACAGCTATATTATATCTACTATGTTTGATGTCTAACAGGAAAATTATGATACCACTGAGCTGAATGGCAGTGCAAGACCGAACCCACACTGATGAACTTGCTGAATAAAAAGACTGATAAAGTGATTTTCACTGACCAAAGATCATTTTTTAATTGACACCAGAGTTTAAGAGGCACCACAAACTACAGCATATATATATCATTTAAATTAAATAGAGCAAATAGAATAACAAAAACAAAATATTATATAAAATATCAAATAGAACATTTAAAATGTTTGAATTTTTCATAAGGAGTACATTAATGTTAGCCCTTTAGTGTAGAAGCCAATCTGGGTTTATATTGTTCTGTTAAATGCTTTAACACCACAGGCACAGCAAATGGTGTATAAGTTTAATACTAAACCAATTTTATGCAGCAGCAGCATATTATTAGCATGAAAAAAAAAGTAGCATAACGAAAATTTAATACAAGCACGATTTAGGCTAATGACAAAATAAGACTTTTAGTGCAGATTATCCATACAGATATCGGAAAATTAAGCCCACAGCAGGCTTACGTACCTTTATCTTCTTGTTTTTTCTCTTCTTCCAGCCTCTTTTTTTGCCGTTTTTCATGGCCAGAAATATATTTGCGTTTCTTGTCAGACATCGTCGATTTGCTAACTGACACTGACTGACGAAGTGACAACGAGTGACAGTGACATCATAGGTCAGTCAGGATCAAGACTCGCGCGCGCCCTCGCGGGGACGGCGCTCCCAGCTGATTTGCCATAAAATAACAAATTAATAAATAACAACTCTGTGCTTATCATGATGCCTGATAAAGAACGCTGTAGGCCCATTTCTTTTTTATTTATTTATTTTATGTTACTTTTGTTTGCGATAGTTTTTTTTTTATTTTTTTTTTATTTTTAGCTAGCTCTAGGGGGCCCTCTGCTGGCCACGGGGCCCTTTGCAATTGCAACGATCGCTTAGTGGCTGGGCCGGCTCTGGCCGTAGTTAACTGACAAGCTGAGCCAAATCGCGTTAAAATCGAGGCCTCGATTTTAACGCGATTTGGCTCAGCTTGTCAGTTAACTACGGCTCTTTGTAGTAAATGCCGCTCCATCTGAAAGCAGGTGAAGGTGATTTACTACTAATCAAGGAACCGGCTTTACTGATTAGATGCGCATAACAACATCGTGCGATTAATCGTGCAGCCCTAGCGATAAGTTGGTGACACTGATGTCTAGTAAATTATAAAAGATAAAAACACAATAACAACCTCAACAATAAGCTATGCAATAGCCTATATCAAAAAAGTTGAATAAAAATAAAAAACAATAAATAAAGCCGTTGAGTAAAGCGGACCTGAGGGGGACATCCCCTGTTCTGGGACTTTCCGATCGCTCTCTGAAAACTACTTTAGACAAACTGAGTTTTACAACAAACAACTTACAATCGACAAGAGAGTCTCTGCTGTCATTCCTTCTCATGATCCACGATACATTTCCACTGTTTCCTTCAATCTTCTGCAGTTCCTGAACATTTCCTGAACACACACACACACACACACACACACACACCTGCTTCTCCTCCATCTGTGTTTCACCCTCACAAACTCCAGCTTTATGTTCTTCAACTTTACACTTTCCTTCTTCAAAGTGTTTCCAGATGAGCTCTTTCTCTAGAAAAGCGCAATAATTCCGTGTGAAGTTTAGTGTAGAATTGAGTTGTTCGCTGAAAAAGTATCTTGAGTCACTCGTGAAGGCGCGAGCGCCATTCAAAACGAAAGGAAGGAGAAATCACGTGATCGCGTCGCAATCGGTGAGAGAGCCAATCAGCTTTCGCCATGCTGATTCCGGCGGCAATTTTTGGGAAGTCCAAGGTTTCTTGTCCAGAATAATTAATAATAATAATCCGTAATAATGCTTGTCCAGAACCCCCAGAAACCCGTGCGGTCTGTGCTCGTGAGTCGTGACCTCTTCTCTACTTGCATTTCCTCTGTTTGGCGCAAGTGTTCAAGTGTGTGTAAAGACTGCAAGTGTGTGTAGAACTTTATGGCGCTTTTCCAATACATAGTACCAGCTCGCCTCGGCTCGGCTCGACTCGACTCGACTCGACACGCCTTTGTTTGGTTTTCCACTGTGTAAAAGTTGTACCTGTACCTGCTTTCGGGTACTTTTTTTCGTACCACCTCCGGCGAGGTTCTAAGCGAGCTGAGGCGATACTAAAATGTGACGTGAAACAATGCAGACTGCTGATTGGTCAGAGAGAATCGTCACTGCGTCATCATTGCACGCGCCAGACGGAGTATCCTGAATAACCCCGACATTTTTAAATAGTTTGGCCAGAGATTGTGTGATATACCCATTACTACTATTAAAACAGCATACACTCGATTTCCTCCATTGTCCTGTGTGTGTGTGTGGGTAGCGGGTGTGTGTCGCGTAGAAGATTGTCACGGCAGTTTCCTGTGGCGTCGCTATGACGACCTGGTACTATTGCGGAGGTACTATCTGTAATGGAAAACGGAGCAAAAAGCGAGCCGAGCCGAGTCGAGCTGATACTGGTAATGGAAAAGCGCCATTAGATTACTCGACGGAACACACTTTTATTTATTATATTTTCAATACTTTGCATTTTAAAATAAAATTCTACTTGTCTGTTCATAAGTCGCTATGTATAACTAACATAAGACACACATTTAAAGTTATTGTGATAAAATTATACGTGATAAAACAGTTGCAAATATTGTACAAATAGACTTACACACAGCATACCCATCATGCACCAATGACATGTGCAACACTTTGGGCCCTATCTTGCACCTGGCGCAAATGACTTTGTACACTGACGCATGTATCATTCCTATTTTGCACCCGCGCAAAGCGGGCTTTTCCCTCCACAGACGCACGTCGGTAAACTAGGAAATGAACTTGCGCTCCCTGGGCGATTTGGCGCAAAAAGGAGGCGTGTTTCGGCGCAAACATTCCCTGGTGCTATTTTGCAGTTCCGGAAAACAATTGCGCCACTGACCAGAAAAAAACTAGTCTAAAGTCAGTTGCAGATGCAGCAGTTTTTATTTTTGCAAATCATGAATTATAACAAGGAAAAATATTAATACATGAGGGAAATCATTGTGGTGTCCATGAAGATGTAAAAAATTTTAGTTTTTTTTCCTCCCACGCCTGTTTATCCAACGCTGATTTGGGTGGGTTTCTCCATCCTCATACAACGCCACTTCTCTGTCTTTCACGGTCCTGACAAGAACGTTGGTCTCCTCGGCTGTGAACCGCTCCTGGCGCGCGCCTTGTAAATCCGCCGTTATAATAGCAATACGCCATGCAACATGCGCACCTGCTCTTAAAGGGTATGTTGGATGACACTCTGATTGGTTTATTTCACGTTACGCCCAAACCACACCTATGAATAATGAAGCTACTTCATACCAACCCCTTTTAAACTTGCGTCGGGCGCAAGAGGCATTTATCCCGCCGGGAAAATAGCAACAGCGCCGAGACCCGCCCACAAAGTTACTTGCGCTTTGCGCTTTGACAATTGCGTTTCAGATCGTTAAAATAGGGCCCTTTATGTTTTTACCACCAAATGATATGTATGTAATGAATGTGAAATTTAAGTTTCAGAAAAGAATGAAAAGTTTCTCTAAATGAACTGAAGTGTCATCAGTAAAAATATCATTGATGGTTTTGGCTGCTCATAAATCCTGCCTGTATGATAAAATCATATTCTACACAATCAAATGCTTTGTAATAGTCCAGAAAGAGGCTTAGCGAGATCGTGTAATAATGGCGGTCTGGTTTCCCGGAAACGCAGAAGTGTTTTATATTTGAATTCTCTTTCATTTGTTGCATGTATGGCGCTCGTTTTGTGTCATTTCATTCCTAACTATGGCGCGTTCTCGTGCCAAAATCAAACATCCGAATGACCGACCTCTGAAAACACACTATATTTTTTAGTCAGATTAATCTACTGCCGTCTTGCGTCAAGTGCTGGTTTATTTTCACTTCGAGGAGCGAGGAGGATCGAGCTGAGAAGTGTGTAAGTGTGTGTGTGTGTGTGTGTGTGAATGAATGAATGAACGCACAGATACGCACTGTTACAGACGAAATAAAAGACAACATTTCGTTGACTAGTTTTGGATAAAGTTTTTACTCTAAAAATAGACATCAAATAAGCTTTTGTTAGGAGTTTCTGCTCATATGTTAAATATATAGTATGTTTTGTCAATAAACTAATCACCTAAGATGTTATAGTGTTTGTTCCAATGCAAGCTATATCAAAACAATGAATCCTCAACTTTGAAATATGTATGATCAAACTAAGACATTTATGGAAAAAGACAATTTTCTTTTCAAGATGTTTCCAACTCTAACTTTGAACTTTGAACTGAAATAAAACCATGTCTATATGGTGAAGGCTGTGTGATAGAAGTGTCCAGACGTATGCACTCTGTATTTTAAAGAAGAACATTTAATTATTTGCGATACATTATTCATTCACAAAGAATTCAAGTCTTTATTCATGTCCCTAAAGGTTGGAGTTTTCCTAATTTTTTTAATTAAGGCATTGAGATTTTTTATTCCTCTTTTTAGTCAACTTTAGCATGGATGTGTTCACTTATTCTAAGCAGTGTGTGTGTGTGTGTGTGTGTTGTAAATAAATCCAAACAATCTAAAAGCCATTCTTTTTTAAATCTCCTCATTCTTTGTGCAAGGCTCCTCGTAATGATAGGGCCTGATAGCACCTAATAGGGCCATTATGGGAGGGTCTTTGTCTTTCTCAGGTATGGAATGCCATACATATTAATGAGAGATCACGTCTCCTCGCATAAAGCTTTCTCAAACAAAACACGTCATACACATTCTAAAAGACTTTATTGACTTATCTGAATGAGTAGTCAGGATGATTCTCACATAGTTTTGGAGCAAATATTCTAGACTATATGATACAATTTTCAAAAGTCTTGTGAATAAATAATCAATATGTGATTTGTGGCCTTATTTCAGAAACTTTTAGTTTTAGTTTTTTCAATAACCATGCATAAATAATATTCTCTCAAAAATACAAACATGTACATACATGTTGCGCACATATTATGGTAGCCCCGTTTGTGCTATATAGAGTGAATTTACACCTTTGCCATTAACATGTTTATAAATAACTGAAAAAAGCACAAATGTCAGCGCATGTCAAAACATCCCAAGGGCCCCAAAAACCCCTTGGTCCACAGAGGGTTAAAGGCAATACATATAAATATTGTACCCCTAAAACAACACTAAAACATTTCTCCTGAATCCTGTGCTTGTGAGGCTGTGTTTTACCTTCAAAGAGCAGAAATACTGTAGGCTAGCCTATATTCAATAGTCTAAATTTGACCAATTGAATCATTTTAACCCTCTGGGGTCTGAAATCACGCCGGCGTGATTTGCTCGCTTTTTTTCTTATCAGTGCAAAAGAGACTCAAAATACTCTGTTGATTTTGATCTTACATTTAAGTGTTATACATCATTAGATCCTGTTAAGTGTCTATTTTTTTTGTGGATACTCGCAATAAAAACAAAGTGTTGTGCTTTTCGCCAAATAAAGAAAAACGAACATGATGCGAGTTCTGCGTTCTCTCTGTCTGTGAAGTCCATTCTGAAACGCGTCCTAAGATTAACTGTAACTCCGCGAATACTTGTCACACAGGCACGAGAGATTTTTCTTTATGAAGCTTGAATTCTCTTCTTTTAAATGAAGTAATTTATATAAAAAACAAATACTCACAGTTTATGTAATCCGTTTGAAACCAAGGAGAGGTCCAGTTTTTTCTTTCTCCCCTCATTATTTTTAATGAGTTGAGGCCGCCACGCCCCCGGCGCTATTCACATGTAAATAGTTTAGGTGATCTATATGCATCGCACACGCCCCCGATCAATGCCATAAAAACACAACATTTCTTCATGAGATTCGCTGATAGTTCATCGCGTTTTGAGGATGGCACAGCGGGCACGCTACTCCGGTAAAGAGGCCGCCAGATGATTCTGTACAGCGAGGAAGAATTCACCTTTTTTCCTCAGAGGAAGATTATTGCAACTCAAGACGACGAACGGCTGCATTTTGAAGAGAGAATTGATCCCGCCGAGGATACAAGTTCGGAGTAAGTGTTATATTGTTTAGTGTTATATAATTATTTTTCTGATCATATAGAACTCATGTTTTCAGACTATATTTTGCTTAGTATTGCCTTACAATATAACATTCGTGTACATGCTCAAGTGTAAACTTTCAATATGATAACGTTACTCTCTAAACATTTGTATATTAAATATATTTCACTCAGTTTTGATTAGCTTATGCGTAATGTAGCTTATTTGCGAATATCTGCTTAGGTGTAGCCTAAATATAATGTGATTTAGTGCAAATATATTTCAGCTTCCGGTAAAATACTGTCTAAATACTAGACATTATATTTTTATATATAAATGTTCTGTTTTGGTTAGCCTATGACACTGCTTATCCTGCTAAAATACTGCACAGATGATTGTGAATACAGGTGTAAATGTTTGAAATGCTCTAAATGCGCGCGGTCTATACGTTATGGCCCATCAGCAGATTCTCGCGGTGTATGGCCCATAAATAGATATTTCTCCGTCCTATGGCCCATCAAGAGATATACATTGTGCGTCCATACCCATTAATTGCCCACAGTTTACTTTGGATTATGTATGCTAACAGTTTTTGTTGTTGTTGTAGGATTGTGTCTGCATCACGCTCTCCTTCTCCAGCACCGCAGAGGAGCACGCAGGTGTCGTTCAGTTCTCAGTGCGATCGAGAATCATACTGAGTAAGTGCACAGACGTAATATTTACAGATGAAATGTAATTGTGTTTACATCGTCATAATATACAAGTACCCATTCTTGTGTGAAATTACAAAAACTTTTTGTCTTTTTTTTTATCCATGGCCATTAGTGATTGATAATGATAATAATACAGCTTCTTTGATTGTGTTATCAGCAAATATAAATGGATGGGTATATGTAGAATTTTATACAGGTATCCATCAAAAGTTTGCAAAGTTTTTTAATGTTTTAGAAGTCTCTGATGCTCATCACGTCTGCGTATATTTGATTAAAAAACAAACAAACAAAAAACCCAGTAATATTGTGAAATAGTATTACAGTCTAAAATAGCCTAACTGTATATTTTAAAATGTTATTCATTTCTGTGATTCATCATTACTTCAGTCTTCAGTGTCACATGATCCTTCAGAAATCATTCTGATATGATGATTTATTTAAAAAAAATCAATGTTGAAAACAGTTGTGCTGCTTAATATTTTAAAAAATATAAAAAATAGTAATGTGTTCTAGGAATTACAATAAAACAGATTGAAAAACCAAACCTTTGCATCTCCTGTCATTCTTTGTTCAGGTTGCCTCACAGCACATTGATGGGGCATTAGCCTTTGGGGGAGTGTCTTTTGTCTCCCCTGGTGTGAATCTCATTAATATTCATGGCCATTGACACTCCCACGCATACAGCAGTGCTGACACAAAAACTGACTTACAACATTTTAATTGTTATATTGTTGTTTGTGAAAGAGTGGTAAGAATGATTTTCACATCATTTTGTAGTAAAAATTCTAGCCTACAAGAATAGTAACTCAAAAGTCTTGTGGACAACTGTTCAGTATGTGTTAGGGCTGCACGATTAATCGTACGATGTTGTTATGCGCATCTAATCAGTAAAGCCGGTTCCTTGATTAGTAGTAAATCACCTTCACCTGCTTTCAGATGGACGATATGATGCAGATATGAGTGTTAAATTAACACTCAAGAGTGTTAAAGTTAATGAGATAATTAAGTGATTAATTTAGTGATCATTGAGCATTATTGAAGACACCTGATGTTAACAAGCAGAATCACTGAAGGAGAAAATCACAAATTGTAAGCCACCGTTATGGCGATCAGTGTTTGCTTTAGTTGGGCTCTTGATCCTTATACTTTAAGTTTACATTTTGTTTGTCTGCGTTTATTGATTTATTACAGTCAAATGAACAAAGACAAGTGTGATCTGATAGTGTTGGTTATGTTTTGACATAATCATGCTGTGATCTGAAAAATGAAACTCATTCAGATGATCTGGTTTAACTTGATAGCAACAGTTTAGTGGTTCTGCAGCATATGACAAATGAATTTTTCTTATAATCCAAATATTTTAATAAAAATTGTTCTGATCAAATCACTTTCAAATGCATTTATTTAGAAACACAGACATCAATAATCAGCCTGTGAATCTCAACCGTGGTGACAATAATAATCCTTGTTGCCACCAATCACAACTCATTAATGGCTCCCATCATGCATTGCGGTATGAATAAATTATGATCTGAATTGTCTATGTAATTTACTTTTCCTAATTGAATATTCTGCTCGTCACCATTGTTGAGATGCATTGACTGAATCTTGATATCTGTGTGTGCCTAAAAGAAAGATTTTTTTTTTTGTTTACAACTTTTAAGAAATTCTTTATATTATATCTCAAATTCTGGATATTTATGCAGAATCTCAGTTATGCTGTAACCAACAGCATAAATCACAAACAATTAGTTCAAATGATGAATGTCATAATATGCTATTACCACCATTCTAACACCATTAGATCATTTTTTTTGTTTGTTCAGCTGGCAGGTATAACTCAGATACAACAGCTGAACAAAATCTAAAGTTAATTATATAAGGGTCAAGAGCCCAACTAAAGCAAACACTCATCTCCATAATGGTGACCTGAAATTCCGGTTTTCTCCTTCAGTGATTCTGCTTTAGGTGTCTTCAATAATGCTCAATCATCACTCAAATAATCACTTAATTATCTCATTAACTTTAACACTCTTGAGTGTGGACTCAAATACACTCCCAGGTGTGTTAATTTAACACTGAGTTTTTGCTGTGTACAAAGAGCCGTAGTTAACTGACAAGCTGAGCCAAATCGCGTTAAAATCGAGGCCTCGATTTTAACGCGATTTGGCTCAGCTTGTCAGTTAACTACGGCTCTTTGTAGTAAATGCCGCTCCATCTGAAAGCAGGTGAAGGTGATTTACTACTAATCAAGGAACCGGCTTTACTGATTAGATGCGCATAACAACATCGTGTGATTAATCGTGCAGCCCTAGTATGTGTTATATGGCCTTATTGCGGTGACAATTTTTTTCCCAAAACTTACTAACCACGCATAATATTTTTTTTCTATAAAATGAAAACATGTACATCTATTTTGCTCACATATTATTGTAGCAGAGTTTGTGCTGAATACAGCCAAATTACATGTTGGCCAATGGTATGTTGTAAGTAGCTGAAATAAGCACAAATGTCAGAGCATGTCAAAACACCTCAAAGGCCTTAAAAACACCTCAGACCCCAGAGGGTTAACTAGTCTGGGTTTCCCCATACTGCCTTTCCGCAGCGCGATTTTATTCACGCTGAAAGGCAGTATGGATACCATGGACCAAATTTTCGCCTCATTTAGGGAACCAATCACAGAACGGAATCACAGAACGGGGAGGGAGCAGCAAGACGATGACGACATATGTTGGCAGGCGCATTTGATTGACATTCTTAGCACCCAATAAACGGCAACGGGCATTCGTAAACCACGCCTCAAATACGAGAAAATGTACATGTGGTTCCCAGACCCAATTCTCAACGAGAATTGGGTCTGGCGTTAGCCAGGCTACATTTTAACTAGTTTTTATTGTTAATTTTATTGCCCAATGTAGAATATTCTCACAGTCCATAAAAAACCCACTCCAAATTAATGAATGTAGCCTATTATGTTATTTTTTTACTTTTTGCAATAATCTTTAAAAAACAGATCCAGAAGGTTTTCATAAATATATATTAGATTTATATTAGGCATATATATATATATATATATATATCAGTGGCGGGCCATGCATTTACATTTATTCATTTAGCATTTCACACCTAGGCCTTCAGTGGTGTCCATTAATCCACCTCTTAATACCATCATTATGATGCCACGACTATAAACCATCAATATTATACAGAAACGCAGTACAACAGGCTGTTGCATCACAGACAGGTATCTCATGCATGCAGCGAGAATGAATGCCATTACTAAAGCAAGAAACCCTAGGGGCCGTTCAAATATTGCGTCTAAAAACGCGCCGCTTTCTTAAAAAAGCGCTTCTTTCCACAAGCGCTTGCGCTCCCATGGCGTCTGTCGTTGCTATGCAACCATGAACCGCGCTCTCCATACAAAAAATCAACACGTCTCCTTTCACTGCAGCGCCACATGTTTTCCGTGCATTTTTTAGTAGCTACTTTAGTAGCTTTTGAGTTCTCCGACTACGGATTTTTTTTTATTAAATTCAATTAAATTTGAAATTAAGGCTAATTGTGTGTATTTGTGCAAATTCTACAGGAAAGAAAATGCAAAAGCATAAATGGTTCTTTAAAAATTTTACCAAATGTTTTGAACAATCAAAAGTATAGTACATTTCTTTCAGTTGATATATACAAAGTATTTTGCTATTTTTCATTAAAAATATTTAAACCCTTATTTATTTTTAAAAATCGCGATTTTAATAGTATGAACATTTTAAAAATAATTTAATTTATGAAAATAAAAACATATTTTTCGATCATAAATTTACAATAAAAAAGATATCATATTCAGCACAGAAAAAACGGGGCCTGGGTTAGTCAGGGTTGACTCACTGTAAATAAATGTAGGCTAAATTAAATGAATTATAGCCTACTCAGCAAAACGTCTCAGGTTACGACTGTAACCATAGTTCCCTGAGAAAGGGAATGAGACGATGCGTCAACGACGCTTTGGGAACGCCCCCAGCGTGAATGCGTCTGAAGCATCTATGCCAACTAGTCCAATGGAAAGAATGAGCGTCACGGGCGGGTGACGTCATGACCAGGAAGGGATAAAAGCACATCCGGTGCAAACCGGCATTAGCTTAAAAAAATTGCCGAAGCAAGCCGATCACAGGGATGCAGGAAGTATGGCAGGGTGACGCATCGTCTCGTTCCCTTTCTCAGGGAACTATGGTTATAGTCGTAACCTGAGACGTTCCCTTTCGAGGGAACTCGCGATGCGTAAACGACGCTTTGGGAACGAGAATACCCAAAACGCCAAAATTCCAAGTACCTGAGTGTCAGTCTGTTGTAACTAAGCACTAAGCACCTGAGAACCTGGGGCAGCATCCAGGTCTAGGCTGTAAAACCTAACGAATGTGAACGGTGAGGAACAGCCTGCCGCATCACAAACGTCTTGAAGAGAAACTACAAATAATAAGGCTTTCTGAGGCCTTCAGAGACGATGCTGGACTAGGTGACAGATAGCTCGCGAGCGTCTGTTCAGCCTGGGGCATCGCCTCATATCCGTACTCTTTCAGCCCTCTTATACTTGAATATAAATGACCTTGAGGACTGAAAAGACGTGACGAATACGGCTTATTCCACGATCTAGATAACTCATTATGAAGATCGGGGAAAAAGGGAAGGCCTCGTGGTGGAGATGATGTAGTTGAAGATAGGAAGCGCTCGTCTAGTTTGCTTTTAGGACGAGCACCCCGTTTCTCGGCTGGCCATTCAATATTTAATTTATCAACAGCACGAGAAATCACCTCCAGCAGCTCCTCATATGCTGGGGAAAGAGGTGGCGAATCTCCTTCCCCAGTGTGTGTGCTTAAACTCTCCATACTCATTACATCAACCTCCTCAGAGGAAGAGCAATGAAGTAATGGAGGGCTCTCTCCCCGGGCGGAAGAAGCCGCAGAGCGGGCTTCCGACACCGGGGGGAGAGCACTGGATCTTCCGGGTAAGGAAGGAGACAGGGCCCTCGGACCCGTCTCCAACCTGTCCGAAAGATCCTTTTGCGATCCCCAGGAATGCATTCTCCGTGCTGCCTCGGCAGCAGCGGGTCCTGCACCCTCAGGATCCCGAGTCTGACCACTCTCGTCAAAGAGTGACAGGCGGGAGCGGAGCATGCGAAGCGGAAGCATTTCGCAATGTTGGCACTCAGCCCCCTCGAAGGCTGAGGCCGCATGCTCCACTCCCAAACAATTGACACAAAGCTCGTGTGTGTCCCCACCCATTAAATAACGCGGGCAGGGAGAAGCACACTGTTTGTACAATTGTTTCGCCATGACTCTTTCCAATATATAGCAACAGACAACAATAAATAGACAGAGACAGTATAACACAGATCGCTTGCTGAGGCAACAGAAGCTAATGCCGGTTTGCACCGGATGTGCTTTTATCTCTTCCTGGCCATGACGTCACCCGCCCGTGACGCTCATTCTTTCCATTGGACTAGTTGACATAGATGCTTCAGACGCATTCACGCTGGGGGCGTTCCCAAAGCGTCGTTTACGCATCGCGAGTTTCCTCGAAAGGGAACTGATTATCTGTGCACAAAATCCATTCTCCTTTCTTTTCTCAAGAAGACTTCAATTTCACTGTTGTACAGGTTATTTGTATGTTTCAGTTCCAACAATAATTCCCTTTCTATCGCCATGGAGGCTAATGCTGAAAGTCGAGTCTGTCCAGTCTTATTTCTGGCATACGTTTTAATTCTTACTGTTTAACTAGCTGGTCGCAAGCCAATAAAACAACATTGCAACCATTGGAGTCACTTTATAAACAGACATTAAAGATATTGGACCGTAAGGGTAATAGCTATCACCATTGCCACATAATCAAAAAGCACAGTATGTTTAGCTTTGAAAACTTCAGACACTTTGCTGATGCCTGTCTTAAAGTACTCCGTGGGCTTGCTCCACCACCACTGTGCCAGTTTATAAAACAAAAAGATAAGGTCAATAGACTAACCAGAGCAACCACCAGAGGGGACTGTATAGTTTAATATAGACAAAGTAGGATTGGAAACAGAGCCTTTTCTGTCAGAGCTACAATTTTTTTGGAATAGGCTAAGGAGTTAATGGAGTGTGATAGTCTCTCCTCTTTTAAAAAACAGATCGAACAGTGTTCCTTGGCTCTGTGTCAAGCTGGTGAAGGCTGCATGCGGGGATTTTTTCCGGTATGTCTGAAACTGCTGGGGGTCGAGGAGGGAGAGAAACATTCATTTTTCATGGTCTTGAAATCTATTCCGTATCTGGCAAAGAATGTTGTCCAGAACAGTGCTGTGGAATTGGTGGTAGTGTGCACGAAGGTCTCCTTGTGCTGGGCCTCTCCGTGCGCTCGGAGCGCCTGCGGCTTCAGAGATCTGACCAAATTGGCCCCTCTCTCGCTCAATGGTGTCACAAAACTCATTTACCCTTGCCAGACAGAATTGTACATCCAATGTTTCTCAAAAATCCCATTAAATGTGTGAAGCAAAAAACAAAACTCAAAATCATCCAGACGTGGTGCATTAAATGCATCAGCACATCGCACAGAGTCCTCGTCATACTCATCATGATGTGGTGAAACAGCTCCTTTAGGGCATCTCTCTTCTCAAAAACTGTAATGACCAATCTTGATGTGTATTGCCACCGTGTTGGTGCCACACGACGAAGACGCCGCTAGCAAATTTCGTCCAGTAGTTGTGTGCGCTTAGGGGATCTGGAGAAAAATGCAGCTAGGCCATTTAGAGGGGCAAAAAAGATCTTGCATTCCTTAAGCTTTGAGGCCCCTTGACTCAGTAAAAATTCAGTCGATGTGCATAGCAGTGTATGAATAAGGCCATAGGTGCCCTCTCCTTGACTTTAGCCTGCAACCCATTTAGTCCAGATGACATGACCGGTGCGCCATCAAAACACTGTGCCACAACTTTATCTAGGCATTCGCATTCTTCCAAGAAACTGACAATTAGAGCAGCAATGTCATCGGCCAGCTTGCCACTCGTGACATCTTCAAATCTGACAAAGCGCTCCTTGACACCCGTGTCCGTCACATAACGCAGGACCAGTGCGAGCTGCGCTGCATTACTCGCGTCTGTCGTCTCGTCCACCATAACAGCGACAAAGGCTGCTTTTTAATCTCCCTTTTAATCTCTTCTCCCATCACTTCAGCAATGGCATTAATCAGGTCGTTTTGTATTTTGCCTGACGTCCCACAAAACACTTTGTTCGTGGACAGGTGGTAATGTAAGTCGTGTTATTTTCAGCAAGAAAAGAAAGAAGCTCCATATAGTTGCCTCTATTTGTGGATCCAGCGCTTTCATCGTGTCCCCGAAACGAAAGTTCTTGTTTACCCAAAAACATGACACAATCTATTAGTCTTTTAGCCAAGGGTACCACTCGTAATTATTGCAATGAAAGTTGCGGGTAAACCCTTTCTCCGGCTGGGACTGGCTTGCTAGCTTCGGGGTTGGCCGACCTTTCCTTACGATGTCCCGCTTTTCTTGAAAAGTCCGTCTTGAAAATGGCTTTGCGAGTAAATCTGTGACCAAGTTAATGTCTTCTCCTCTGTCAGCCATTGTGGTTTGTAAAATGTAAAAAAAGCGGTATTTAATCGCTACATTAATATTTTTTATATTGTACAGATGGCATTTGCGGTTTGCTCTGACTAGTAGTAATAGTATGGGTTCTGACCATCCAATCAAAGGGCGTGAAAAGGCAGACGTTATTCTAAGCCTGCTAGATTGCCCCAGTGTCGCCATCTCGAAATCTGATTGGTTGATTAAATCTGATTGAGTATCTGATTGGTTAAAGAGCACCGTTACATTGTCATTCATTTTGAAGCTACAGGCGCCTGCACGATTGATTCTGAAGGCCTTAAGGCAGATTTATTTGACGTGGCAACACATGATGGCTGAAATTGGATAAAACCTCTAAAATAAAAATACACTACTGGAAGCAGCGCGACCCAGAAAAAAAGCTATGAAATTAAGAGAATAGACTATTGGGAATAATTTAATACACATTCACGGGAAAATATATTACAATGCAAGCCAGTTATTCTGATAGTGTTTAGGCCAGCAGAGAAGGCCTTGCTGGCCCTGATGGTCCCTTTAACACATTCTGTTGAGTAAAAGTAACCTCCATGTCTACTAGCTCTCATTAGAGGGTTAGTAGAGTAGAAGACTAAGAATAAGTTGACATGTACTTGTATAATATATATATTCACACACAAATTTACATTTTAAACTGTTGTGACCTGTGAATCTACAGTTTAAAAATGTGCACAACTTAACAAAAAGCTACTACAATTTATTGCAATATGAAATATTGTTACTGAAAGTTTTACATAGCATAATTAAAATAATTAATTTACTTTACCTATAAAAGTCCAAAAAAGTGCATACTGTCATGGTGCTCTTCTGTCACTTTTGACCAAACAATTTTCTGTTTTGAATGTTTAAATTCACAATTATACACAAATGAACTGATAGGGCTGTTACCATACCGCATAATTGAGTCAGAAGTTTTTCCTATTCTTTTTGTTTTTGCTCATGAGCTGTTTTAAGAAATTGGAGATCTCTGCATAATCTTGGATCCATGGCCAACAACATTTCCATCTCATTATCCCAGTTTTGACAGCATTTGCGATTTCATAATTTTAGACATTTTGGAGTATTTTTTTCTCCAATCTATCTCTAGAAACTTACCAAGACAAAATGGAGTGACCAGTATGATTGTTTTGCCATCAATAATAATTATTCTTTGACATTTTGTGTCTATCTTTCTCTTTGCTACAGAATAATGTTTCTCATTCTTTTAGCCCTATAGTTGTTTAATATAATAGCCTATATAATAGTTTAATATAATACTATACCCAATCCAGCCTCAGTTTGAACTATTTGGTGAGTTGAGCACCCACTTGTCTCTTTCAGTGTATTTTCTTTCTTTTCTCATAGGGCTGGACTTGAACCTACTGAAAAAGCAGAGAGGGTTCGTTTAGCAGAGAATATAAAGAAGCGCTTATGAGACCAGTGAATAATCAGGATGAATAAAGTTAATATAATAATGAACTAAATTTGAAGCAGTCTCTATAGAGTGATCATTGGAGTTGCCGTGAGGGAAGTCCTTCAGTTTTTAGATCATCCGTCTGGTTGAAGCTGTGTCGTCAGCCTAGCTGTCACTCAAAAACCTGGTGTCTCAGACTGGAATATAGGCTCTGTTGTTTCTCTGCCTCTTCTCAGTTTGGGCTTTTGATAGATTCTGCCACCGTTTTGCATCTCAGGATTTTCCTCTTTGTCCTCAGGAAGAAGTCTCTATTGAAAGTTTCACCTTTTCCAGCATTAAATCAGTCTTTCTCCATGCTGAGCTTTCCAGAAAGTGGCCATCTTCAGGAGGGGAGCTGGAAGCTGAAATATGAAATATTAAAATGATGTCTATTTCATGATGATTATAAAACCATCAACAGGTAACTATCATCAGCTGATCTCGTTTCACTTTAGCTTTCTTTGCTGCTGAAAATGTGTTTGACAAACACATTGTCACAGCAGCCATAAAAGACAAAATATATAGTAAGAGTTAAGAGGCCAACTAATGGAAACACTGATCACTGTTATGGTGACTTCAAATGAAACACATAGAGTTAAACCCCTGTAAAAAAAAAAAAAAAAACTTTGTAGACGTCTGACAGAAATAAAGTGAGTCTGGTTAGTATTAAGTGAAGCTGGTAATGCTGTTTGTGGAGTTGTTTACCGCTGCTTTCGTCCACCGCTCTGGCTCTTGAGTTCAGCAGACACACATTTCTTTCTCTCTCAATTTCAGACTCAGGAGGACTTGGCTGGAAGGAACATTTTCTTACAGATAGGCATGAAACAACACTGTCTGTGGGAAGTAATTGTTAGAAGTTTTAGTTTAACTGTCTTAAGTCTCAGCATAGTCCACGGCATACAGTGTATAAGGATTCCTTTGTCCTGCATGAATGCACTGGCCACATCTGTTGGTTATTACGGAAAGTGTCCAGTCTGTTTGTTTAAGATGTGTCTGCTGCTGTTCTCTGTCTGTATGAAGGAGCCTGTTTATGACTATAATAAGACTATAAGCAGTGTGACGATGTTTGCGTGAAAGTTGGCTTGTGAAGCGTGACTGTAATTTCTACTCTGTGTTCAAATATTTGGCAGGAGCTGAGGCTTATTAAACAACTGAATAAATACAACGATTTATAACTGCATTTTCTAACTTATGCAGGTATGGTTATGCACTTTAATCTGTTTTTGTTGTTTCTTTGTCATGTGTGTTTGAAATTGAATTGGTTTTATCAAAAGCTGGAAATGTGGGTGATTGAAGAGGTACACTATATTGGTGCTTTTCCACTGCGTGGTACGACTCGGCTCGGTTCGCTTTAGCTCGGTTTGCTTTTCCACTGCAGTACTGCTTCTGTGGGTGGGATTATAGTCTGACCGTTATAGTTTATCCACTGCTCGGCGACCAACGAGAGGAACGTCTGCACTTCGTCCACTGACCACGATTCAGCCATTTCTGTTTTGGAAGTTTTTTTTCTTTCTTTTTTCTTCAAGCAAGTCAAGCAAGTAGTTTTAAAACAATGACGCTGGTAGTGACGATTCTGTCTGACCAATCAGTGATCTGCAGTGTGTTCACGTCACATTTTAGTATCGGTACGGTACGCTTGGAACCTCAACAGAGGTGGTACCATTTAAAGCGAGCCGAATGGAAAAGTGTCATATGAGTACTGCAAACAAGCCCGCACTGGCCCTTTACGGGCCCACTTAGGGCTTAAATTGGCCTAAGGGCCCCAGCAGGCTGCCAGTGCGGGGCCCATGAGGATTTGCACTGGACCCGCACTATTAATCTACAACAATAAATCTGTTTCACTATAAATACTTTTCGGCTTCTACAACTATAAATCTTTGGGAAAAACAATTATTCTATACATCTGAAATGGATGCAGTCGCCACATAACGAATGCCTGTATTGTGAAAAAAGTACAGTAATCAAAGGGATTTCAAATCAATGTTTTTTATTAATTACAAAATATAAAACATTAAATTCAGGTTAATACAGGTTAATGAAGCTAATTTAACAATCTGAAAGGGACTAAAAATTCTCTATGACCTTTGCTGAAAATATGTTTGGTGTGCTGATTATTGATTGGCAAAGCTCACTCTTCCCCCGAGGTCTCTTGACTCAGACGCAGACGGTGGTAGCGCTGCTTTCGTCCACCGCTCTGGCTCTTGAGTTCAGCAGTCACTCCTTTATCTCTCTCTCAGTTTCAGACTCACGAGGACTTGGCTGTAAGGAGCATTTTCTTACATACAGCGTATCAGTTTAGGATTCCTTTGTCCTGCATGAATGCACTGGCCACATCTGTTGGTTATGAGAAAGGACCTCTTTGTTCGAATGGAGGAAGGGTCTTTTACTCCCTATCTTATACGAGAAAGGCCATTTCATTGGAATAAGAGTGTGATGCAATACAAACTCTGTGTCAATGGATATTTTTGATATATTTCTTTCAAATGTATTCACTGTTGTTTGCATTGTTTGCACAAGTGAGGTCTTTTATCCTCTTAAGTTGCAGAGCCGTAATCTATCAATTTGCAACAATAATATTTTCATACTCCTAAAGCGTGTTAAGACCTTTATTTTGAAATGGTGATGAACATGAACATCATAAAAGAATGGTAGAAACCTCAGTTTGTTTTCATGCCAATAGTTCAAAAGATAATATCCATTACATGTTTTTAGAAAAAAAGGTCTGAAAATGTTTTATATATAATGAAAAAATTATAGATTCACCATTTGTGATGTGGCGCAGCGAGCTATAACGCACATGCGTGTTATTTCTGTGATTATTGAGGTTGAATTCATATCAAAATATGCCAAACTTCCCTTACTACTTCTGAATAGGATGCCTAATATATAAATATGTTAAAAATTGTAGAAATAATGGTTCAGATCACTCAAAACACATATGGAAATGGAGGCGCCCTTATATGGGCAGTAATGGAGTCTGGTTGTGACCTAGTGAAAAAGTTTGGTACTGCGCCCAAACAAAATCTTACTAAAAGCAATTTTTTTAAGATATCAACCTAAAATTTGAAACACAACTTGTTCAGAGTTTTGGCTTTAATTTTCTTGCAGTTTTAGAGTCCACCAGGTTTTGAAAAAATATATTTTATATAAAATATGAATAATGCATTTTTTACATTTTCATAAACTCAAAAATTTATAACGTTTTTTCTGTTTTACTTTCTTAATTTATTTAAATTCTACAAACATCTGCCAAATGTCTTATTAAAAACAAGACCAATCATACATCTATATTCCAAAGCATTCTTGAATTACAACCATTTAAATTCGGATTGTGCATTTTCATGTTTTTTCAAAAAAGGGGGCGCGCCAATACAAGATATTTTCATTTTCCATAATTATTGCAATATTGTATCTGATGTGATATTATTATTAGTTAGGGTTAGTAGGGAACTTTATCATTGGAAATGAGATTGAAACTCGCTTCAGTCCCCGGGATTATGCCTCTGGATAAAGAACCGCAGATTTGTCTCCAGTCTTTATTCAACATCGCACAACAACACAGAGGAGTAGCCGATTCATACCGAGAGACACACACACGCCCAAACCAGCTATGCAATAATGAAAAAAAACATTTGTACTGAAATCCACTTGAAGCAACACTTCTCCGTGATTAAACACTCAGTCTGACAGATCAGAGAAGTTTACAACCAGAGGAAGAGCTGATAGTGTAAATGAAGAGCTGTAACTATATACTTATATAATGAAGAGGAGGAGCTGTAACTATATATAATGAAGAGGAAGACGGACAGAAACAGAAATGTCTGATAAGTGTGATCTGTGTCTGCTGGGACTGATCATTCTCTCTTCACTTCTCACAGGTAAAGACATCTGTATTTTCTCTAAACACATTTAGTGGAATTATTCTGGAAAGAGTTCATGTGAACATGCTCAGTTTATTCTTGCACACATTCACGTTGTGATCTCAGAGTTGTGTATTGACACACACAGATCATACTGTATTATTCCTGATACTGGACATAGTGTCACTCAAACATCTGATGAAGAAGAATGATCTTCATATTAAGAGTGTGTCAGTGATTTGAACAGCTCTCTGATAAAGACTAATAGTTTATTCTGGAGAGTGTGTTGTTTGCTTTGAAACTTCTACTTTTTACTTGCGTTTCAGGCACCAGTGGAGATGATGATGATGTGTTCATCAGTTCTGGTGAAAATGTCTCTCTGTCCTGTAATAATGCTCTTTCTGACTGCAAATCAACTACATGGACCTACTTTAACAAATTCACACTTTTAGAAGCAGAACTGATTACTGGAGGGATAAAGAATAAAGACATAGAGAGTCATGAGAGACTGAGTCTGGAGTCTGACTGCTCTCTGAACATCAAGAACGTCACAGAAGAAGATTATGGATATTACAGATGCAGACAATATGTGAATGGAGAACGACAAGGAACTGGTGCTGATGTTTATCTGCATGTTCTTCATGGTAAGTTTATGATTATGTGGTCAATTTAAAAAGGGCAGATTCTCCCTTTAAACTCAGATGATGATTGAAGAGTCTGTGATTTGTGTCTTGTGTTCAGTTTCAGTGTCTTCATCATCCTCATCATCTTCATCATCATCATCTTCATCCTCACAGACTGAGATCAGTCCAGGCCGCTCTGTGACTCTCTCCTGTCAGTTGTATTATGCTGGATTCCCCTGTGATGATCGGGTTCGTTCTGAGGGAGTTGAGCTGTTGTGGGTGAATCAGGCTGGTGTTGATCTGAAGACAGACTCCAGATATCAGATATTATCATCATCAGATCAATATCACTGTATCCTCACTCTGACTACAACACTCCTGAATGAAGATGACAACAAAGAGTGGAGATGTCAGCTTACTCTCAGAAAGCAACTCAAGACCTCAGTCAGATACACTGTCAAGTATTCAGGTGAGAAAACAGTCTCATGAATCAGGCCCTGTTTCCACGAGAATGCTCGCGGGTGAAAACGTAAAAATATTTTATCGGATGTGCCTTTTCTTTACACGGCGACGTTTTTGGGGCTTATAAACGCAAAAAAGTGAAACCACCCTCCAGAGTGGAAATCTTAAAAACGCTCCACCGTCGCGTTCCCGTGTAAAGGGTAAAAACGCAAAAGTCTGCTAGACAGTGAAGGTTGTACGCAGGCGCGCGGACTTGGTGTTGTTGTGTGGCAGTGCTTGACATTGCCACCTAGCCGCCTGGAGTGCATACTACATCGAATTTCACACACTTTTACGTCACCATATGCACGTGGATTTCCCAACCATAACGCTCGTCTAAACGCAGAATAAAAAGTGATAACACAACGCCACTTTTGCGTTTTCTCTTCAGATCGTTTCCGTGTAAACATAGCCTTAGTCTTAGAAGTTATCCTGTGTGTTAACTAGTTAAAATATAATGGTAATATTGTACAGTATTAATCATCTGAACAAACATTCATCTTTACAGCTCCAGCTGATTCAACGACAGCAGTGAGTCCTTCTACACAAGGTACATGTGTCACGACACACACAATGGAGAGACAGCAGATCCAAGTGGCGGAATCGGGCGGAATTGAAGTCAAATGGGAAAGCCACCGTAAGAACGAGGACCTCTAGTGACAACCCAGGGAAACACAACCAGACACTGTGACAGTACCCCCTCTCTACGGAGCGGCTACCAGACGCTCCATAACGTAACTACAACACAACACAAGAGTTCAGGAGGGAGGTGGAACGGTGGAGGATCAGGGGGAGGGATGGTGGGCCAGGTCAATGAAGGGAAGACGACCCATCGGGCGGCCAGGGCGGTGAAGACGACCCATCGGGCGGCCAGGGCGGTGAAGACGACCCATCGGGCGGCCAGGGCGGTGAAGACGACCCATCGGGCGGCCAGGGCGGTGAAGACGACCCATCGGGCGGCCAGGGCGGTGAAAACGACCCATCGGGCGGCCAGGGCGGTGAAGACGACCCATCGGGCGGCCAGGGCGGTGAAGACGACCCATCGGGCGGCCAGGGCGAAGCAGACATCCCATCGGGCGGCCAGGGCGGAGAACTTCCCTCGGGCGGCCACGGCGGTGAAGACCAGGGCGACCACGGCTCTGGAACAGCAGACACTGGCATGTCCAGGATCCGAGCCAAACGCTCTAAATAGCCGATCAGTGCCCCCCCCCAGTATCCCCATGGCGGCTATGGTCTCCTCATTCCTTCTAGCACACATTGAAAAATATGCAAACAAAGAAATCGAGGATGTCTCCGACTAGGCAGACGTGGCTTGAACCATCTCTGGCTGGGCAGACATGACCTGAACAGTCTCTGACGGGTGAGACGGGACGGGAACAGTCTCTGGCTGGGGAGACGGGACGTGAACAAACTCTGGCTCGGCAGACGTGACGTGAACCGTCTCTGGCTGGGCAGACGTGACATAAGCAGTCTCTGGCTGGGCAGACGGGACGTGAACAGTCTCTGGCTGGGCAGACGTGACATAAGCAGTCTCTGGCTGGGCAGACGTGAACAGTCTCTGGCTGGGCAGACGGGACGTGAACAGTCTCTGGCTGGGCAGACGGGCTGTGTCTCCTCCTCCTCCTCCGTCCATGATGGCGTGTCGGTGGCATCAAACTTACCATCTCTGGGGAAGTTACCGTCTCCTGTACGAGCATGGCGGCTATGGTCTCCTCATTCCTTCTAGCACACATTGAAAAATATGCAAACAAAGAAATCGAGGATCCTTCATCCTCTTCCGGAGGGAAAAGGCCTTATAGCGTAGCTCTGTAACTCTCCTTACGAGCCTCAGGTGTGGATAATTCACCGCAAGGCAATCAGAGTGAGGGAGAGACTGACAGACCATTTAACAATAACAACAGTATTTAATAGAGTAAAATACATTAAAAAAATACTTTTGACATAATACGTCCTCAGGACATAACAATATATATATAATAAAATGTAGAGTTGATGAAATATTACAGTCTTTTCCCTTTTGTTTCTTGAAAGAAGAGCAATAAACAGTAAATAAATCACAGGGCATTAATCTACAGTCAGAGAAAGATCAGAATCGTTTGAAATCTCATTCGGTGCCAATGGCTTTTGTCTTTGTCTATAATTGTCCCCAATTCTCCTTTTCAGCTCAAGCTGATACAACAACACCAGACACAAACTCTCATCATTCAGTTACAAACACACAAGTTACATAATCAGAGTCTTTAGTCTTTGTCTATAATTGTCCTCAATCTGCCCTGTCCGTCTCTGACTCTGAGCTCCATCTCTTCTTCAGTCATAGTGATTTCTGTCGCTGCAGTCGCTGTTCTCCTTCTTGCTCTTCTCTGGCTGATCTGCAGAAAAAGAGCTGGTGAGTTTTCACATTTACTCCTTTATAACAATTAAAAACAGTTCAGATGAGCAAACAAACACATCATGTTCAGACTGTAAGTATCACAGAAACATGTGGATTATATGAAATTCTCAAACAGAAGTTTATTCCTGCTGAGAAATCCTGTAATGTCAATCTCAACGAGATATCAAGTCAACAATCATTTGTATTATTCATTTTTAATGCTTCAACACAATCTGATTGTTGACAATTTTAACATTGTGTTTTTCCATAAATACTCATATTTCACGAGGCACTTGTTTTCAGTGTCACAGCCCGGCTCAGAGGTTGTGACAAAGAAGCGGGACGCAAAACCTTAATCAAAAGATAACCAATTTATTTACCAAACAAAACACAATTAAACACAAAATGCCGGCAACAACACAAAACACGTAAAGGGAAAATCACGCAGGAGGGAGAACCCCTCGCTCGTTCCTCCTGAAGGCAGGGAGCCGGGAGCTTTTATCAGGAAGAGAAATTCCCACCACAGGTGTCCTCCATCCGCCCTCAGGATTGCAGCCCCGCCCCACTGAAACACAGACATAGCACAAACAAGTATGCAGGCCGTCACACTCCCCTCCATAAACAGGGGGTCCCCAGAAGGAAACCCGACAACAACAAATATTACTCCCACTTAAACTCAAAACAATTATCCCACCCCCTACTAACATTCAAGGATAAATGAATAAATACTTCACTAGCCATTACTATTCCAATCATCCGCATCTTTCAGTCCCACTTCTTGTTCAGCAGTCGATATACATAAAAGGCAATTTAAAGAATCCAGAAGAGGCAAGCAACTATAAGTACAAAACAATTACCCTAGCAGCGCCCTAGACAGCGCGTCCGCAATTATATTGTCCACTCACTTCACATAGCGAACGTCCAAGCAATAGGACTGCAAAAACAATGACCATCGAATCAATCTTTGGTTCGGACACTGTAAAGAATTTAAGAAAGTCAACGGATTATGATCGGTAAAGACCACCACAGGAGCACTACCACTAACATAAACATCAAAATGTTTTAGAGCCAAAATCAGAGCAAGCGTCTCCTTTTCGATCACAGAATAATTCCCCTGGTAACGATTACATTTCTTTGAAAATAAACTAACCGGCCTCTCAATACCACAGTCATCCTCTTGCATGAGGACCGCCCCAGACCCTACCTGGCTTGCATCCACATACAATTTAAACGATCTGTCTAAACGTTGCGCCGCTAACACTGGAGCGGTACATAAGAGCGTTTTGACATGTTGGAAGGCACTTTGACAAACAGGGGACCAGAAAAAGTTGACTTTATCCTTCAAAAAATCAGTGAGAGGTGCTACAACGCTAGAAAACTTTCTACAGAATGCTCTGTAATAACCTACCAGGCCTAGAAAACGCATCAGCTCTTTTTTAGTTGTTGGAACTGGAAACTGCTCCACTGCCTGAATTTTTGCATTCACCGGACACACCTGCCCCTGCCCAACTACTCGGCTAAGATAAGTCATGGTCCCCCTCGCAAACTCACACTTTGCGAAGTTGACCGTGAGCTTTGCCTCCGCCAAACGAGTAAACCATTCCCGCATACGTTCCAAGTGACTATCCCAGGTGTTTGAATAAATTACTACATCGTCAAGATATACAGCGCAACCCTGCATGTCACCTACAACGTGATTCATGAGACGCTGAAAGGTCGCAGGTGAATTACGAAGCCCAAACGGCATTACCTTATACGGATATAAGCCCTTTGGAGTAATAAACGCAGCAGTCCTCACGAGCACGTCTAGACAAGGGCACCTGCCAGTAGCCTTTAAGGAGATCAAACTTACTGACAAATTTCGCAGCACCCACCTGATCGATGCAGTCATCCATTCTCGGGAGGGGAAACGAGTCCGGCTTGGTAACAGAATTAACTCTACGGAAATCAGTGCAAAAACGCATAGTACCATCTGACTTAGGAACAAGTATACAGGGAGAAGCCCAGCTAGAAAAACTAGGTTCAGCAATGTTATTTTCCAACATATATTTTAACTGCTCCTCCATTTGCTTTTGTCTATCCGTATTTACCCGATAGAATCTCTGCTTTATTGGTTTCTCAGCGTCCACCTCAATGTCATGTTCTATCAGATGAGTGCACGTCGGTGAATCAGAAAATAAACAGGAAAAACAATTAATTAATTCTGTCAACTGCTTCGCACGTGCCGCCGGCAAATAAGCAAACAATTTTTCCAGTTCAGCCAAAGTCTGTGAGTTATTAAAACCACCTATAGACATTTCTTCTACCTCATCCAATGATTCCTCAAGGTCTCTACCGTCAGTTTTAGCTGGACCTGTAGAGACCGCGACAAACGCCGCCTGAGCTTGAACTACTGTATGAGGACCACTACACGCAGAAGGCTGAGGTACACTAGTAAAATACGGTTTTAGTAAATTCACATGACAAAGCTGTGTACTTTTCCTACGCTCTGGAGTTGCAATAATGTAATTTTGCTCTGACACCTGCTTTACAATCGTATAAGGTCCTGCAAACTTTGCCTGAAATGGAGAACTAATTACCGGAAACAGAGCCAACACCTGGTCCCCCCGGCTAAACGTGCGTAACTCAGCATGCCGATCATACCACGATTTCATTTTCTCCTGAGATGATGCCAAACTTGTTTTCGCTAACATCCCAGCTGTATAAAGGCGATGTCGAAACCCATTAACAAAATCTATCAAGTTTACAGGAGGTTCAACATCCTTCCAACCATCTGCCAATGCTCCTAAGGGACCCCGCACTTTATGCGCAAACACAAGCTCATTCGGGGAAAACCCCAAGCTCTCCTGTGTAACTTCTCTAGCTGAAAGCATTAACCAGGAAAGACCTTCCTCCCAGTCCCCACCTAATTCAGTGCAATACGCTCGTAACAGGGATTTTAATGTTTGATGGAAACGTTCTAACGCCCCCTGACTCTGCGCATGATAGGCCGAGGCTTGAACATGACGAACACAAAGTTGTTTTAAAACCTGACTGAACATATGGGAGGAGAAATTAGATCCTTGATCTGATTGAACTACCCTTGGAATGCCGAAAATCGAAACAAACTGAGAAAGTGCACGAACCACAGACCTGGTAGTTATCGTGCGTAAAGGATATGCCGCAGGATAACGGGTGCTCTGACACATCACTGTTAGTAAATAATTTGCCCCCGATTTCGATCTAGGCAAAGGACCTACGCAGTCAATTATAAGATGTTCAAACGGCTGGTTTATCTGTAAGCTGACACGTATGACAAGTTTAAATATAGGCGGAAACATCTTTTTTTTACACGAGGCCAAAAACAATATCTCAACATTCTGTCATAAGTTTTATTAACGCCCGCATGCCCAGATTCGTTATGCGCCACCTTCAAAACCGCCTCACGAAATCTTAATGGCAGCACAACCTGAAGAAGCGGTTCCCCAAGAACTTTACCTTTATGATCCACCCACTTTCTCACTAACAATGAGTTCTGGAGAAAATATACGCTGACACTATCCTCTATCTCAGCGTCGGGCTTCACGTGCTGAAACAGCTCAGATAAAGAGGAATCCCCCTGTTGCTCTAAGACCAACTCACTGCAAGATAAAGACAAAGGAAAATCAGCCAAAGGCAAGTACATTCTTTTCAAAGGCTTATTCGCACAAGACAGTGCGGTAGATTCCTCATAATTTTTTACGCGCGACATAGCACGCGTTACCGCACAAGCCATAAAAACTTCAGGAAAATCCAACCTGCCTTCATCCAGCTCATGACCTAACCAACATTTTTCCTCCACCGCCCCCAACGGTGGGATATTGGGCCAAATCCGATCACCTGCTAGTTTGTTACCAAGAATAACGGTGACTCCTTTAATCGGCAACGCCGGACGCACCGCCAGTGCGGCCTCACCCTGAAACAGGGTGTGCGTTTGTGCATTAACACATAATTGTCTGCAAGCATTGCCGCCTTGGTTGCAGTCGGTGCTTTTTGTTCACTAACATAGACTGCAACGCGACTGGGAACCAAATTTTTTAATTGTTCCAAAACAATTAAATTGCACAACCTCTCAAAATCACTGACTTCGGCAGCAGAACACCAACGGGAAAAAATGCATTTGTAAATCATGAGCAAACTCCAGATAACTCTGTTTCTCACTTTTCTTCCAAGTTCTAAATTGCTGCCTGTAAAATTCTGGAACACGTTCATAGGCTTTCAACACTGCTGCCTTTACTTCTACATAATCCTGACTATCTTCCACAGTTAACGACGAATACACCTCTTGTGCTTTACCTGTCAATACAGTCTGAAGCATTAATGCTCTGGCCGCATCCGGCCATTTACACGCATCGGCAATTCGTTCAAAAAGTAGGCAAGGCAAGGCAAGGCAAGTTTATTTATATAGCACATTTCATACACAATGGTAATTCAAAGTGCTTTACATAGAAAAATCAAAAGAAATAATAAAGAAATGAAAATAATCAAAAGAAATAAGAATAATTAAAACAGTTTAGAAAAAAAAATAAAATAAGATACAGTACCCTATCTGAGATGGAAGAGATTGATCAGGTTTGCGGTGCCACTGGACCTACAATCCAGGGACGTCCTCTGCTGGGGTGGTGTCTTACACCAGTATTGCCCAGTGGGGCCCCCACAGAGCACGTTTCACTTTCGCTGTTTTAACAACAGCGAACCTTTATACTCTCAGCAGTATAAATAATCTTCACTCGCCTCTTCGGAGTGAAGCTCTCCCGTTCCCCATCAAAATCTCTCCCAATCAGACAGCCCTGACAGTTAAGAATAAAAATAAAATAAAATACAGTACAGTCGGACACAGTGGCACAGTGCTCATTCAGTAAATGCATAGCTAAACAGAAGTGTCTTGAGTCTGGATTTGAATGTGACTACTGTAGGAGCACATCTGATCTCCTCTGGAAGCTGGTTCCAGCTGCGGCTGGCATAATAGTTAAAAGCTGACTCTCCTTGCTTAGAGTGATGGTATTTCTAGCTGATGTGATCCTAATGATCTGAGTGATCTGTTGGGTTTATATTCAGTGAGCATATCTGCCATGTATTTAGGTCCTAGGCCATTAAATGATTTATATACCAGTAATAATACTTTAAAATCAATCCTAAATGTAACTAGGAGCCAGTGTAAAGACTTGAGGACTGGTGTGATGTGTTCATATTTTCTTGTTCTGCTCAGGATCCTGGCAGCAGCGTTCTGTATGAGCTGCAACTGTCTTATGGTCTTTTTAGGAAGGCCAGTGAGGAGTCCATTACAGTAATCCACCCTGCTGGTGATGAAAGCATGCACAAGTTTCTCTAAGTCTTGACTGGAAACAAAGCATCTAATTCTTGCAATATTTTTCAGATGATGGTATGCTGATTTAGTTATTGATTTGATATGACTACTGAAACTAAGGTCTGACTCTAGAGACACACCCAGATTCCTGACTTGATTTTTAGTAGTTAGACCCCTAGCGTCAAGGTATGCATTCACCTTGAGAACTTCATCTTTGTTGCCAAACGCAATGACTTCAGTTTTGTCTTTGTTTAACTGAAGAAAGTTTTGGCACATCCAATTGTTTACTTCCTCAATGCATTGGCACAGGGAGTCAATGGGGCTGTAATCGTTAGGGGATAGGGCTGAGTAGAGCTGTGTGTCGTCTGCATAGCTGTGGTAAGCAATTTGGTTCTTTCTCATTATTTGGCTCATTGGGAGCATGTACAGGTTGAATAGGCGTGGCGCAAGAATTGAGCCTTGAGGGACTCCACATGTCATGGATGTCCACTCAGACTTATGGTCTCCTATACTCACATAATAACCTCTCCCTTCTAGGTATGACCTGAACCATTTTAGGACTATCCCAGAAAGCCCCACCCAGTTTTCCAGCCTGTCAAGAAGTATGTTGTGATCGACAGTGTCAAATGCAGCACTGAGGTCGAGTAGTACCAGCACTGATAATTTGCCTTTAACAGTATTTAAGCGAATATCATTTATTATCTTTATGAGCGCTGTCTCTGTGCTGTGATGCGATCGGAAACCAGATTGAAAATTGTCAAAGTATCCATTAGAGCTTAAGAATTTGTTCAGCTGATTGAAGACAACTTTATCAATGATCTTGCCTATGAAAGGAAGATTTGAGATCGGTCTATAGTTGCTTAATATGGTCTTATCCAGATTGCTCTTTTTCAGGAGGGGTTTGACAACTGCAGTTTTCAGGGAGTTTGGAAAATTCCCAGAGAGAAGTGAGGCATTTACCACTTCTAGGAGATCTGCTTCTAAACAGTTTAACACACTTTTGAAGAAAGATGTGGGAAGTGCGTCAAGGGCGCAGGTTGATGTTTTAAGGTGCTGTACGGTTTCTTCTAAAATTTTGCCATCAATTTCTTCAAAATCAGACATAGTAGCTGCTTTCTCAGGTTGTGGTCTGATCTGTCTGACCCCAGCGCAACTCAAGGATGTGCTGATCACCTTCCTGATATTATTGATTTTCTCAGAGAAGAAGTAAGCAAACTCCCTGCACTTGCTGTCTGAGAGCATTTCACTGGGAATCTGGCTTGGGGGGTTTGTCAGTCTCTCTACAGTAGCAAAAAGAGTGCGTGTGTTGTTTAAGTTGCTGTTTATAATATTTGAGAAGAAAGTCTGTCTAGCTTTGCCTAGTTCCATATTGAAAGCATGGATGTTGTCTTTGTAGATGTTATAATGGACTACAAGTTTTGTCTTCCGCCACATGTGCTCTGTTTTTCTGCATTGTCTTTTCATATTTTGCACTGCTGTTGAGTTTCTCCAAGGTGCTTTTTGTCTACCACTCTTCCTGACTTTCACAGGAGCAATATCATCAATTACACTTTTAACTTTTGAGTTAAAAGAATCAAGGAGAAAATCAGCAGAGTCAGCAGATAAGCTTGGTGTTGAAGATATAGCCTTCATAAATAGTACACTAGTGTTCTCATTTATGCATCTCTTCTTGACAGACACAGATCTAGCTTCAATGGCAGGAGAGATCAATATATCAAAGAAAATACAGAAATGATCAGACAGTGCTACATCCTTAATAACAATCGATTAAATGTTTAGACCCTTACTAATAAGTAAATCTAGAGTGTGTCCACGAGTGTGTGTCGGTCCGTGTACATGCTGAATCAGGTCAAAAGTTTTTAAAACAGTTTTGATTTCTTTTGCCATATTGGTTTCTGTATTATCTATGTGGATGTTAATATCTCCAGCAATAGCAAAACAGTCAAACTCTGAGGAAATTGTTGATAACAGTTCTGTAAAGTCCTCAGCAAAGGCTGAAGAGTATTTTGGAGGCCTGTGAAGAATAATAAGTAAAATGCGTGGAACGCCTTTTAACACATTACCCAGATATTCGAAAGACGGGTAATTACCAAATGATATTTGCTTAAATTGACTACTCCTCCACCTCTCCTTACAGCTCTGCAGACACTCATAAAAGTAAAGTTAGGAGGAGATGTTTCATTGAGGACTGTTGCACTGCAGCTGTCTTCTAGCCAGGTTTCATTTAGAAACATAAAATACAGGTTGTATGTGGTTATTAAGTCATTGACTAGAAGTGATTTATTTTTAAGTGAGCGGATGTTTAAAAGTGCTAACTTAACAGTCTTACTTTTTGTTCCCACAGCAGTCTTAGTTTGGCGTGTAATAGGCACCAGATTAGATGGGTTTGCTGTACGGCTTTTGAAGGCCTTAGACTTTCTATCATGTAATCGAGCAGCAATAGAGAAAGATACAGGCACACTGGGTTCCCGCTTGTTCTGTAAACATTTGAGAAAGTTACTGTTATCATAGCGGGGACCCGACACATATCACTGACAGCTGGTATCAGTTGTTTTTGGTTGACCTCGGGCCAATGGAGGAGGGTGTGGGCCCTGGCGCTGTGGCAGAGGCCGAAGAGCTCTCACAGGAGGAGGAGGAGGGCGAGCTGGGCCCGCAGGCTTTGGTGGTTTTGGGGCCTGACGTTTTTTGGTTGACATCTGGGGGCTTGCAGCAAAAGAGTGGGATAGTTTGGTTCCAGCAAACACCAGTTCCCACATAGCAACATTATGTCGGCCCAGATCCGGCCCAAATCTGGCACCCGTGGAAAGCGGATCTGGCCCACATGCAGTATTGAATGACGGTCCTTGGGTGGCCCGCTCCTGTTTGCCAGATCTGGGCCACAAGCAGGCCATAGCAATGCCACATGTCAGCCAAGAGTAAAGAAATAAACCAGAACTGGACCTTATCTGAGCCACAAAATCTGTGTATATTAAATATGAAGTAAGTTCAGCCATAATAAGCCTGTTAACAAGCAGAATCACTGAAGGAAAGAAGAGAACAGAAAAAGAGACGAGCAGAAACACAAGAACTACAACTGACTTCAGACACAGTCTTAGATGAAATCAACTGAAGAGAAAAGAAGACATTAAATCTGTGAAGATCTCAGCAGAGGAGGATTAAACAACTCCACAAACAGCATTACCAGCTTCACTTATTACTAACCAGACTCACTTTATTTCTGTCAGACTTCTACAAAAGTTTTATTGAGAATTAACATGGGTTAAACTGTTTCATTTGTTTCAACTGTTACCATAACAGTGATCAGCGTTTCCATTAGTTGGTCTATTAACTCTTGTTATGTATTTTGTCTTTTTTGGCTGCTGTGACAGTGTGTGTGTCAAAACACATTAGCAGTAGCAAAGGAAGCTAAAGTGAACTGAGATCAGGTGGTGATGGTTACTGGTGATGATTTTGTAACCATCATTAAATAGACTGATTCACTGATGTCTTTTGAATCTAACAATTGTATTGTACCATTAATATATTTTTATCTTAAACCCTGTGTTTCTGCTGCATGAGATCTGACAACATTGCAACAATCAGTTAGAAGATTTTAACAAACATGAGCACAAAATGTGAATCTACCATAACACACACAGACATCAACAATCAGCGTATGAATCTCAAGAATGGTGACATATATATATATATACACTCACCGGCCACTTTATTAGGTACACCTGTCCAACTGCTCCTTAACACTTAATTTCTAAGCAGCCAATCACATGGCGGCAACTCAGTGCATTTAGGCATGTAGACATGGTCAAGACAATCTCCTGCAGTTCAAACCGAGCATCAGTATGGGGAAGAAAGGTGATTTGAGTGACTTTGAACGTGGCATGATTGTTGGTGCCAGAAGGGCTGGTCTGAGTATTTCAGAAACTGCTAATCTACTGGGATTTTCACGCACAACCATCTCTAGGATTTACAGAGAATGGTCCGAAAAAGAAAAAACATCCAGTGAGCGGCAGTTCTGTGGGCGGAAATGCCTTGTTGATGCCAGAGGTCAGAGGAGAATGGCCAGACTGGTTCGAGCTGATAGAAGGGCAACAGTGACTCAAATAACCACCCGTTACAACCAAGGTGGGCAGAAGAGCATCTCTGAACGCACAGTACGTCGAACTTTGAGGCAGATGGGCTACAGCAGCAGAAGACCACACCGGGTGCCACTCCTTTCAGCTAAGAACAGGAAACTGAGGCTACAATTTGCACAAGCTCATCGAAATTGGACAATAGAAGATTGGAAAAACGTTGCCTGGTCTGATGAGTCTCGATTTCTGCTGCGACATTCGGATGGTAGGGTCAGAATTTGGCGTCTACAACATGAAAGCATGGATCCATCCTGCCTTGTATCAACGGTTCAGGCTGGTGGTGGTGGTGTCATGGTGTGGGGAATATTTTCTTGGCACTCTTTGGGCCCCTTGGTACCAATTGAGCATCGTTGCAACGCCACAGCCTACCTGAGTATTGTTGCTGACCATGTCCATCCCTTTATGACCACAATGTACCCAACTTCTGATGGCTACTTTCAGCAGGATAATGCGCCATGTCATAAAGCTGGAATCATCTCAGACTGGTTTCTTGAACATGACAATGAGTTCGCTGTACTCAAATGGCCTCCACAGTCACCAGATCTCAATCCAATAGAGCATCTTTGGGATGTGGTGGAACGGGAGATTCGCATCATGGATGTGCAGCCGACAAATCTGCGGCAACTGTGTGATGCCATCATGTCAATATGGACCAAACTCCCTGAGGAATGCTTCCAGCACCTTGTTGAATCTATGCCACGAAGAATTGAGGCAGTTCTGAAGGCAAAAGGGGGTCCAACCCGTTACTAGCATGGGGTACCTAATAAAGTGGCCGGTGAGTGTATATATGTACTTTATTCTAAATAAGTTCTAAATTCTAAATAAGGGACATATAATGTCCAACTAACAAATATTTTAGCATATATATATATATAGGCTATGCTAAAATATTTGTTAGTTGGACATTATATGTCCCTTATTTAGAATTTTAAACCTACAAGTGTATTTGGGGTAAATCAAATGTAGGCTAATATACTGTCAATTACTAAGCTCAGATTAATCTTACCAGTCAAAATTGATACTGTGCTTTTGTAGTTATTTATTTTTTGATTTTGTGATTTTAACTTCTGCTTTAAAAAGATTTTTTTAGATTGTGTTCTAATGTTCTTCTAATAATCATAAACGTGTACTAAAACACTAAAACACTAAAATCAGACAAACTGCCAAATAAAACCAGAGAGAAATGTATTCATAAATCTTTAAAACAATCTAATTAAATCTTGGGCACAAAACATTCAGCCAGTAAAAAAACAAAACCTGTAGTATGTATATTGTATTTATCTATCTATATCTATAAATACAGTACACACACATATATATATATATTATATTATTACAAAAATGACATGTCCTAAACGGACAACTTTAAAACGCCTTATATATGTGTCTATATTGTCTATATTGTAGCCTTATTTAAGTTGATTTTCTGTATACTGTGTATTTATTTTTGGACTAATAGTGGTTAATAAAGTCCAATAATGGTATGAGAGAGTGTCAGTGGTAATATCATTGTGTTCTTGTCGGTCAGTGTTGAGGATCTGTGTAACATCTGAGGCTTAGCCTGACAGTTAGCCTGCCCTGGACCAGGCTAGTTTCCCAGCATAAGTTGCCAGGGTAACTGAGTTTGAACTTTTTTAAGTTTGATTTATGAAACCGAATCTACCAAAAATAAGCCCGACTAACCGAAATAAGCCTGGCTTATACTCTAATCTTGTTTTATGGAACAACCCTCAGATCACCTTTGTGTCTGGCTTTCTTTGCAACAAATTATGTGTTTTGGTAAACATTGATACTTACACCATAAAATCACATAAGTAGTCAAGAGTCAAATTGTCCAACTAAAGGCAACACTGTTCACCATAATGGAGATTTTTTAAATGGTGATTTTAAAACATCAACATCTAAACCTCTGTTAATTCTCTGCTAAATTGCTAATTTCAGGATATATACAGTATATTGAATTACAATGTTAAATTGTACTTTTAGTATTACATGTAATTACAAATTACAGCATTTAACTGTAATAATGCTACAATAAACAAAAAAGAAAACATTTGCACAGTTGTGTAGCCTACTACTAAATCATGAAATAATGATTTATATATTTTCTTCATGCATTTTTCCTTTTGATTAATAGGTCTATTTGTTTAGGCTAAGTAGCCTATATGTATCATTCTTTCTTCAGTATATTACTTTAATGCAATGAATAGGACTGTAGAAATGTACTTAACCAAGGTTTAAAATTGCTTTAAAATGCTAAATTCATTTTAAATATATGTCATGTTAATGTAGTAGGCTATAAACAACCTGTGGCCTACCAGTGTTACTTTAAAAAAATTAATAATAAAACATTGTTTTTCGCTTTCTCTGGCTCTTGGTGTTTTTGTAGATAAATTTCAGTGCAGTAATTTATTTTATTTATTTATACTGAATATATAACACAACTCTGTAAAATGTAAGGGTCTTTATTTAATAGGGCTTGGGCGACGTGACGTCATTACTTGGCGTGGCGGCCATGTTGATGGCCTCGCGAATGTAAACATACAGCACGTCGAACGAGGAGAAGCAGCAGAGTTGTGAGAAAGAAAAGAAAAAAGATGTTAAAATCCCTAAAAGGATGTGGAATTTACCGGGATACGTTAAATAGGGAAGCCAGGGACCGTATGTGGACAAAATCGGCACTTTTAACGGTTTGGATCCATATGAAATTTCCAACAAAGAGCCGGCAAACAGTGGGAACAGAATAATCCGGACAAAGGTAAGCTGCGCTCCACCTGCTAGTTTAGTAACCGTTAGTGCTAACAAGCCGTGAACCTTTTGTCCTGTGTAAGTCATCGTCTGATGAAACAGCCTTACTTGTCTCTGTTGAATGAAGTCAATGGAGTTGTCACTGGCACAGTGCAAGATGCTTTTCGGATGACCACCAATTGTCAAGCTGTTCAGACTACCGATGACCATGTTGATGAAGTCCTGAGTCCCGAACCGGATCCCTGTTTGTCTTTTGGAGGTGCGATCAGTGCTGAGGAGGTGTCAGCAGTCATGGATGCCCATCGCACTGGGGGGGTCTCTCAGCTGTTTTGCACAGGCCCAGAGTCACTGCAACTGCCTGGGGAAGATCCATCCATTGCCATTCCACTCAGCCAATTGCACAATCTACAACAGCAAGATGCTGTAGTCAGCAGAGTCCTCTTGTATGTACAGCGGCGTAGGAAGCCAAATGGTCGCGAGAGACCAGGTGAGCCGAGCCCTGTACTCAGGCTGTTGAAACACTAGAAGTTGAGGGTGCACAATGGACTCCTCTACAGAGTGAAGAGGGACCGTCACGTGGACAGGAAGATCTTTCAGTTTGTCACCCCAGAAGCTTTGAAACAACAAGTGCTTCATGGAGTTCATGATATAGCTGGTCACCAGGGCCGCTCAAGAACACTCTCTCTGGCCAGTGAATGATTTTTTTGGACAGGCATGCAGAGAGATATTGTGAGTTACGTGAAGCACTGTCAGAGATCTATCTTAGGGAAAACTCCTGAGCCAGACGCCCGAGCTCCTCTCGAGAATATCCGCACCTCAGCTCCCATGGAACTGATTTGCATCGATTTTTGGACAGCGGAATTGGGTGACAAGAAGACTACTGATGTTCTTGTTGTCACAGACCATTTCTCGAAGCTAGCTCTCGCTTTCCCCTGTCGGAACCAGTCTGCAAAACAAGTTGCCCGATGTCTAGTGTTGTTTTTGGCGGCCTGTTTTAATTTTAGTTTTAGTCTAGTCTTTGTGTCAAGCTGTCATTTTAGTTTTTATTAGTTCAAGTCACGTTCATACTCTTTTTAGTCTAGTCTAGTTTTAGTCGGCGAAAACTGATGACATTTTAGTCTAGTTTTAGTCGACGAAAGACATAGTCTAGTTTTAGTCAATGAAAATTGTATTTTAGTCTCTTTTTAGTAATGCAATTCTATTTAACCCAGTCAATATAGTATAAGTAGCCTACCTAGTAGTATAGACGAAACCACAATGTTCTTTTAGCCAAACCCATTTCAAACAATATTATCTTATTATAGTTATCTTATTGTTACCTTATAGACTCAAGAATACATCCATTCCAGACACAGAAGACGATCTGATTTGAATTTACAACATATTTATTTTACCAACCAAACATGTTAGAAGTAGCCTACACACATGATGAAATGAAAGTTTTTTCAAATGTCATTTCTTTTTCTCCCATAGATGAATCCCTTTCTCTGTGTCAGACTTAACTTTGTTTGTTGTCGTTTAAGCTAACGCCTAGTTTCACACATACTCCGTTTGCAGTGCGTATGTTTTCCCGCACCCATGTTAAAAGGTTAGAGCGCTCACACCGCACGCGGATGCGGTCCGGCAATGCGCTTCAGGAGCGGTGCGTGCTAACAGCAGAGCAGAGATCTACACAGTACCTCAACAACGCGACATAATGGATGTAGGCTAAAAATTTCGATTTGAAATAAAAAATAGAGAATAAATATTGTGACTGTGGTACAGCCGTAGATCAGTTGCGCACTGCAAACGCAGCACATGTGAAAGCACAATAGCGCGTGCTGCTCCTGCATACACACCACACGCACCGCATACGCACTACACACGGAGTATGTGTGAAACAGGCGTAACTCACGCAGCTGCATCTTATAATAATGCCGCGAGTGGGGCTTGAGGGTGTGAAGTCGCCTGCGTCTGCGCAGTGCGATCTGATGCAGCCCCTGAAGTGACACAGGAAACAGAAATGCTGCATAATAATAATAATAACGCAAGTAAACTAGACAAAATAACGTTAAATAACATTTCGTCTCGTCTCGTTTTGGTCAACGAAAATGAAGATACATTTTAGCATAGTTTTTATTTTGTAAACCACATTTAGTCTCGTTTTTATTCGTCAACAATATTGCATTATACATTTAGTTATAGTCATCTTCACATGACCAGCATTTTCGTTGCGTCTCGTCTCGTTTTCGTCACGTGATAAAGGTTCGTTGACGACGATATTTAGTCATAATTTTCGTTGACGAAAGCAACACTACCGATGTCTTTGGGATAAATTTTTCTGCATCTATGGGTTCCCGAAAAGAATCCATTCAGATCAAGGAGCTAACTTTGAGAGCCGGCTTCTTAAAGATCTACTGGAGATGGCAGGTGTGCATAAATCCCACACGACTCCATATCATCCCATGGGCAATGGCATTGCGGAAAGGTTCAACAGAACTCTTGGAGGCATGATAAGAGCTCTTCCTCCGAAGTGCAAGTCTAGGTGGCCACAGATGCTCCAAATGCTGACCTTCTGTTATAATTGTACGGTGCATGAGACGACAGGCTTTGCACCGTTTTTCCTGATGTTTGGGCGGATCCCACGCTTGCCTGTTGATATCATGTTTCACCATGTTCTGGAGGACGCCAATGTTGTCAGCCACCATGAGTTCGTGCACAACCTTAAGAGGGACCTATCTGAAGCAGCGCGGATTGCCCAAAAGAATGCAACCGGAGAACAAGCCCGTCATGCCAAAATATACAACTGTCACAGGGAAGGAAAAAGTCGTACACAGAAACATGCTGCTTCCTGTAGATTTCCTGACATTCCCTGGACAGGAGGGGAACCTGGCATCCCTTGAGGAGTCACAGTCTGATAACTGGTGTGCCGGTGCACAGAGCTCGGTGGCAGTGGCTGATAAGGAGGATTCTCAGACGCGCACCATGAACTGGCTCATGCAGTCGCCGGTCCTAGCGGAAGCGGAGAGTGAGAGTGTTCCTGAGGAAGACGTCGTTGAGAAGGCCTTATCCGTAGATGCCTCTGGAGATGACCAGTCAGATGAACGGCAGGACAGTGTTCTTGATGACTCTGTAACTGACCAAATCACTCATGCACACACTGACAAGTCACCAGACCTAGTATACGACATTGCACACTTACCTGTTGATAGATCTGTTGCCCTTAGTGACACTCCACATCTAGTGGAGGTTAGACCAGACCAAGTTGTTTGTGCGCATCCTCCTAACACACAAGCCCCTTCAGTTGTCACCAGATGTGGAAGAAGTGTCAGGAATCCAAATAGGCTTATTTGTGAGATGTCAGGCCAAAGATTGTTGGGGAATACTGAACCCATTTTAGGGTCTGCATTTAGTTTCATTGCAGTGTCAATGGGAGTTTAGTATGTCCGATTAGACTTTGTGTTTTTTTTTTAGTTTTTTTTTTAGTTTTTTTTTTTTTCTCATTGCCAGCTTGATCTGTGATCTGTGATTATTTCCTGACATTCTCTAAACTGTAAGGGCAAAGTTATGTACAACCCTGTGAGGTGTAGATGGCATCTCTGTTTCTCTGTGATAAATACGGGGTTTGGTACCACCCTGTGTTTACGCACTTCTTATGGAAGAATTTTTGATATTGAGATTTTGGTACATCAGTGCTTGTGATACACATTTTTTTTGTTTTGTTTTTTTTGGTCCTTTCCTTTCTTTCTGTCTACCAGATTTTCATGGATGTTGCCCCATTTTAACATAATTTAAGGGGGGTGTATGTAACGGAGTAAAAAGAGTTGCTAGTTAAATTATATTAAAAGTGATGCAACTACGCCATCTAGGGGCAGTTTGATTCAGTGTGACTGTGGGAATCGCGTTGCACTTACCCACACTGAGATAAGGAGATAATGGGTAAGTCACGCAATTTGGGAGGTCTGGGACAATCAATGTTTTCTTATAATTCTAAGTACATATGTCTCGTAGTTTGTCACACAATGTACTTATAATGATTTCAGTTAACTATTTTGAGTTTAGTTGATGATTTATGTGTCTTGTAAAGCCATGTTTTAGAGATTTGCAACCAAGCATATTTTCATGTGAACTAGCGTGCTAATTGTCACTTGCTTTACATGCTATTTAGATTGTTGTCCCGAGATCTATTTGCTGAACCCAAGATTCAACACTGTCATACTGTGTTCCATGTAATAATCTTATGTTGTGTAAATGGTTTTTATCGTCATGTTATTTGTTGTGTGCAAATCGAGTTTAGCTATCTTGCAGACTAGCGTGGTAGTCTTGAGATTAGCCAAACATGTGCTCGAGTGCTGCGTTTGCAATGACAATGTTCCTTATTTTGTTATTTCAATATAATGTAAAATGGATCAAGCCGTTTCATTATTGTACTGCTGAAATGTACTGTATGTTGGATGTAGAGATTATAATTCAGCCTAAATATTCTAAAACCACTATACGATCACAGTTTTATTTTATTTCATGGACATACAAGTTATGCATTTTTGTTGTGAATATGTTTGATATCTAATTGGGTTTATTCCTCATTAGAAGTATCACATACATTTTTAACTAGCACAAATACATTCCTGTATCTGTATAGCATTTACCCACACTGAGATAAGGAGATAATGGATTGTTGTCCCGAGATCTATTTGCTGAACCCAAGATTCAACACTGTCATACTGTGTTCCAGCAATAAAGAAACCTGATCCAAGTGGTTGTCCGTGGTGATGTGTAGAAGCAACAGTAGGATGGAGTGACCCGTCACATATATATATATATATATATATACGCCAAATATGTTTAATTCTGGAGGGAAGCGGACTGTTCCCAAGAGGCATAATACATTTACAGTATTTACTGTTTATATTTTTCTCGAGCGTCTATGGTCACACACACACACACACACACACACACACAGACAGGTTTGTTTTTGTGATTTATGAGGACATTCCATAGGCGTAATGGTTTTTATACTGCACAAACTATATATTCTGTCCCCTTACACACACACACACACACACACACACACACACACACACACACACACACACTACCCCTGTCACTAAACCTACCCATCACAGGAGACATGCTGCATTTTTAAAAAAAAATTAAAACCTTGTTTTTTATGTTTTTTAAGCTATTTGAAATATGAGGACTCATGCAATGTCCTCATAAGTCATGTGTAAGTTGTAATACCAGTGTAATATGCATGTCATTATACACATTTGTGTCCTCACATATCACAAAAACAAACACACACACACACACACACACACACACACCTGATTACTGATTGATTCCTGCAGGTGACAGTAATGTGTGGTATAAGATGAAGTGCATTTGCTAGAGGAAGTGTTTGTAATGGAGTCATGCATTGTGATCTTTACTGTCTATGATTGTGGTCCACATGGAATAAAGACGCCAGTACCAGCCATTCTTTTGATCTTTATTTGTTGTCTCTTGAACAATACAGTAGATACCAAGGAAAAACTCAGAGAAAACGGAAACTACAGTGCTACCGCCCTCTACTGGACAAACCCCATACCACCCTTAACATACAACAGTGACTATGCCAAGCAGTTCTGGAAAGAAGTAGCCTGGCTTACTTAAAAAAAAAAAGGTTTCATTATAAGTTACCTCCTGATTCCCTGAAGATGAGAAAACAATTTCTTTGTTGTTTCATGTTATTTACTTCAGTTTATTTTTAATCATATATTGAAGGTTTAATTTCTATTGTTTTAAATGTTAAATGAATATATTTTTTTAGTAGACTAGGTAGTACCCAGATAGCAACATTGTTTCGGCCCAGATCCGGCCCACATCTGGCACTTGTGGAATGCGGATCTGGCCCACATGCAGCGTGGAATGACGGTCCTTGGGTGACCCACTCCTGTTTGCCAGATCTGGGCCACAAGCAGGCCAAAACAATGCCACATGTCAGCCAAGAGCAAAGAAATAAACCAGAACTGGAACTTATCTGAGCCACAAAATCTGTGTATATTAAATATGGAGTCATCTCATCCTTAATAAACCTGTTAACAAGCAGAATCACTGAAGGAAAGAAGAGAACAGAAAAAGAGACGAGCATAAACACAAGAACTACAACTGACAGAATTAACAGAGGTTTAACTCTCTTTCATTTGTCACCATATCAGTGATTAGTGTTTCCATTAGTTGGGCTCTTAACTATTATTGTATCTTTAGTCTTTTATTTGGCCGCTGTGACAGTGTGTTTGTCAAACACATTTACAGCAGCATAGAAAACTAAAGTTAAATGAGATCAGGTGATGATGATTACCTGTTGATGGTTTTATAATCATCATGAAAAAGACTGATGTCTTAGAAATCTAACAGTTATGTTGTTCCATTAATGTTTACACATCACAAACCATGTGTTACTGTAGCATGAGATTCACCAATATTATATCGATCAGTAAGAAGACTTTAACAAATATGAAAAAGCCAGTTTAGTATGACACACACCGACATCAGTGTAACCCAGGGACAGTGTTGGGAGTAAGGCGTTACAAAAGTAATACATTACAGTAACATATTACTTTTTGCTGTAACGCAGTAGTGTAAGGCATTACTAATCAATTTTCAGTAATATTTTACTCGGTACATGTTCAGTAAGGTTTGCGTTACAACACACTTTTAGTTTTGATAAAAAAAATTTAAAAAAAGCAAGACCGCGAGACATTAACGAATAAAAAATGCAAGTAGGGTAAGATACCTGTTCGTGGTCAGTCAATAGCCGCGTGTGGTGTCCAAGTCTGTAAATAAAGACTAAATGGCAGTGTCGGATATATTTGTATAGTGATTTATTTTTTCCAGGAGTGCCGTGAGGTATGATTTCGGCCTCTGTGCTCGCGCTGGCCAGTGGAAAAGCAGCTAATGGTGAAGATGGCATGAAGAAGAAAATAAATCGCGAGATGGACGTATGCGCATTAGGCTATTCGTTCCGTGTTATCTTTCTTGTTTATGTGGCATTTTTCATGTTTTCATCACGCAATCATGCTTTTGATGCGGTGGTGACGCGTTCATGTAAGGGTTGCGGCGGCGCTGCCGATAAAGCACCTAAAAGCTGTCACAAAGAACCGGCAAAAGCAATGATTATGAATATGTCAAATATAGCAAGGAGACATTTTAATTGTTTATTAAGTCAAGATGAAGTTGACGATGCTGACTCGCGATCTTCGCAGTAGGCTAGTGAATGCACCAGAGAGAAATGCACATTTCATTTCATAAGCAGAGAGCAGTCTGTTTTCTTTCGTTTTGAATTGTTCTGTTTACAAGTAGACATTTCAATATAGATATATTTTTCATGTCCGTGAATAGGCTACCTTATACGCTGAGTTTCGGTTCATTTATGAGACGCGCTCCAGTTCACGCGCCGGCGCCTCCTTGATTATCTACACTGTGAAACGTGACTTAAAAACAAGGTATTTATTTTTGAGTAGTGTTACACTGCATTTCACCTCTGCTTTAGGCTAATATTTATTTATTTGTTTTGGGAGCCGTAGGGAGGAGGTTGCCATTCTTTTTTTATGAATCATTTTCTCTTGTTTATTGATCCATTGGGGAGTAAGAGAAGGCTTTTGTTTTTTATTTGGGATTTTTATTTTGTACGTTTCATTTAATTCCTCATATCAAAGCTTGAGTAGAATAAGTGAACAAGTGTCCATGTACGAGCTCCTTCATGAGCACTAAAACAAGCAAAACTACTGAATAAACATTCAAAACATGGACAGCAGCTTCATTTACATTTATTCTATCAAATCTCAATCAATTGATCACAGAGTGATATTCATACAACATAAGGACAGATTTGTTAGACAGCTTTAGGAAACCAGCTAAAGCAGAGGTGAAATGCAGAGTAACGCTAAAATTAAATACCTCGTTTTTAAATCACGTTTGACAGTGGGAAAAAGGAAAAAAAACAATATATACATACTTTTTTAACTGAACGGTGGTTTACTGACCAAACGATGTCTCTATCTTTAAATAAAGTCTGTCCGTTCTGCTGAAACCTACTAATAAAAAAACAACATTTCCATTAAGGTGCAGCATATAGCATATGACCTGTTCTCGTGTTCACATTAGCAGATTCAGATCCAGCTCGCACTGAGATTTACTCTATCTTCATGTTTAGTGTTCTCCAGAAAACATGGTCTTGAGGTTGTTTGCTGTTGTTTTCTGAGGTAAATGTGGCGTTATTGTTCTCCAGCTGTTTAATTGACGGTTGAAACACTGATTGGTGGATGACAGGAGACATGATTGATTTCAGGAAGTTGTTCAGTATCTTCAGTATGTTCAGTATCTTTCATCATTCCTTCTGATGTTGATCAGATCCGACCTCCAGATCCCTGTGTGAAACAGATTCAGATTCAGCTGAGATCATCATCATCGGTCTCATCTCTGAGATGATCGCAGTGAAATAACTCTTTCTCTCAGGTTGATTCACTCACCTCATCATCAGTCCGACAGATGAACCGCTTCCTCTGAAACCATCTGACAACACACTGACACTTATTACACACACCATTATATTCTGCTTATTCAGAGACATTTAAACGTCAGATTTCCCCTTGATTTAATAATTCTCAACTCCAGTCCTCGGGACCCACTGCTCTGCACATTTTGTGTGTCCCCCTTATTTAACACACCTGATTCAGATCCTCAGCTCGTTTGGAGAGACTCCATGAACTGAACTGAGTGTGTCGGAGAAGAGAGACATACAAAGTGTGCAGGGCAGTGGGTCCCGAGGACTGGAGTTGAGAACCACTGCAGCTGTTCTACTGAACGTGACAGAATCATAAAATAAACAGCCTGTATGTATATAGTCTCAATGACTTTACTCTTATTCCTAAACTTAAGAATAAGTGTGATTAATGAAGGTTCCTAAGTGTCAAGACTTGGTCTCAGCTCCTACATTATTTAAGAGAGCTGTAGAGGTCTCCTAACCTAGTTAGGAGTAACAAGATGGCAGCAGAGAGGTTAGGCCATGCACTTTTCAACGAAAATATGATGTATTGTGTAAATAATTCAAACGTCCACACGAGTCTGTGATTTCAACGAATACTTTGTATTGTTAAACAACATGCGGGAAACATACAGGCAAGTGCTAAACTTAACTCTTCACAACCGTTTTGCGTCTAAACTTGAATGCCCTTAAAGGTGTAAAGCCATTTACATGTGCACATTGCATGACATATTGTAGTTAAATGAGTTGATCAAACGATAAAAATGTTTAATCATCAAGGTATTATTTTTGCAACTTACCATTAAGAAATTGCATAGCAATGAAATGAAAGTAATTATATTTTAGGCGACTGGAATGCAGCAGTGCACCAGTTCAGTCCACAGTTATAGGCTCTTCAATAGAGACACTGACCACACCAAATATAGAGTATATTTGGCCAAAAGTGATGTGCAGAGTTCTTTTTTTAAATGACCCTACAAGTTTGCTTAAACCATCAAATTATGAGGAAAATATTTGTACATCATTATATCTTTAATATCTTTTCGAACGATCCCTCACAGTACAGATCCACTTTTGCGACACGACTGTCACATGGTGTCGCGATGCCTCCCCGTTGATGGGCGTTCCTTAGTTTACCGCTATGGCCGTGGTTATAAGCCAGCGGCCAGTCTAGAACAGAGGACCTGCAAGAGACTCCCCCGTCTCCAAATGCTCTACTTCTATTGGACGCGCAGCATTTTCCCAAATGAAGCGCCGCCTTTCCTGAATGCTCTGCGGGCGCATTAAAGTCGCTTGACGTCACCCATATAGGAATAAAGTGGAGTGCGGCGCGACAGAAGTGTCGCACGGATGAGTGGAGTGGTCCGCTGTGTAACGTTCCCGAGCGGACTTAAGTGACGTGACAATTTAGTCTTCCTGGCAGAAACGTATGATTTAATTTCCACTCTGGTGAAAACAGTGATGTCATCGTCCAGCTCAGTTCAGTTCTCATATAATGGTGTCAATGCAGGCAGATCAATATAATTTTTAAAAATAAAGTGACAAATAAGGGCAAACTACAGCTACAGGTTTTAGAAAAACAGAAGTTTTATACATACGGGCCCTGATAAAATGAATGTGAATGTGATTCACGATGACCTGAGCTCTTGTGAACTAGTGTCAGATGTAAAGACTGAAGTATGACGTTATAAGATCAGTCTGGACTCACCTGAAGATCCTTTTACGCAGTATAAAACAGATGAAGATGAAGATGAGGAGAGCAAACAGCCACCACAACTGATCTATACAAGTCATCAAATATCAAATCAGCTGATCTATAATAATGATAAACCAATATTAGAGTTTATGTTTAAAGCTCTTGATGTTTTACCTGAGTTCTGGAGAGACGGATTCACTTCATTCACAACATCTTTAAAACACAATGATCACAAAAATCAGACAATATGACAGTATGAGTCTGAATCAGATCTGAATCAGTGTTTTATTAGTGAATTAGACACACGTTTATCAGCTGAAACTCACCTGAGTTTGGAGTCGCTGCAGTTTCATTCCTCACTGAAAAACACATTCACAATCATCATGATTCACTTACAGAAGATTCAGTTTAACACACAGTTCGATCTGATTCAGGACACACTGATCTATATGAACATTTTGACTGATACCGATAACCAATAGTTCTTTATATTTGAAAGCCGATAACTGATATATTGCCTGATAAATCTAAATCTAAATTTTTGCGAGGCTGATTACAAATAAAAGTCTCAGTATTAAAAAGCACACAATTACGATGATGTTCTCGTTATAGTTTTATGAAGCCTATCCACCTTATTTTGCAACGCGGAAGTAAATACGTTCTTCTAATGTGTGAGACTTGCAGTTTTGCTAGTTTTGCAGACAAATAATCTTCAACCCAGGAAAGACCTGAACAATTCTTCCAACAGGCCAAAGAGCAGTTGTTGGTCCAAGATCATGACCGTGTCACCGACCTGCAGGTCCGCTTCTTCAGTCTTCTGTCGGATCTGGAGGTTGGGTAGGTAGTGCCGAATAAAGTGCCTCCAGAAGTGATAAGCCAAGAGCTGGCTATGTCTCCATCTCTTACGGCTCAGGAGTTCAGAGTCTTGGTATTCCACTTGCGCTAATGTGGCCTCTCGCCGCCCCATCAACAAGATGTTAGGAGTTACTGGGTCTGGATCCGCGATGTCCGAAGAGGTGTAGCCAATGGGTTTGGAGTTGAGAATTCCTTCTATTTCTATGAAGACAGTTCTCAGCACTTCTTCTGTAACTGTCTGGCTGCCGATGGTGATGTGAAGTGCAGCCTTTAAAGAACGGATTTCTCTCTCCCAACATCCACCGAAATGGGGTGAACTGGGTGGATTAAAGATGAATCTTATCTGTTGGCTGGCGAGTTGTGCTTGAAGCTCAGGATGAAGGGCGATGAACGACTCTTTATGTTCCCTTTCTCCTCCTTTAAAGTTGGTGCCTTGGTCTGACAGAAGCTCAAAGGGTTTACCACGTCTGGAGATGAATCGTCGTAAAGCCATCAAGAAGGAATCTGTGTCGATGCTGGGGAGTATTGCATTTGAAGATGATTCCCCATCTTTTTTCAATCTTGCGTCCCACCTATATAGTGTAAGGTCCAAAGCAATCCACACCTGTTGGGTAGAAGACAGGTTGATGATCTAGCTGATCCATCAGAAAGATTCTAGCTGGCTGTGTACAGGCCGCCACGCTACGGTTTCGTAGAATTCTTGAAAAACTTGAAGAGTCTGTTGGTTTATTTGTATAGGTTGTATAGTATTTACAGTCATTACGTTCCTGTGTATATTGCGTGAATGACGGGTGGTTGGGCAGATATTGTGTTTAGCGGTAGGTGGTATGCCATACGGAACCGTTGCCACTGTAACTGCTTTAACGCACCAGTGGGGCTCGACAGCCTTAGTCAAACGGGTTGGCGCGTATGGTTGGGTTGCGGAGAGATCGTGAGATTATGGTTAGGTCTCAGCAGCAGGAGGGATGTAGAGGTCAGTAAGCTGGGCTGAGTTGAGTGGGGGACGGAGGGGGGTGACTCTGGGACGCCAGAGTCACTGTCGAGCCCTCTTGAGGTGTCGTGGGCTAGTCAACGAAACACTGAGGACGGAAGGTGCCCACTTGAAGACCCTAGAGATGTCCCCTACTCGGCTCAATCCAGACGGTTGTCGTGCTGGTCCTGTAGTTGTAGTCGTCGTGTGTGCTGACGCGCCAAGTACACTGCAGCCGTTAACGCCGGACAGAAGGGGAGTCACACCCTCATATGGAAAGAAGCGTAAATGGATGGAGAAGCATAGTTTACTGTAAAGCTACGTCTTAGTGTTGCTTATCTTGGCGAAAGCCGAGTACAAATCAGCATGAAGTTTTAACATCTACTCTCGTGTAATGGAAATCATTATAGTCCGATACCGATAACATTAAAGGTGATCATATATCGGCCGATACCGAAAACATTAAAGATGATCATATATCGTCCAATACCGATAACATTAAAGATGATTATATATCGTCCGATACCGATAACATTAAAGATGATCATATATATCGTCCGATACCGATAACATTAAAGATGATCGTATATCGTCCGATACCGATAACATTAAAGATGATCGTATATCGTCCGATACCGATAACATTAAAGATGAACATATATCGGCCGATACCGATAACATTATGAACATATATCGGCCGATACCGTATATCGCTGATTGATGTGTTTTACTGAAGTGTCTCTTACCTCTGAACATGGTCTTAAGACTGAGATGAGACTGTGATGAAAGAAAGAAGCATTAGAGAATCATGTTAATGAAAGATGAAATATGAACAGAAGAATGATGTGTTGAGAGTTGATTTACTCCTGAAGTGTCACAGAGGATCTCATGATACAGATTCACACAGCGAGACGTGACGAGACGATCAGATGACACTGAAATAACAGGATTCATCAGTGTTTCAGGATCTGATGGATCTGCTATCAGACGCCCGTCCTGAACACACCAAACACAAGAGGATCAAGAGAGTGTGTGTGTGTCTGTGTGTGTGTGTGTGTGTGTGTGTGTAATAACAGGATTCATCAGTGTTTCAGGATCTGATGGATCTGCTATCAGACGCCCGTCCTGAACACACCAAACACAAGAGGATCAAGAGTGTGTGTGTGTGTGTGTGTGTGTGTCTGTGTGTGTAATAACAGGATCCATCAGTGTTTCAGGATCTGATGGATCTGCTATCAGACGCCCGTCCTGAACACACCAAACACAAGAGGATCAAGATTGTGTGTGTGTGTGTGCGTGTGTGTGCGTGTGTGTGTGTATGTCTGTGTGTGTAATAACAGGATCCATCAGTGTTTCAGGACCTGATGGATCTGCTATCAGACGCCCGTCCTGAACACACCAAACACAAGAGGATCAAATCAGAGTGTGTGTGTGTGTGTGTGTGTGTGTGTGTGTGTGTAATAGTGACCTCTGAGAACCAGCTCTGCTCACAGTCTCCACTGAGTGTGTGATTCAGTAACTCAGAGGGAAGTGTGTACTCTGTCCTCTCCATCTCTCCACAGGACACACTGATGTTATTCATCTTTCAGATGAAGCTGTTCTATAAATCACAAACAAATTAGTGCATATTATATTGCATGATAAGTGGTTTATTAGAGCAAACATTTAAAAACGTGTGTAAAAGGTGCAATGATGTGCATTTAAAGCGTAAAAAAACAAAACAAAAAAAAACACAAGCATAAACACAGATGCTTATGTCTAAAGTGAACCAGTTGCGTCTGTGTTATGCTGACCCTTATAGTTCACCCAAAAATGAAAATACTGTCATTATGTTGTTCCAAACCTGTAGGCTGATACGTTTCTTTGTTCTGCTGAACACAAATGAAGATATTTGAAGACCAAACAGTTGCTGGTCTCCATTGACTTCCATAGTAGGAAAAATATAGGCTACTATATAAGTCAGTGCGCGCGCTCGTGTGTGTGTTACGCGTCACTGTCATTCAGGTTTGTGTGTGAAATGTTGGTTTATAAACCTATAACCAGACGAGCTTCGGTTAATAATATGGGGCTGTTACTAAATATAATAAATGTAAACTCTCATCAGTTCAGTTAGTGTCTGTCGTGAGTGTTTAAAACATGCAGGTTGTGCTGGAGTTTAAGCTGAATTGGTGCGTATGCGTAAATCAAATTGTTTACACCTTGTTTGCAGTGATTGCACATGCTCCATTTTGCAGTTTGGATAATTTGATTGTTGTGATAATGGCTGGGTCTGACAGAATAGCGTTAGTCAAAGTTTGTCTGTTTCCGACGATCGTGTGTATCTGATGCTGAAACTGCTCGTGTGTTGGTGAAAGCAGCGGAGAGCGGCACAACAAACACGGTCTCATGAAAGTGCGTATCTATACCACGAATTTAATTTCTCGTACCATTTATACGCCAAAAATGTTTTTTTTTGCATGCATATGCTACGCACTGTAAACCCTTGGATTATGGGTGTGAAGAGCGTGCGTATTACACGCCATGAAGTGCGTATCATATTATAGGCTACTACACGCAAAAAATATTTTGAGCGTATAAATAGCACGAGAAATTAAATTCGTGGTATAGATACGCACTTTCATGAGACCGGTCTGGCACAACATAACGCTTTTGACTTTCTCTATTTTTGTAAATCTAATGGTTCAGAGTATTTTCCCCCACATTAATGTCTCACGTCTAGTACAGCGTATACTTTTTTCTTGATTTACCTTGAAAGAATGGAAGTGAAATGTGACAACATGCCCCGTAGGTGTAAAATGACCATATGACAGATTAAAATGCTATCTGATCTAATCAAAAAAAAAAAAATCTCAATAAATTACAATTAAGTTTTTCATATAAAAATGAATGAAAAATGCATTTTTTTTTTATAATTTTTTAATAATAAACACACTTTTGAGTTTGACAACAAACACACCTAAAATTAACAGGTAGGCTACAGCATAGTTCAAAACATATTAATAATTAATAATTTCTGAACATTGAGTCTCAGTCTTTATTCGCCTTTTTCTCGTGGTTTCTTGATAGAATTCATAAAAGAATAGAATAGAATGGGCCCTATGCAAAGTTCTATGGGCTCATTGTAACGTGTGACAACATGCCCCGCCTGCACAACTGGATCTAAACCCGGGTGTTTCTGCTGTTAGATCACATCAAACAACCAGATCAGCTGTTCAATAACAGATATACGATTAAAATAATAGGCTATCAGATTTGTCTCATTTTAAATAAAAAACAAACACAGAGATGAAAAATGAACATAAGTAAAACATTTACTTTTGCTATGGTTAAATAAATGCTCAGTGGTATTTCTGAATTTGGGCGCAATTTTTTGCTGTATACGGTGTTGATATGGCAACTAGTAAATACACTAAGTTTCATCATGCTAGCATGTGTGGAAGTATTTAACTATCCCCCGCGTTAGTGTGTGTGTCCCGCTCACTTCTATTTCAAGCACGTGCACCCGCATTACAAACGCAAAGCCGGAAGCGTTAAAGCGAGGCGTTATTACTGCGTCTGGACCGACACCAATACTGCTCTGCGTGTTTCAGTATAAAGACGTTTAAAATTATAATGTAATAAATGTACTTTCTTGCCAGATGTTCGTGATGTAAAGAAAAGATATCGCTATTTCCTATATTGAGCTGCATTTCTCAGAGGGATCAGACCGATGATGATATTTGTTATTACTAGTAGTAGGCTACTCATGATACTGCAATATTACGATTAAAACTATTTTTAAAGATAGTTCAGACCTTTTTTTTACGGCTTTGCGCTTTGAAAAGTGAAAGACATAAAATCCAAGTATTTTAAAGGTCCCGCGGGAAATAAAAAAAAAAAACAATGAAATAATTGTTTATTAAAAAACAGGATTTGAGTTTCAGTCTCGAGCATCAGAAACAACTCGCGTGAGTTTCATGTTCAAAAGAGTCGCACATGTTGTTCATCGTAAACATGTTACACTTCTGCATCCCTTCTTCTTCTGCAAGAATACTTCATCTTTTTTTGCAATGGTTTATGAACCTGCCAATCAGGAAAAACGGCTCACGATCAAACTGCATTTAAACATGTAAAATATGAAACGCATTTCTTACCTTAAGCGGATCGTTCGCTAAATGAGTGAGAATGAAGAATGAATGAAATAAAGTAGGCTATATCCTGTTTCAGCACTTTTAGAGCGCGAGCTGTTGTAACGTCAGTGAGGGGAAGGAGCCAGTGTCCTTGAGTGACATGTCATGCAACCCGATCTCACTAAATGCATATTGCACGCATGTGTATTGTCGTGTAATTTATACGCTAAATTGAGTTTTTACGTGCATAGGATACGCATTGGTTGGTTAGGGTAGGTTTAGGTGTGTGTGGGGTGCGTCAGCGTGTGTATTATACGCTTGGGTAGGATTAGTGGTGTGGGGTGCGTGTGTATTACACGCAAATGAACTGCGTATCAAGTGCACGCAAACAACTGCGTCTCATATGCACGTAAAAACTCATTTTGTGTCATGTGTGTGTGTTACAAGTGTTGCTTTCTGTCCTGGAACAGTTAACAGAAGAAGGTGTGTTTACTGTGTGTGTGTGTGTGTGTGTGTGTGTGTGTGTGCATCAACTCAACTCATGTAGCTAATAGTCTGATTCATATTGAAGACAGATACCACACTCCTGAATGTCACATATAACTGTAGAAATGCCACTACATGGACCTGGCGACCTGGTCCTTTTCATTTATTCAATAACTTATTTATTAATAATAGCTATTATACTGGCAGTCTGCGTGCACTATAACAAAAGAAGACACAAAAGCGGGAATATGTAGAAATCAAACTTTATTAATGAAACAGAATACCAGTGGGAATAATTTCGGTAGGACTCATTTATTTGTATTATTTCATTTTTAATTTTCATAGTTTTCAGTCACGTGACTGGTGCGGAGATCTGCGGTGTTATTTTAGCAGTTAGTTTAGTTGTATTCATATTTTGATTTTTGATTTTTATTTGTAGTTTCCGTGGTAATTTTAGTTTAATTTTAAGCAATTTCGTAATGTGCTTTGTAATGTAATTATATTTTTTTAAATGTTGTTATTAAGGTTTTATTTAGGCTATATTAGGGCTACATTATTTAAATAGGGCCTAGCTATATTTTAGCTATTTTTCAGATTAAGTTTAATTTAAGTTTTTATTTCCTTCCAGTTAATAATTCTAGAGCTTCAACTTAAACTTATTTCAGTCTATTGCAAGGCAAAAATTTCAAATTTTCGTATTTTTTTGTTTAGCCTACATTATATTGTTATAATTTTACAGACCAATTTTATTTAGTGTAATTTTAGCTCTATTTCAATGACCTTAAATGCTTGTAATAGTTGTTGGAAGTATGAGCTAATGCCGGCCGACAGCACGAGTTTACACCCCATAAATAAAGTGAGATTATTCCCGCTCTTCTGGTCGCCAGTCGTGATAAAGTGTCAGGATGATATAGTGATCAACAGACAGAGACATAAAGCGCTTTTAGAGCTCGTGTGAACTGCCAACGCTAGTTTACATGTGACATCGCATGCCAGAATCGACAGTGACTCAGTAATGCTTACATGTTATAAAAGTAACAAATGTATTTAAGAGTGACTGTCACTGTATTAGAATAATTGATAGCGCTGCAGTCACACTAAATTCAGTTATTCACGAGTTCACACACACACACACACACACACGCACACGTGTCACGGGGCCCATTTCTTAATGGATCCTTCAATTTCATCATCACAATCAAATGTTTTAGTTATATTTTAGAATTTTTCCACAACAGTAAAAAATATCACATGTTAATGACATTTATTTAGCAGCTAAAACAATTTTAATGAGCAAAAACACGTATTTAAACACACATTACTGAGCAAAAACACTTAAACACACATTAAAGGTGGGGTATGTGATTCTCTTTTTTGTCAATTTTTTCAAAATCACTTGAAATCCTATTCATAACCCACTTACAGCCACTGAGTTAGAAGCACTGAAATGAAAATTAAGCAATTTAATCATCTGTGGAACGGGCAGGACTCGAAAAACTCCAGCCAATCATTTCCAAGACCACCTAGAATCATTGGACAGTAAGTCCGTCAATCAAACGGTCGTACCATACCCCACCCCCCTCACGCGAATCAGGGCCAGCATTGGAGGAAAGAAGGTAGGACCATTTGAGTATTTTCAAAATCTGCCAGCCGTTTTGCAAATCACATACCCCACCTTTAATGAGCAAAAACACTTATTTAAACACACATTACTGAGCAAAAACACTTATTTAAACACACATTAATGAGCAAAAACACTTATTTAACAACGCAGTCTCACACCCAAGGCGTCATCTAACTGACGCTATGGACCATTTTTGACCATGCGTCAATAAGCCGACGCACACACCCCCCCTTAAGCGTCAATATGAGACGCGCCTCCTAGTGGTCTAATCCTAACCCTACCCCAGACCTAAACCTACCCATAACGGAAGCGTCATCTAACTGACGCTAAAGGGTGCGCGGCATTTGATGACGCCCGAGGATGAGCGTCTCATATTGACGTTTGTGGGGGGGTGTGTGCGTCGGCATGTTGACGCATGGTCAGAAGCGTCAGTAAGATGACGCCTTGGGTGTGAGACTGTGTTGTATTTAAACACACATTACTGAGCAAAAACACTTAAACACACATTAATGAGCAAAAACACTTATTTAAACACACATTACTGAGCAAAAACACTTAAACACACATTAATGAGCAAAAACACTTATTTAAACACACATTGATGAGCAAAAACACTTATTTAAACACACTCTAACACACTTTACACTGGCTCTTAGACAGAAGTTTGCCCATAGCTCATGCAGTCCCAGTGATCTAAAAACATAATAAAAGGACATTATAACGCAATGAGCTTAATGCAAGGTCTTAACATGTCTTGAACACAAACGTTGTGTAAAAGCATAACGAAACAGAACAGCCTTTGAGCTGTCGACAACACACGGAGGCAGGGTTGCAGCGAGAGAACATCAACAGTTATGTAGTTTTATTAAAGTATCAGAAAACGCGCATCTACTAACCGCGCAAACTCGCGTTAACTCCTTCTTAAAGGGGACGCGTCGAATACGCGTGTCGGCGATGCGTGAATTATGTCAGTAGATCAGTGATTTAATTTAGATTAACTTAAGTTAACTGACACTGGGAAAGGTTTTTTTTTCCCCCAGCATGCTTTGATTTGACACTCAAAAGGGAGAGTAAATGCTTAAACTAAATCTAATGCTACAGTTTTTCTGAATTAAAACACTAAAACCCATTGTCTGAACCAAATTCTCAATAGTCTACCAAACTGTCGAATAATTCACTCTTTCTGTAAAACATTAAACAAGTTCGGGTAGTTAAAACGCTGTTTGCAAATCTCTAAACACATTCCCACTCACTTTTTCGCTGCACTATGTTTCTAAACTCTAAACACATTCCCACTCACTATTTCGCTGCACTATGTTTCTAAACTCTAAACACATTCCCACTCACTATTTCGATGCACTATGTTTCTAAACTCTAAACACATTCCCACTCACTATTTCGCTGCACTGTTTCTAAACTCTAAACACATTCCCACTCACTATTTCGCTGCACTATGTTTCTAAACTCTAAACACATTCCCACTCACTATTTCGATGCACTATGTTTCTAAACTCTAAACACATTCCCACTCACTATTTCGTTGCACTGTTTCTAAACTCTAAACACATTCCCACTCACTATTTCGCTGCACTATGTTTCTAAACTCTAAACACAGGCAGGCGGAAGTTCAACACAACCACAACACTGTTGTCAACGCTTACACACAACGACTCAAAATAGGCTTCACACTTCTTTCTAATGATGTAATACAAATTGTTTTGAGGCCATTGTTTGATATTTTGTAATCGTGTAATTTGCCCTCGTATGGGGGTTTCCCTCATTTAAACCATTGTAAGGCTGGTTTTGTGTCTATACCACCACTTCTTCTTATGCTACCATAAGTGCAGTTACAAAGAGCGTTGCTATAGAGATGATATTCACTTCACAGTCAATGCCAAATCAAAAATCAAATGGTTATACCATTATACCATAAATGGTTAACTTATACCATTAATAATCGTACCCAGCATATATGTAAAATGTTACAGAGAGAGAGAGATACACAACAAATATATTTATTGAATATAATTTTTTTTGTAACTTCTCATTAATGATTTCATGTAGTTTAAGTTTTTAACTCCATTCATGAGAATGGCAATCTAAATGTTTAAAGGGGTCATGACATGTTTTTTGTTTTATTATGTTCCCTTAGGTGCAATTATAGTATTACTATAATTTTTTGTACAAAAAAACTTTAAAAATGTAGTGATTTATGACCTTTTCCCACCCTATTTCTCAACCTCTGATTCAAACAGTCTGTGTTGGAGGTGTTTCCCCTTTAAGAGTTCAGTGTTAATGCCCACTGTTATGAGCAGTGCTGTTTATGCATAAATTATTCATGTTAATCATTTTGTATCACATGTAGGCTACACAATGCTCCACCACGTGAAACTTCGATCTTTTACCATCTTGTCAATTCTCAATTGATTTGGATTCAACATGCAGGAGGGAGGGAGAGAGAGAGAGAGAGAGAGAGAGAGCAAGACAGTTTGAAGGCACAGGCGGCCGGGGCTCTCTCTCTCTCTCTCTCTCTCTCTCTGCTCGTTCTTTCAGTAGTTTTCCCCCGTCACACTCATCTACATCACTCACCGATCAAATAAGGCTTTGGCGGGGCAAATAAACTGCATCCAACTGCTTTCCCTGACTTCTGGATCGTTCGGCAGCGTATTCAAACATGTTGTTTGTCCACAGCAGGAACAGCACATCTGCCAAGTCCGATTCAGGAGAATGACTCCCGAGGACGCGAGTCCGGTAATTCCCCAAATGGAACAGCACGTTCTTGAAAGTGCCACTCGCTCTGCTACTCCGGTTGTCTCTGTACATTTTAAGCAACAATAAAATGAAATATGTAAAACACCATTCTGCCTCTTTTCGTTTTGATTTAAATTAATTTTAAACATTATAGGCAAACAAATGTGGTTAAGGCAATACGTATTGATTCACTGCATACATTTAGGCCTATTTCAACAAAACTAAATATAAAACACAACCCTGCCTCTTTTCGTTTAAATTAAAACAATATTAAACATATTACAGGCAATATGTGCATTTGTACAAATGTTACAATAAACAACATTGGTGATAATCTTGTAATAAAATAAAAAAATGACTAAACTTAACTCTATCTCTTTTTTGTTAAATTTCAATAGCCATTATAAAGTAGGCATATAAGTAAAAGGTACAAGAGGCTGTAAGAAATAAAGCAAACAAACAATTCAGTCAAATAAATTCAGCGCTCAGTCTAACGTTACAAGGTAAAGTTAAATAGCCTAAATTTAAGAAACTTAATTTAGCCCTCAACCAAAACGATTGGCCAGGGAACGAATTATAGATTCACGAGACTAAAGATCGCCCGCTAGGTCTACACGAGACGAATTATATCTTATGTTTAACCACTACAGAGACGCCAGACTCAGCGGCAAACCTCAGAACGACTAGCCGAGGTAAGGCTGTTCCATGCGGGGAACATGAGCGCCGAGCGCCCGGTGATAGCCTGGAATGGATATAATATAATACATATATAATAAATATAATATAGGCCTAATAAGCTCTGCATCAGTGTCGCCAAACTGGTCCGTGTCCAGACGCTCGTGCGCGTGAACAGAGGCGCGTGCACGGCTCTCTCAGGGACAGTTTGTGCGACGCGTATAAGATCTTTCCTCTCGGGATTCAGGAATCTCATCTAACCAGTAGTCACAAAAGAGTTATTTGGGCTACTTTATGCATGCATTTAAGGGTGATTCCGTGAAATCGGTGCCTTTTGCGTCCCTAACAAATAATCACTTCTAAAGTTGCTTTAACAACAAATAAATGTGTAATTTAAAAAACTTAATGTTACTATAGATCATATGCATAAATATAAGACCAAGTAAAAGCCAATAAAATAGCATTTTAAATAATTAAAATCACATATTATATGCTATGGGTAAGGATTTTAGCCTGTCCCTCGCTATGGTTGTTCTTTTTCAACAGGACTTCTAATTTGTACAATGTTTGTAAAATTATAAAATTTTCACAGTTTTATATTGTCTTAAGTGTAATCTCATTGTTAAGCAATGGTTTTGACATAAATAGATATATTTTCTTAGAAATATAAGTCATTTTATCATTGTCCCCTAATTTCATATCAGTCCTGTTACTATCACCAAAAAACCCCTATAAAATAATGGTACAAACCAGAAGTGACATCATTTCAAGGAAGTGACATCATTTAGATGAAGTGGATTCAACAGTGTAAGCAAGGGTAAGTTTATCTCTTCTTAATTGTCCTATTTTTCATGTTTTATCAGGGTTGTTAGAGAGGGGTCGGCATACGACATCAGTCCTGTTACCGTTTTTTAAAGTGTACATATAAACAATTATTTATTAATACTAATATTATCAATATCTAGAATTAATAACCTTTCAGATTACATACCATGTGCCTTTCTGACATTGACCTGATAGCTAGAAATTAGCATATTAGCATCAAATCATCAGTCCTGTTACCCTCAGTCCTGTTACTATCCCAGAGCAATAGGGAGCATAGATTCTAGCCCAGCTTCATAACTCAGTCATATATGGTGTATTTGTTATTTGCAGGGGAAAACATTAAAATGCAATTTAAGGATTAGGACAACAACTAAGGGACATAGCCTTTTTTTGATAAAGGTTATTTTGTGTATTATTGAGCTAAAAGCAGCGACATTTGAGTCAGCAGCATATGAGCATCGACATGCTTAGTTACCATTGTTTGTTTATGCATGTGTTTTTTATTTGTATACTTATGCCCCTTACTTTTTTTATGTCTTATTTGCATAGAATTAACATTAACATATTTTAAAATGAGAAGTAGCTCTGTCATTCTCTTAGATCAGAGAGGTTTTTCTGTTCAAATTCTGATCAAATTATTTACCTTCCGCCAAATGTTCTTCTGTCACCACTTCCATTTTATATTCCATGTTGGTTTTCTGTGGTACTGTTTGCTCTTTTTACCAGAAACAATCAGTTTTAAAAAGAACTTAGCCTTGTTATGTCCTGTGGATTAATTATTTTGTAGTCGTATTGACAGTTGGTTTATATGTCCAAAGATAATTTGTTTTAATAAAGATATGTTTTCTTCTATGAATTGTATTTTTCTATATAATTCTAGATTACCTCCCATATGGAAGCAGATTGTCACGGCCTAATGTTCCATGGGTAACTAGTACGTTTATGCAAGTAAATAAGTTCATAACTCTTGTCTATAATGCATGCAATTAACTGCAATGACAAACAATAGGCGACTAAACACTCTCGGCTATTGAGAGCTCAGTCCTGTTACTGTCATTAATTTGATATTTTAAAAGAAAATTTACATTTGACAGTCAAACAGATCTCACCATAGTAACCCGCACTATATTGCATTTTGGACAAGACCCTTTTTAAAATAAATATCTTGTCAAAGTATACATATTTCTTAATTGTAATGTGATTTCGTCCCTGAAATAGGACATTTTCAGTAATCTGAATGGCAATTATGATATAAAACAGAATTGTTTTAAATATGACATAATCTGAATGAAAAGAGGGACCAAAATACTACTTATATATGTGCAAACTGTTGCATATTTGTAATTGGAAGTATTATATATAGTAACACTTTAGTCAGTAACAGGACTGAGGAAAATATCAAAACATGAAATAAATAAACAGTCATAAAATAATAAATGGCATAGCTTGAGATGGCCCAACACAATTTCTTGTCATGTTAAGATGTCTTCATTCAATGGGTATTGGAAAAAATCAGTTTGAAACAATTAAATTTAGCAAATTTTTAAAGTTGAAAAGGCACCGATTTCGTGGAATGACCCTTAAAATTATAGCAATATTGTTCATTATATTTGTGTTTACTTCAATTTTACTTCGGCGCACATTTCATTCTGAAGAAAATTAACAATGTAGAATACGTCTACACCTTCACGTTTCAAATATCACTGAATTAACCTAAATGCATTAATAATAGCCTATCAGCTAGAAATATAAATAGGCAGTTAAAGCGACAGGTTTATCTGTAGTCTTGACTCTTTAATCTACACTATAGCCTACATGATTGTAATTTCTTCAGTATTAATGCATAACATAATCTTGAATATAAACAGCTCGAGTGTTTGATCAGTTTTATCCCGCGTCTGACAGTGACGCGCTTCAGACTCGCGTTATTACAAAGCGAGTGCACGCTGCAGGTCGCTCATCTCGAGGATAATGTCACGAATCTGCGTGGAGGTTTACTCATAACAAAAGACTTTCAGAATCTAAATGAAACTCGATTTGAGCATGTTCATATGAGCCGATCGATATGAGCACGTTGCCCGTCAATATGAGAGAGTTATGGCATGTTTTGACATGACAACTGAAGATATTGAAATTAGGCCCCTTTAATATGTAGATTAAAGATACATCTGTCAATTTAACTACACAATTGATATTTCTAGCTGACAGTTAGCCTATGAATGCATTAAACTTGCCATGAAAGGTCTGCCAAACTAAAATTAAAGTAAAAACAAATACAATTTTGTAATAATTGTAAATAATGTAAATGTATAAAGCACTGTAAACGGGTTCTGGTTGAGGATTCCTGATTCCCGAGAGGAAAGATCTGGATCCTCCCGTATAAAACTCTCTGTAGATTTCAAGTGTGGGCATTAAGTTTATAATCCGAAGTTACTGACATCCGTGTTTCTATTTTCATCATTCTTATGAAAAATTAAATAATCAATATTTCTGTTTGCACGGTATATTTTTGTTCAATATGAGCATCCAAATGCCACTGACTTTATTTTACTGCGCATATTCAGCCTTTCCCAGAAGTGCTGAGATGGCTTAACTGTTTTAATCGATTAAAATGCTTATCTGAATGATACATTATTATTTAATGCTTATGAATTGTATCTCCCTTTTCAGAAACATGTGGATTTTAAGGCCGCCATCTTTCATGGTTACAGAATAAGGGAAATATGCAGCAAAACAAAAAACTAAAAAGTCATATGGACTTGACATTAATTGAAAGTACAGGATGATGACCTGGGGGATTCACAAAACATATCTTAGCACTAAGAGTTCTCCTAAATACAAGTTCTTAACGGGTCATTTTGGCCAATTACAATCCGTGTAGCATTCGCTCAGTCGTTTTTTTTATTTAATGTTCACAGTAGAAAAATTAGAAAACACCTTGAATATTAGATTTATAATATTCTAATATTAAAATATTATTTCTCCGCAACAAAAAAATTGCATTAAAATGTATTTTAAATTTACGAATAAATAAGTAGAATAACTGAAACCGCACGTACGCAAAAGGCACTTCGGCCTTATATTCGTGTTAAGAAGTTATATTTCATCCTAACACGATATAGGTGCAAACTTTATAACTGTTTTAATTCTCCCGGTTGTTACCCCTTTATTCCCTAAACTTTACACATTGCACCCTTATACTACATGTAAGTAGGCTACTTTATTTAGGCTAGACTATAATTACCGAAAGTTACGCTAAATCGCTTTAATACGCAGTATTAAACAGCTCAACACTATAGGCTACAAGGCTTTTACAAAAAAAGTGAAAATTTGGCTCATTAATAATTATGTCTGCCAACATTAAAAGCCGAGCCTATTGAGCTGTATTAGCTATATATTTAATATACTATAGCCTTTTTGAAAATGTGTTTTTGTGTGTCTTATTATTGTAACAGGTACAGTGTACTGTTATTTATATTGTAGTTATATTGTAGTCAATTTGCCATAGAATTGTAAATGTATTTTCTTGTTTGGATTGTAATGCTTTTTTTTACATCTTGGCCAGGGGACTACATATGAAAAATAGCCTTTTGGCTAATTCTGGCTTTTTTAACCATGTTTGTTCATGCGTTTTATGAAATTGCACTGTCCCCTTTTAAATAAACCAATAAATCAAATCAAATAAAAAATCAGTAGGCCTACTTTCCGGGCTGATATCTAAAAAGTTACCAAAGCAATATATAGGCCTAAACAAAGGTGACTGGACTATAATTATATTGATGTATTTTACAATAATTGTAAAATTATATAAATTAGTCATATATAATTAGTCTATATAATAAAATGATTAATGAATACCTACTAACGGTTTCGTTTCGCGTACCTACCCCGAAGTGATCAAATAAAATATAATTCTGTATCAATTTATAGGCAAGACCTTTTTATAAATTATAAATGTATATTACAAACCTGCACCTTAACCACCCCAGAGAACCCCTGAAGAACCTTTTTTTAGAGTGTATAGAATCAGTTCTTAATGCGCATGAACGCCATCAGCGTTTATCACAGGTTCAGTTTAAAGTCTGTTTATAGAGAACGGCGTCGTCTTAGCGGCCCTTAATTTAATAACAAATGACCATTTCGCCGGAAGTGAATCAATCAAAACTAACTTTAGCTGGAAATAATATTATTCAAGATCCGCTATAAAGCCAAAACAATCTCTGTTACCTTAAATTATATGTTTGTCTCTGTAAAGCTGCTTTGAAACAATCCATTGTTAAAAGCGCTATATAAATTAAAGGGTACCTATTATGGATTTTTGAAAGTTGCCCTTCATGTAGTGTGTAACATAGATCTAAGTGAACAAAAACATTCTGCAAAGTTTTAAACATGAAAGTTCACCGTATACAAAGTTATTGTCTCTCAAAAGTAAGAGTCGACTCTGAGTCGCTGATATGAATCGTTCGACGAACGATGCATTTTCTCTAAATTTATGACGTCACTTGTACAAGTTATTTGAATAAGATACGCCCACTCATTGCGCTCGTACTCGTAGAAGCCAGGGAAACTTGAAAACATCATGGCGACGAGACGCTGTGTTCTGAAGTGCGACGCAAAAGCGACATTTTTTCATCTGCCCAGAGACGAGCATTTGAAGAATCAGTGGCTACAGTTCATATATACAACTACCGGTATACCACAGATGTATAGCCCGACGTTATTGCTGTGTTCGCGTCATTTTGAAGATGATTGCTTCACAAACATAAATGCTTTCAAATATGGATTCGCGAGCCGGCAGATATTGAAGGAAGGCTCAGTACCGAGTTTATTTGGATCAGCTTCCTCCTCCGAATCACAACCTGTAGGCTAAGTATTATTAATATTATAAATTGTTGCTTTTATGTTTTATGTAGCATGCTCAATAATTATTTTGTGTGTTGTGTACGCACAGCGCAGCTTCTAGGTCTTCAATGTCAATTGTATTGAAATATGTGAAGTGCTCTCAAGTGTCACGCATTGAACGTGACAGTCACTAATTTCGGTCTTTTGTCACGCTCTCCCGCCACACATTGTATTTCTCACGCTGAAAAACTATTTGTAATATATTTAATATGCCGCAGCGCCCAAAACTCTGGCCGCGCGCCGCTCTAACTGTGGAACCGGCAGGAATCAAGCGCGTCTCCTCTGGTGTTGTTCGTCTGGTGTTGTTAGCCAATCAGAAAATAGCACTATTGTATCTGGGTAAGATTTATCGCAACAACCAATGACACCCCGTCGGCTCGGTGTCACTCCTTTGGGCTATGGTAGCTAACATATCACCGCAGATTAGCGTCACGCAAAGGCGGGGTTTGGAAAAATGACTCGCTAAACGATTCATATGGGAGTCGGTGAGCAAATCAGGTAAAAATAAATGCATATTATAAGACAACAAAAGTGTTTTTTGTCATTTCATGCTTGTAAAACTGTTGTTGCATGGGGACTCCCAGAACAATATTAGGAACATTTTAAATGCCATAATAGGTAAGATGACGTGACTAAAGGCTGTGTTATAGATGCGGTTTCTCTGAATAACCCAGATTATTCGCGTGTGTGAAGCTGAAAATGACAGATCTGTGGGAACGGAATTTCCTGCAATACCAGACTCTGACAATTTTTGTTTCGGTGTTGTTGAAATGACTGTGACTTCAAATCAAAGTGAAACTCTTGTTATAAACTCAAACAATCCCCTGATTTAGGCAGTAGCCTATGTCACAGACAATTAGAACAATGCATTCCACCAAATTCAAACTAACTTACTAGCCTAATTATAATCAACATCTCCTCTCGTAGCACTACTTAACTAGTCTTGCTTTAGCACTTAGAACTGACACTCGACTGTTTAAAAACAGCACTCACTGATGCACTTATTCTTATTGTACTCTAACTTATTTTTTTAAATATAATTGTTGAGAGAATTGCCTTAAAAGGCAGTCGCTTTGGTAAAAAATGCGTCAGCCATGTAATATTGTAGCCTAATGTATCACAGACTCCTGACATCTTTAACAAGGCGCAGTGCAATCATGTTCACACACTGGATTCATTGCATGAATTTTGGATGAGGACGTTATCAGGCAGTGTGGGGAAAAAAGTGGCATTGCTGACGGAATTTTATGAACGGGTCCAAAACGGACCCGGGCTGGATACGATGCTCATATGTCCGGGTCCAAAACGGACCCGGAGCGAATATGCGGCTCATTCGCGGATCCAAAGCGAAGCCGGGGCGGATGTACCCATTTATGTACGGATACGCAAAGGGACCGCCGCGATATCGGACCGGATCCGCCGCGGTGTGCAAGTGGACACAGTTTCGGATCCGCTTTCTTGATCCGTTCCGGAGTTCAATGTACCTCCGCGGCGGATGCATTTCGGAGTCAGTTTGCTGTCTGGGTGGCAGTAGCACTACATAATGCTCAATGAACACAAGCTGTAGCACTTTATGAAGTTTTTATGAAGTTTTATGTAACAAAACTCGGGAGGCGAGTTGGTTGGTGGACCTCGGTCACTCTAGGGTTAATGTTCAGTGTGCAAACTAAACCCAGAAAAACACAAACCTGTTTAGATGTGATATAGTGTCTACGTTACACTACTACTATGCCGTTTCCAGCCCACAAATACACTCCTTCCAAAACAGTCGAAGCAAAGAATGCAAAGTCTGCAACAAATGTGTACAATAACTCACTAAAAGAGTAAAGAAAAGTTATGTGAAATGAAAAGAAATGAAAAAGAAAAACTGTAAAAGAAAAGCAATATGAAATGAAAAGAATGTGTGGAATGAAAAGAAAATGTGAATGTAAAGACAAGCAATGTTAAATGAATAGAAAATATGCAAATAAGCCTTTAAATAAATGCTCTTCATATCGTGAATTCTATTGAGAAAACATGAGAAACATGTAAATTAAAACTGAGAGTCAATGTTCAGAATTTATTAATTATTATTTTGTTTTGAACTATGCTGTATAGATGTTTTACGGCGTGTTTGTTGTCAAACTCAAAAATTAGTTTATTTTTAATTATTAAAAAATGCCATTATTTTATATGAAAAAGTTAATTATTGTATTTTATTAAGAAAATATTTTGGTTTGACTTGTATATTTTTTTGATTAGATCAGATAGCATTTTAAGCGGTCATATGGTGATGTTACAATGTGCCCCCCTCACATGTTACAATATACCCCACCCATGGGGCATGTTGTCACATTTCACTTCCATCCTTTCGGGGTAAATCAAGAAAAAAGTATACACTGTATTAATAAAACAAAACCATATAATTGTACTAGACATGTGGGAAATTAATGTGGGAAAAATAAATACTTTATACCCTAAGTAGATTTACACAAACTGAGAAAGTCAAAAAGCGTTACGTTGTGCCCCGCTCTCCCATGTCGCGCTGCTCACTCTTGCAGTGTGAAACGGCCGTAAGAAGACTGAGTGGATGAAGAGGTAAAGCCCAGTCTCTTCTCTCCACTATCTGTCTATTAAGGACAACTGAAAATAGAGAAGAACAAACCAAGCGGATATGTAAAAGCTTGTCTTCCCACACAACCTAACACTTTTCCCACATTCATTTCACATGTAGGGCCTACAGTTATGTGGTTTTGTTTAATTAATACACTGTATATTCTTTTCTTGATTTACCCTGTGGTATTTTCTGACGTGCTTTTTGGGCCGATATCTCATATCTCTTTATTCTTGTCTGAACGGCCCATCAAACTCTATATTTGCGCGCTATTGAAAAAATGAATATATTTCAAATACTAAAAAAAAGTATAGCCTACTTTTTTTCACTATAGGGTAAATTTACGAATAGCCTAAATAGGAACAACTGGAACTGCAAGTATAGGCAAAAAAGCACTTAGTTTGTAGCCTACGGCTTTATAATCGCGATAAGTTAGCGTGTAAATCTAGTGTTCAGAGCCTATATTAAAATAGCCAACAGTACCAAATTTTAAAAATGACTATAGGCCTATTATATGTAAATCTTTTGGAACAAACAAAAAAGCGCTGAAAACATGAAAGCAAAGCACTGGATTTTATGTAGGCTACCTAATTGTTCTATTTTTTATTTATTTATAATAAATAGGCTAAATAAAATAAAATAAAAAATCTATTTATTGTTCTTTCATTTCCTGGCAGCTAATATTAATGTAATAATGTGAATATGTAATAATTAATAAAGTTAATTATCAAGTTAAAATTTTGTTCTAATGATCTTTGTAACGGAAGTGAATCGATCACTTTATCTGGACAATAACTTTATTTTAGAGCTGCTGTAAAGCCTATAAATCGCTGTTACTGTAATCATATCTCTGTTAGGCTGCTTTGAAACTATATTCTATATTAAAGCGCTTATAAATGAAGGAGACTTGACTATATTAAAGCGGACTCGACACATATCTCAGCCGATTTCAGTTTTATATGATCAAACCAACATGACATCATCATGACTTTGCGTAAACATACACGCCACTTTCAAATCAAGTGGCGTGTTATCTACACGCATTTTCAGCTGTATGTGTACGCCGTTAAATGTACTAGTGATTCCGCGTGTAGGCCTATGTGTACGCTGTTAAATGTGCGCGAGCGACGGGGTTGGGGTAGGTCATATATTTATATATAGCTAATGTAACGTTAAGTCAACGGCGTTGATAAACACGCTGAAAAGCGATTATGCGTGTTGATAGCACGCCAAAAATGGATGTACGAATTGGCGTGTCATACATACGCTATTTCATGAGATCAGTCTACACACGTGGATGATGATGTAATAAAAAGATGCCACTGTTGGAGAGTTGATATGTTCCTGTAACTGTGTGTGAAACCATCCGTTTATAACGCGTTCAGATGTGGTAGTTCCCGAGAACACGAGCATGATGATGTAGCCTAATAATACATTGTTCCTGTAACTGTGAAACCATCCGTTTATAAGATGTGATGTTTCTCACATTCTCAGTTTCTCCGACCAGTGGATCACGTGTCATCTACACCTCCATCTTCATCACTCTTTCTTTTCTCTCAGTCTCCTAATCTTGCTCTGTCTCTTCTCCTCCTGTTTTAGACAAGTTCAGTTACTGACATTAAAGTAAACAGTAAAGACATTTATAATGTTAGAAAATATTCTATTTTAAATAAACGCTGTTCTTTTGAACTTTCTCTTCATCAAAGAATTTTGGGAAAAAAAAATTGTACACAACTGTTTTCAACATTGAAAATAATAATGAATGTTTTTTGAGCATCAAATCATCATATTATCCTGATTTCTGAAGGATCATGTGACACTGAAGACTGGAGTAATGATGATGATAAATTCAGCTTTGATCACAGGAATAAATTACACTTTACTGTATATTCACATAGAAAACAGCTGTTTTAAATTGTAATAATATTTCACAATATTACTGTTTTTTTTGTATTTTTTATCAAATAATTGCAGCCTTGGTGAGCAGAAGAGACTTCTTTTAAAAACATAAAAAATCTTACCGATCTAAAACTTTTGCACAGTACTGTTTTTTTAATCTGACCTGCCCACATTAAAGAGATGTGTGTGCCGGTGCCCCCACAGGGAAAATAGATGCAGAATTATTTTTTACAGTCTTAATACAAAATGTTTTTCTAAACTGGGCCTATTGATGTTTACTTAAAAATTAAATTACATTTTAAATTAACAAATATTGTAAGTTATTATCGTTAAAAAAAAGTTTGTCTCCTGGATGCTTTGCATTGCTGTGGCAGGCCTACTGTAGATGACGAACTCCGGTGATATAGGCCACAGAGTCCCTGCAGACACACAGACTGTGTTATGATCAACTCTTCCATCGGCCGTGTGTTAGTCCAATCAATGATCAAGCGCGTTCTCGTGTCCCAGTCGAATGGTGGCTAGAACGGCTCCGGGTCAAAGGTCAATACAGAATGGATTAATCTGCGTTATTTTCTTAACGCGTTATTTTTTCTCAGATTAATTAATCAAAATGAATGCGTTATTTTGACAGCCCTAGTTAAAATATCATAAATATGCAGATTTAAATATACCAAAGCTGACTGAACACTGATGAGAATATTGCTTCAGAAAAGATATAATTTGCAAAACTCTACTGATCTACTTATTGGAAGGACACGCGCATGAAAAGGCTGAATGTCGGAGTTATATTTTATAGGATATAGTGTATTTTGAGTATAGTCATCAGCCCAGTCTGTAAAGTTAGTGGGGGGTTACCAGGATGTCATGGTTGGGGGGGCATTTGGCTTGTTTGGGGGGGCAACATAAACAATTGAAAAAATCGGCGCAAAATGAAGCTATACTACACACAATCTGTTTTAGTGCAGATCTTTTTCTAAGACAGGACCCCATAGATAGGCACAGGACCCCTATTAGACTATAGGGCTATCTCATAAAAGTTAGTTAAACCAGGTCAACTTTGCCCTGATCTCGACATGGGCATTTTAAGGTGTTTTGAAGGCCAAAAAAAATGGACAACAGTAGCTTTTAAAGCATGTCAGTGGGCAGTAGCATAGTATTTTATCAGATAACAGATTCTTAAACATGAGAATCAGTGTAAATGTCGCAATTAATGATCCACACTATAAAATAGAAATGCAGAATGTTTATGCTTATTGTTGACAGTACACAATCACATATTCGAAACGGGAATGGCCTTGAATAAGAAATGATTTGATTATTTTGCATTATGTTACATTTCAAACAAATGCCAATGCAATCATTCTGTGTCCAGAGGCATATGAGCAATTAGCATCAATGATCAGTTTCAGCTACTTTTTCTTTCCTAAATTAATCAATATTTTGGACTAATCTGTTCATTTAACCAATGGTTCAATTGCTCGCTCATAAAGACTTGTCGCCACCTTCTGGCTTAATGATGCAAGTTGCGCAAACACAGACAAGCGGAGTGATACAAACAGGGAAAAGTTGAACACATTCGAGGTAACGTTACAAATATATTTATAGAATAATAATGGAAATATATTTAATAGGGTGTTTGTGTTAAATTAAGCTTATAGTAGCCAATCCACTGTCTTTGATCAAACTGATTATTTCTGTCGGTCATTTAAAACTTCTATCGAAAAACAGCTGTTTAGATTAGATTTTATCTCGCACTGTATGATCATTATAACTGAAGTGAAGCGTCTCGTTGGGATTCGCGCTCCTGTGAACATAAATCCCGCTTGCTTTGATTGGACTCAAACATGTTGACATTGAGAGCGGGTGTTTGAGGCTGAAGCAGTTCAGATGAGAAGGTCAGTTATCGTCGCGATGGGCGAATCATTGCAGCACCAAATTAGAGTTAATATTAGCCAATTATTTCACAACTTTCATTAGGCCTATATACACTCAACAAAATGTAGGCTATAGCCTATATTTGTTGCTGAAGGAGACGGAGCTGAGCTCCGGCAGGGTGTGTTGTGGTCCCGAGGAGGCGGGTAAACATTTCATTGGCGTTCTGCTCTGTCATGATGCACTTTTTTTGCGCGTGTACGCCCGAAGCGCGCGCGCACTGTAAAACAGCGCCAAACTGGATTTTTGTTGGGTCAGACCCAATCTGCTAGCGATGGAAAAATATGCACAAAACAAGCCAGTTTAAATTTTAATTTATCATCGATCAGATAATTTCTCAGGGGAGGCAGGGTTTAACCTAGGGGAGGCACTGCCTCCCCCAGCCTCCCCCTAGACACGCCCCTGAGTGATACGCAGAGTTTTGGACATTAATCTGACAATAAAACAGTTTTTCTGATGCACAGAGACTCTTATGTGGAGATTTCTGCAGGATGATCCACTTTAAATCACATTTCTACGTTCGGGACTTTTAGGGGAATTTCACGTTAAGTCTCCAGGAGAGAGAGAGAGAAAGAAAAACGCACAGTTTTTTTTTTTTTAACATTAACATTATTAACAATCTTAACATTAACTTAATTTTACAATTAATTCAAATCATATTTTTGATTCATATTTAATGATTCATCATCATTAATTTTAGAGTTGTAGTAATATTTAGTTTTAGGTCGAAAAATGTCACATAGCCTAATTTTCTTTCCCCAACACTCGTTCTATTTATTTAATTATTTTTCTCCTCGCAAATCTAATTATTTGTATATTTATTTGTTGATATATTTGGATGACAAAGTTGTCAATATCATTAATGTCCTCTCTGTAAGGTTTGCAAGCATAATAAAATAAATATAAATAAACACAGGATATAATTCGACATTTCAATGAAACACGGTCATCCGATGTTTGTATTATTCATGACAAATACGTCATATTACACTAAAACCTAAACAACAGGCTAAATAAATTAAATCCTCATTAAGCTAACTAATACCTGCTGAAAATTTGGAATAAAAATATCCTAAAAACCCAAACAATAGCACGTCACAAACGAAAAACTGTAAATTTAATAAATAAATAAATAAATGATGCGTTGGCCTATAGGACATAAAACAAAAAAGCGGACCTGAGGGGGACAGCCCCTGTCTTTCCAATCGCTCTCTGTCAGCTTTTAGAAAAACTGAGTTTTACAACAAAACAACTTACAATCAACATTCCATAGGCGTAATGGTTTTTATAATGTACAAACTATATATTCCATCCCCTTACACACACACACACACACACACACACTGCCCCTGTCCCTAAACCTACCCATCACAGGAGACATGCTGCATTTTTACATTTTTAAAAAAACATTGTTTATGTTTTTTTTAAGCTATTTGAAGGACTCATGCAATGTCCTCATAAATCACGTGTAAGTTGTAATACCAGTGTAATATGCATGTCATTATACACATTGGTGTCCTCATATAGCCGATCACAAAAACAAGCACACACACACACACCTACTTCTCCTCCATCTGTGTTTCCGTGTTTCAAACTCCAGCTTCATGTTCCTCAACTTTAAGCTTTCCTTCATTAAGTGTTTCCAGATGAGCTCTTTCTCTAGAAAAGTACAATAATGTAAAGTTTACTGTAGAATTCAAGTAGTTAAATGTAAGAACGCGCGCCTGTCATTCAAACTGAAAGGAAGGAGAAGTCACGTGATCACGTCGCAAATTCGCAATCGGGGAGCCAATCAGCTTCGCGATGCTGATTCCGGCGGCAATTTTTGAAATGTTTGATGAGTGCAAATGCGGAAGTCCGAGAATGCTCGTCCAGAAACCCCAGAAACCCTTGCGGTCTCTACACTTCTCTGCTGGCATTTCCTTTAACAAGTGTTCAAGTGGGCTAAAGACTGCAAGTGTGTGTAGAACTTTGATTACTCGATGGGACACTTATATAGTCTTGCAAAAAAATATTTATTATATTTTCAATACTTTGCAGTTTTTAAATAAACGTCGACATGTCTGTTCAGTAGTCCCTATGTACATAAGACACACATTTAAAATGATTATGATCAAATTATACGTGATAAAAACAGTTGCAAATGTTGTACAAAATAGGCTAGCACACAGCACACACATCTTTGCACCAATAAAATGTGCAACACTTTATGTTTTTACTACCAAATTAATGAATTTAAATGACAGAATGTTTTGTGGCCTGTAACACCGCTAAGGCAGAGTTTAAAGGGGAAATCACAGTATGAATGATTAAGACATGATGGGGAAAGACACAAAGGGAATTCTCCGAAAAAATTGTCATAAAATAACACAATAATAAGTCCTCTCAGAATAACGTTGGTTTAAATTATTCTTGATCTAGAATATACCAAACAGAAACGGTTGAACACGTGCTTCTGTATCGCATATGGCATCGATTAAAAAACAACTAATTAACTGCACATTTGTTTCCTGTAATTAATCGCAATTAATCGCACCTAACATGAAATATTTTTAATACATTTTTATATTGTAATAATTTCACATTTAGGCCTACTCTCCAAATTAACGAAACAACATAGAGGCAGTATATTTTAAATATGTGTCTTTTTGAATGAAGGCCAGTGTCTCTATGAAACTATCCGAGGACTGTGTTTCTGTGTGATAAAATCATATTCTAAACAATCAAATGCTTTGTAATAGTCGAGAAAGAGGGTATATATATATATATATATATATATATATAGGCCTATATAATAAATATACATGGCTAGATCGTTAGATAATGGCGGTCTTGTTTCCCGGAAGTGTTTTATATTTTAATTCTCTTTCATTTGGTGTGTGTGGGTGTTGGTTTATGTGATTTATGAGGACACAAATTTGTATAATGACATGTGTATTACACTGGTATTACAACTTATGGGTGATTTATGAGGACACTTCATAAAAAACAAAAACGTTGCAAAAAAAAAAATGCAGCATGTCTCCTGTGATGGGTAGATGTAGGGATAGGGGCAGTGTAAGGGGATAGAATATATAGTTTGTACAGTATTGTTACGTCCAAGGACGTAATCATTTATTTATTTATTTAGTGTTACGTCCAAGGACGTATTCATTTTTATTTATTATTATTTTTATGATGATTATTTGCTCCTGATCTTCTTTGATTTATTGTATTCCTGAAAGTGGGCGTGGTTGTGTGCCCTGTGTTTTTGTTTGCTTGCTGTCTCTCTCTCTTTCTCTCTCTCTACCCACTCTCAGGCCTAATCATCGGCACCTGTAACTCGTTGGTGAGTGTGCCTGAGACGGGGAGTATAAGGGTGCAGTCCAGTGTTTGCAGAGAGAGACGCATTTCTCCCCTGCTCCAGATTGAATGCTGTTCTGATACATGTTTACAGTAACTGTGAGTTAGCTGTTCTGACTACAACTAAAAATTAAGCTGAAGGTATTGTGGTTTTGATAACCTGTTTAGTAGTTACTGTTGTGAGGGAAGCTGTAGGGGGTGAGTGCCTTTTTCTTTTAATACACTGTAAATTTTTTTTTTTTTTTTTTACGGAATAATGCTGGCAACTTTGGTTGCCAGAACAATTCTGTAAAAAATACATTTAAACCGTAATCACCTTTACAGAGCAGCATGTAAGTTTTACATTTTAAACTGGTATATTTAATAATGGATTTCAGCAATATTGACATGTTGAATTGAAGTATTAATATCTGTTTTGTACCATTGTAACACACTGACAACCAACAATCACAGCAGCGATGAGAGTCACATGTTAAATCAAAGCTCATCACAAGCAGCTTTGCCACAATAAAGTTAATACTTATATATTGAAGCTGCACAGTGTCATTCGCACAAACATTAAACACCATCATGGTAACACACATGAAATTTAAAAAATGCAATAAACATTAATTTAACAACATTAAATGTAACATAAAACCCTAATGTACATAACTGATAAAAAAAAACGAAAAAAAAACGAAGAAACATAGTTATTTCAACAAAAACACATCAAATGTGAAGTGTCACGCAGGGAATTGTGGGAATGTCAATTTACAGTTTTTCACTGTAAATTATACAATGAGTTGTTCTTTTTCTCTTTCAAAAACTGTAAATTTAACGGTATTTTACAGTAAAATGTACCATTAGATCTATCACAGTTATTTACCGTATATAGTACGGAAACTTTCTGTTAACCATTTAACAGTTTTCACTGTAGCATTTTTACAGTCTTTTACCGTTAAAATCACGATAATTTTTTACAGTGTACTGTTTTTCCCTGTTCTTTGTATAGCCAGGGAGTTGAGGGAAGTTTGTGTTGTTTATTTCTTTTTGTTTAACCTTTCTTAGGTTAGTTAGGACTCCTCCCAAAATGAGTTAGTGGGCTGTTTTGTTTGTTATTTTAGGCCTTGCTCTCCCCTGAGCCATTGCTCCCTAGTAATCTGTTCTGTCTTTTTCTTTTGGTATCTTGTAAATAAAATACTTTCTTTGATATATATAAATATTCTGGTGTTGTCTTCACTCTGGGGTAGAGGATTGAAGTGTGCTCTCGCCGTTCTTTTCTTTCTTTCTTTGTTACCTCCCCTTCCGACCCCTAGACGATTAGGGGAACGTAACAAGTATAAAAACCATTACGCCTATGGAGAGTCCTCATAATGCTGTTCCACCAACATGGGTGTGTGTGTGTGTGTGTGAACATGATTTCTCCGTGTTCGCTGGAATACACCGAAATGCAGATTCTTCCAATAAACTGATGATTGTGTGATCAGCGTCCTTTTGTGCCGTGTGGGAGTTTCACTTCAAACACACGTGGTTTAAAACTTTCCACGCGTGCCAGCATGATACTTTAGTGCATAACTTTGCCATATTAACACTGTTACGGTTAGCTGTGGTGAACGGTGTTTTAGTCCATGGCAGATGATGTCAGATCTGAAGTTGTTCTTTACGGGAGTTTCCCTGTCCGGGGTCATCATGCTTTTCTTTACTTGTGTATCTTAAGTTTATCTTAAAAGGTTTTTTTTTTTTTTTTTTTGTCATCGGCATTCCTATCCTAACCCAGATGGGGAGGTCGTGACACTATATAGAGAAAACAATTGCGCAAAAATAACAAATATTTGTTATGAACATTTAATTAATAACTGAACATTTATTTAACCATAAAAGTAGCCTAAATGAATTATATATTTAAGTTGATTGGATTGGATTTTTTTGCTGCCGTGTTTACCCCTGACCCGTTTTCATGCCTGAAGTTACAATCACTTACAAATGTTGAGCATGCGCAGTACGCTTGGCTATCAGGAAGGGAGTGCTTCTATTGGGCTTCAGTTCTCTCCGTTGAAATCAATGGGGTCGCTGTGTCCATTTTTTTACTGTCTATGGGCAGACTTCAGTTTCTGACTGGTGGATTACCCCCTTGATTGTGGTCCACATGGAATAAAGACGCCAGTACCAGCCTTTATTTTGATCTTTATTTGTTGTCTCTTGAACAATACAGTAGATATCAAGGAAAAACTCAGAGAAAACGGAAACTTCGGGATGGTCTCTTTTTATTAGGACTCACACAAGCACACACACACCACACTGAGCGTTCTTCCCTGCTTTTAACAGTGCGACCGCCCTCTACTGGACACACCCCATACCACCCTTTACATAGCCTACAACAGTGACTATGCAGTCACTATTTAAAACTTGACTTAAATGATATGAACTATATTTCTGGATTAGATAGTAAATCAGCATCTAAATGTGCGCAATATTTATCTAATTTAACTTTATAATTAATTTAACTGATATTTACTGTCTGATACTCTGGCTCTGTACTTTTATGTTGTTTATAATTTTGAGACAGATTATTTATGATAGGCCTATTTGTTTCAATTCTCTGGCTGATATTATTATTATTATTATTATTATTTTTAATTCTTTTATGAAAACGTGAACTGTAAGTAATTTTTTTTGTTAAATTGAAATAAATGTGATCTGCAATAATAAAAAAAAACACTCTCGTTCCCTTTCAAGGCGGGAACGAGACATTACGTCAACTGTGACGTATAAGGGATCTCCTCCCTTCTCCCCTTTTGCTGAAATCTTATGGACTGAGGACAGCTGGGGCACGTTCAAGATCACAACGGTGCGCAACGTTTTGCTACGGTTTCCGGGTTGAACGTCATGTTTCCTGGAAACGGTGTGCACCGGTATGCAACGGGGTTTGAGATGCGTTTTCTCTTGTTTGGTGGGCGTGTCAGAACTGCAGTCCAATCAGCAGCAACATGCATATAAAGCACGCGGTGTTAAAGTGAACGCGCACAATGGAAGTAATTTAAGAATGTGTTTAACTGAGGATATTAGAAGACATGTTTGTCATAAGTTTTATTGTAAAAATATAGGATATCAACATAATTATGTAGTTGTTTATATTTTTATCTTCATTGCAAGTGTCTGACATTTGGTATAGAATTAAACAATGCATGTAAAGTGCTTTTCCTAAAAATGAGAAAGAAAATACAGGGTATTAATAAAACAGTATGAACAACAAATAATGTCAGTATGTGAGGCTAAATAGATGTGTTTAGTGTGAATTAGGTAAGATGTATGTGCTTCCATTTCAGTTTCCACAAATCCCTTCACTTGATTGGGATGTTCTCTTGTGTTCTGGGCGGCAAGTGCAGTAACTGTAACATCGGTCATATTTTGTAGTATTAAACACATATTTATACCGACTTCATCAGGCTCCGAAAATTCTTCACAAAGAACACAAAAAGCCTTCTCAGCTGCCGTAGTTGCAACTCTTGCGTCATCACAACAGTGCGTTCAACGCGTCACCGTTTCTGTTTAAAAAACGTTCTGCAACGTTTTGTCTGCGCTGAACGCAGCCCAGGTCAATTGACGCGAAGCATGCAAAAAAAATATTATTTTATATATATATATATATAATTTTTTTTTTTTTTTTTTTTTTTTGCGAAGCATGCAAATACATACTGACACGGTGCGACAATTACGTCAGAATTTCTTTCTTCATGCTAGAAGTCTTATCATACACTTAAGTCATCGTGGAAGTTGCTAATAGAAGACTGATCACCTTTTTCTTCTCCAAATCCGATGGCTGCTACATGCCACATATGTGCCCGGCCTTCGCCAGGTCTGTGATTCTGCAATTTTTTATTTATTTATAATTATAATATTATAATATGTTTTGCCTTGCATTTAGTTGCAATTTAAGCTAAAAATTTTTACAGGAGGAGATACATATGATGTAAAATATCGTTCTTAATAATTTTTTGCTTGTGTTCTGTAAAGGGAAGAATAAATTGTCTTTCAGATGGGAGCCTTGCAACTCTTGGTTTGTAAAAATATCAATCTTTGTTTCCATAAATTGCTCAGTGGCTTTTAGATGTAGAGCTTCTAAGGTTTTGCATTCCATTCGACTTTGTAGATATCCTATGTCCATGTAGATAGGTTTTCTAAATAAAAACTCCCAAAATGTACACTTATGTACATTGTGTGATGTATTTTTATGTTGTCACAGAATAAGAATATGTGAAGACAATTTGGTCTTGATTTTGACAATAATGTCAGATTTAACCTTATAATTGCAGGGTAAAATCTCTTTTGTAGTTTTTTAGCCAATGTTGTTTTAAAGGGGTTTCGGTTACATATTTCTGAGGTACTTTATCAATCAGTCATTTGTTTAAGTTGTTAAATTTCACTAAAATTGATTACCTTAACGCAGATATTCTTTTTTTATAACCAACTTTTTTAGTTTTCTTTTTTACATAGTAGTGCAAATTGGAGAAGTATATCTGCGTGCCAGGGGATGCTGTGCTGGGCATCTTTCTCTGTTCGACATATCAATAAACATTGGGGAATTATTACAACATGTGTCCATTCATTATGCTTTTTTGTGCTTTTTTTTTACTCCTATATATTTATACTAGCTAATAATGGTAAGTGGTCCATTTCCAGGAAACACAGAAGTGATTAAATATATACCTTTAATGTATTATACTTCATTTGAATAGAAGCTGCACTTATCTTTGATAATTATTCAGTATTTCTTGCATCTCATGTGCCTTTGAGATATCTAAGTACGTGCTTGACCGTGACCCACTGCTCCTCTGTAGGCTCAGCAAAATACTGTGATAACCTGCTCACTACAAAGCTCAAATCTGGCCTGGTGCACGTAGTCAGGTATATAAGACTTCCCACAGCCTCTCTGTACACCCTGCTATCCTCCATCTTTACTGCATCCGCAGTATACTCGAGCTTTTGCTCACAGGGGGTTTCTCTGGTCCTACAGTCTTACATATTAAAACGCTGTAGTATCTTGTTAGTGTACTTTTCCTGTAACATTTTTACACACCCGTCTGACTGACTGAAATCGATTCCCAGAAAATGTTTGAGTCTGCCCAGATCTTTCATTTTAAACTTTTTCTGCAAGCATCTCTTTCACCTTTTTCAGTCTTTCTTTGTTACTTGCTGCAATGATCAAGTCATCGACCCATATGATCATGATCACCTTTCCTTCTCTTGACTCTTTAGCATAAACACAGTGGTCGGCTGGGTTTTGTGTGAACCCATCCTCATTTAGAGTCATGCAAAACCCTATTCCAGTTCCGTCTGGATTGGTTAAAGAGGTCATGACATGGTTTTTTTGTTTTATTATGTTCCCTTAGGTGCAATTATAGTTTTACTATAGTTTATTGTACAATTAAAAAATTTTTTTTTAGTGATTTATGACCTTTTCCCACCCTGTTTCTCACCTCTGATTCAAACAGTCTGTTTTGGGGCGTTTCCCCTTTAAGACTTCAGTGTTAACACCCACTGTTATGATTGGCTAGTCAGTGCTGCTTATGCATAAATTATTAACGTTAATCATTTTGTATCACCTGTAGACTACACAATGCTCCACCACGTGAAACTTCGGTCTTCCGATCTTTTACCATCGTGTCAATTCTCAATTGATTTTGATTCATATGCGCGAGGGAGAGAGAGAGAGAGAGAGAGAGAGAGAGAGACAGAGAGAGAGAGAGAGACACACAGACAGACAGTTTGAAGGCGCGCACGCGGCCAGGGCTCTCTCTCTCTCTCTCTGCTTGTTCTTTCAGTAACATTCCCTGTCACACTCATCTCACTCATCGTTCAAATAAGGCTTTGGCGCGCTGCATATGCTGCAAATAAACTGCGTCCAACTGCTGTCCCTGACGTCTGGATCGTTCGGCAGTGTATTCAAACATGTTGTTTGTCCACAACAGGAACAGCACATCTGCGTGGCATCAGAGTCATCTTGTAAACAGACTCACTCGATGATGTGAAATGAGGCGTAGTTGTCCTGCGCTGGAGGCGGTTATATGCAAACGACTGGTACGTCACTTCTTACCGTGACGTCACTTCTAACCATGGATCCAGAACGAGCTGTATTTAGAGCTTGATTAAATAAATGCTTCGTTTATAATGGGGAGGACATCTTAAGCTATTAAACTTGCAGGAAGTTTTAATAGTACATAGATCTCTTATATACCAAAAGATCAAGGCAAATTTGGTTTCTCATGTCATGACCCCTTAAAGACCATAAAGGGATTTCTCTAGTTTATAAATAATACCCTCTCTCTTTTGATAACCCTCTGGTGGATTTATGTAGATCTCATAGTCTATGGGCGCGTGCAAGTACGCTGTTTTCACGTCCATTTGGTGCAGGAGTAAATTCTCCTGCGCTGCTTTCTGTAACACCACCCTTACACTTGTCAAATCTGCCGTGGGTGAAAACGTCTCCCCATAGTCTACTCCCATTCGCTGGCTGTAACCCTTAGCCACAAATCGTGCTTTGTATTTTTCCTTTCCATCTACATCGGCCTTGATAGAGTAAACCCATCTACCCCCCACTGTTTTCTTGCCTATTGGCAGTGTTGTCGGGGTAAAGGTTTTGTTCTCATTTAAGGACTGAATCTCCTCATCCATGGCTTTTATCCATTCCTTTGAATTAGCTCCTCAAAAGTCTGTGGAACGCCACACACCGCTCTGCAGCAGTAGTCTACCGTGATATGAACCTCATCACTACCACTATCTTCAGTTACCAAGACATCTAAGTAGCTCGGTGTTTTTCTTTCCCTAGTCGGATACCTCCTACTCTCGGGCTCATCACAGATATCACACTCTGTTGTGTTTGATTATGGTCACTACCCCTCGTTACTGCACCTGGACTATCATGTACATTTGTACCACCGTACACTTGTCTCTGGAACATTTTCTGTACACCTACTCTCTGTGGTCTCATTAGTCCCGGGTCTCACACTGTCATAGTCATCACTTAGATCCGGCTTACATGTCTGTGTCTGTTTTTTCACAGCTCCCTTACTCACAAGCTTCACTAGCCTATGTTTTTGCACTTTATTTGTATCTGGGTGATACACCAAATACTCAACGCATCCTCATCCCAAGGCGTCATATTCTGACACTTTGACAAAGCGTCTAAATCCAACGCCCATGGAACCCTTTAGCGTCAATATAACACGCAGAGATATGGGTAGGTTTAGGTCTGGTGTAGGGTTAGGGTTAGACCGCTAGGAGGCGCCTTCTGACCCATATATATCGGCGTCTCATATTGACGCTAAAGGGTGCCATGCGCGTTCGATATAGACGCTTTGGCAAAAGCGTCATTATATTACGCCTTGGGATGAGAACGGGCTGAAATACTTCGGGCTGTTCTTGTCATAACCTACAAAACGTCCCTGGTCACATCTGGAATCCAGTTTTCCCCTGTTTTGTTTGTACATGTAGCACTCCGATCCAAATTTGTACATTTTAGATACATTAGGCTTCTTATCTGTTAACAACTCATTAGGAGTCCGCCCTGTACGTCTGTTAAAGCACCTGTTGCGTACCATTGCTGCTGTTTGGACTGCGTAGGTCCATAGCTGCTTTGGTACACTTTCGATTATCATGCACCTGCCCATCTCAAAAAGAGTACGCCATCCCCTCTCTGCAGGTCTGGTGTGGGGAATACGGAGCTGACGTTTCATGTCTAATTTTATTTTTCCTCAACAGTGCTTGGAAATCACCGCACGTAAACTCTGTTCCGTTGTCAGACCTGATTCACCTCACTTTCCCGTAAGAAACTTTGCTAGAAACTTTTCAGTAGCCTGTACTGTATCACTTTTCTTCTGTAGAAAATATACAAACACTGCGCTTGAGTAATCGTCAGTAAATGACTGTACGTATTTGTACCCATCTATTGACTCTGTGGCTACTGGACCTGCAAGGTCTGTGTGTACCATTAGTAAGGGAGCCTTTGCTCTGGCATCAGGGTCCCTATTTCTGGTTTGGGCAAACTTTCCCTTAATACACACCTCACACTCTTGTTCAGGTCTGCCTGTTTTGCCCTTGATTTCCATACCTTCCACAACATTTTGCAGCCTAAGAACATCGTCATAGTTACATTAGACTCAGCTTCAGTATGCAGATAATACAGCCTACCATACACGTGTATGTTAAATCTGGTACCGTCTCTGGCTATCAGAGCGTCTTTATCTTCTTCAAAGACAACCGTAGCCCCACTTGTTGTCGCTGCCTTCACTGAGAAGATGCTCTGGGGGTACGACGGTACGAACAAAGCGTCTTTCAGCACTGCCTTGTGTCGCTGTCCTCCGCTGTCTGTGAGGGAAACCTCAGCATTTCCCCTCCGCTGAGCGATCCCGCTGCATCGGGTGCCATCTGCCAGTTCGACACTGTGCGTTTCGGGCCTAAACGCGCTGTCGAAGCTCTTGAACAGGGTCATGTCCGTGATGATATGAGAGGTAGCCCCCGTGTCCACCATCAGACCATCTACATGCCGGCTGCCGCTGGATACTGGTCCCTCCGTCTCTCATCTTGAACACGTAGTCTTCTGCTTCTTCTGAGGCTTTACTCGCACCATCCTATTTGTTCTTACGTCTACATGTGGCGTCTTTGTGTGTGTCACTTCTGCAAAGACTACACCATGTTTTCTGTCGACACACAGTACTGTGCAAAAGTTTTAGGCAGGTAAGATTTTTAAAGTTTTTAAAAGAAGTCTCTTCTGCTCACCAAGGCTGCAATTATTTGATAAAAAATACAAAAAAAAACAGTAATATTGTGAAATATTATTACAATTTAAAACAGCGGTTTTCTATGTGAATATATAGTGAAGTGTAATTTATTTCTGTGACCAAAGCTGAATTTATCATCATCATTACTCCAGTCTTCAGTGTCACATGATCCTTCAGAAATCAGGATAATATGATGATTTGATGCTCAAGAAACATTTATGATTATTATCAGTGTTGAAAACAGTTTTTTACATTTTTATTTCATGATGCTATGATGAATAGAAACTAAAAAAGAACAGCATTTATCTGAAATCTAAAGCTTTTGTAACATTAAACTCTACCCTTCAAAAGTTTGGGGTCAGTAAGAATTTAAATTTTATTTTTGGGGGAAAGAAATATAATAAATCAATACTTTTATTCATCAAGGATGAGTTAAACTGATCAAAAGTTACAGTATAAGACATTTATAATGTTAGAAAATATTCTATTTTAAATAAACGCTGTTCTTTTGAACTTTCTATTCATCAAAGAATTTTGAAAAAAAAAAATTGTACACAACTGTTTTCAACATTGAAAATAATAATGAATGTTTTTTGAGCATCAAATCATCATATTATCCTGATTTCTGAAGGATCATGTGACACTGAAGACTGGAGTAATGATGATGATAAATTCAGCTTTGATCACAGGAATAAATTACACTTTACTGTATATTCACATAGAAAACAGCTGTTTTAAATTGTAATAATATTTCACAATATTACTGTTTTTTTTTTTGTATTTTTTATCAAATAATTGCAGCCTTGGTGAGCAGAAGAGACTTCTTTTAAAAACTTAAAAAATCTTACCAGCCTAATACTTTTGCACAGTACTGTACTTTCGCTCTGTGGCCTTTGGTGCCACACTTGAAACACACCGTCTCTGTGTCGTCCTTGGTCCAGCCACGTGCGTTCGTCTTGGCGGGCCGCCGTCCGGCTTTCCGTTTGCCTTCAGAAGCGATGTCAACGTGGTGTACAAGTTGATTATACGGGGCTTTCCCACTCCCTGCATAATACTCTCTCAATATTCCCAGAGCTTTTCTTCCATCGTTGGGCGCATCCCTCATAACTAATGAGAGGCTTTTATACAGTCTCCGTTATTTTCCACTGGCAGCTGCAGAACAATCATAGCGATTTCCCCTAAACAATAGGCTGGTCTACATTGGTTACTTATATAGGCTCTATAACACGTCTCGGGGTTAATATTAATCAGATGTGAAATGTCCAGATTTGTAGAAACCCAATTATCCGTTCATTAAAATGCAGCTCGATACTTGGGTGATATCTAACTGAAATTATGGAATATAAACATTAAACTATAGGCTACAGTTTCATAACGCGTGCGAAATTGAAAGTAAAATGATGAGTCTGGGGTAAAGACCAAGGCCGTAACCAGGGTTTGAAAATTAGTGAGGTCCGGGGTGAGGTGTAAAGAATTGTGCTATAATAACATGCAATATACACTCCATATAGCCTAAACTTAAAAATAAACAGACATGTAGATGTGTGTGAAAAGCAATACCAGTGTTTGTCACAGAATTTTTTGGTAAAGCTGTAGTGAGTGGACCTCTGTCCCTCTAGGGGGGTTCGGGGGCATGCTCCCCCGTAAGAAAATTTTGTGCTTTTTAATGTTAAATTCATCAATTTGGTGCACTCTGAGAGTTCAAAATAAAAAGCTCTAACCCATATTCAGTGTGAAAATTAAAGAAAAATTCAAACCTCTTTTAGTTACAGCGTCTGTCTACATTACACTACATCAGGGGTACTCAAGTTCAGATGCCAAGGGGGCCACATGTAAACTAAAATGTGAAGGGCCACACAAGTTACAACTTGCGTCGTAAAACTTTGATAATATTTACAGTTTTTACTTATTTAAAAATGCAGTTTGTTACCTATCTTGCTAGGCAAGTCTTGTTAGTCTTTGTCAAAGTAATGCTGAACATGAAATAATTTAAATCTGGAACAAGAAAGTGTATTAACAATTATCTTGTGATATTAATGCAAAAAAATGAGTTCATACTCAAGAGTATTAAAAAACATCATTGCTAGTGAAGTCTTGCTAGTATTTGTCCTATTTAAAAAAGGCTAATACTGAACGTGAAAATAAAAAATCTGGAACAAAAAAAAGTGAATTAAGTTTTCTAGCAATATTAATTAACTTAGTAAAAAAAAAAAAGTTCTTACTCAAACAGAGTATTAAAAACCTTGCAAGGTAAGTATTGCTAGTCTTTGTTCAATTTAAAGAAATACTGAACATGAACATAAAAAAGTAGATTAACATGAAATAGATTTAAAAAGTATTAACACAAAAATTTGTTAATACTCAGAGTATTAAAAACCTCAAAATGTATACAAAAATCATTGAGCAAATAGATGCTATTTCTCAAGCCCTGATGAAAAGTAGGCTAGTCCTTATTCCAAGTGGGAAATCTGAGTCTACACTCTTTTTACCAGTGATTTCAGGTCTAGCTGTTGCTCACTGGAGCTGCAAGACAGTCAAATGTCTGTCAGTTAGACGTGAACGCTGCTTTGACTTTATCATTCCCATTTTGTTGTTTGATTAATATTAAGTGCACAGACGGCATTAGGTTTATTACGCACTGTCACATTAAGACCGAGTGTGCAGTTACCAGAAAATCACGATGATCATTGTGTTTGTCTTACCGAATGTGGTATCTTCCTGTCAGCAATTACAGTTTTTCTAAAAACTTTTTTTATTAATACCGACAGTAAAACGTTACCAGATATTGCTACAAAAAACAAGCAAAAATAAATAAATAATAATATTCCGAAATAAGTTCAAAGCATGTGTTTTGGAAATAAGATTGATATATCACGAACCCTAACATGCAACTTTCCACTTAAATAACTTCCTAAAGTGTGACATTAAATCAGAAAAACAAGTCCAGAAGTCTACACTGCCACCTTTCCATTAGGTGGATCTGGCAACACGATCTGGCACTCGCGCCCTCAAAGCCGTTCACTGCGCAGCAAAATTAATTGCAAACCCTCATATGAGGTGGTTTAAACTTCTAATTAATCTTTCAGAGAGCTTGAAATTTAATTTTTTAAGGTAAAAAAATGACCGAGGTCCGGACCTCGGTGACCTCATAGCTGGCTACGGCCATGGTAAAGACATTCATGTTTGACAAATAGTTGAGCACAATTTATTCTCATTAGAATTACGAAAGATCAAATAAAGGCAGAAAGTCACATTTTGTCTCTGTTTTGGCGCTTGAGCACGACATTATTGCAGAGCTGATGACTGTGTAATGATGTCTGTTCATCACTGCGATCACCGGAAGAAGAGAAACAGTCACGTGACGCTGTCCTTCCTTCATTTATAACAGGTAAGGAACCGAGATGGTCCTCACTGCAGAACATGAAATCCACAGGGAGGAGTCGGATCCAGATCCAACTCCTCCCACCTTATAATCCCACCCCTCAGATCTGGATCCGACTCCGCCCCCTGGATCTCGTGTTCTGCAGTGAGGTGCTACTGGAGGAACCATGTGTTTAAATCAAGTCAGGTTTATTTGTGCAGAGCTTTTCACAAAATCTTTTCAAAGCAGCTATACAAAGTATATTACCAGAACATGATAAACTATCATTACTCTAAATGCTCATAAGATTATAAGTTCTGGTGCTCTTTCTCAAAAACTCAATAAGTGAATATTGAGCATTGAAAGCAAAATAACAGAACCAATTCATAACAGAAATACCACCAAGTCAATTTACATACACTGTAAACATTTTCATTTTATATTGTACTCATGTCTCAACAATATCTGTAAATTAACAACTCGGCAGTAATTTATGACATTGACAAATTAGCCTATAGCAATTCACTTTTTTTTATACAAAAAACATTACCTTTTTAATTCAGTATTTTTTTCTGTTTTCTTAAATTTTAAGAAACATTTTAAAGATTTTAAATTTGATCAGATGATAAAACTGTCGAATGACTAGCAGCTAAAAAAAAACCTTCTGAAATTAAAGTAAGTGCACCTATTAAACGCAATATATTGTTGTAAACATTATCATTACTATAGTGGAACAATAAAACAAAACATTTAGAACATTTTAATATTTATTGCACAGACCACAACCAGCCAACAAATAAGTCTAACAATAAATTATGCTTCTTAAGAAATGTACCAAAAATGAATTAAAAATAAATAAATAATATGAATATATACACATACACACACTCGTTGTACTGCAAATTAAAATGATAAAACTGTCACACAACTTAGACATACTGTATAGTCTACTTGAAGTATTTTGTTCCTCACAATAGTAAACTGTTTAACAAGACGCGCTCTCAATATAATACTGAATCTACCGAAAATAAATAATAATCAAATCTAAAATTTGGGGGTTTATTTTTATAACATACAGAGAATGTCATCATCAGAGGTTATTTAAGGAAAATTCTAGTCGTGTTTTCCATACGTGTTCACAACCTTAACACATTGCAGATGACACCAATGTGCTACAGAGATTAATCTAATGCTGAAATGTGTAATTTGAGCATAATATAGTTTGTTTATAAACATACACACTAAGAACTGAGCTGGACGATGACGTCACCGTTTTGTCCAGAAAACTCTCTTAAAGCTTTGATGACATAAACTGATGAACAATCTGACGGAGACAGAGTTCATGATGAGTCTTGAAGATGAAAGTCCCTAAAATAAAAACAGTTGTACATGCTGTTAAAGATCTGACTTTGTTAATAGGACAAACTTATAAAAAGCATGCGTACATTTGTGGCCATGAGTTGCTTTAGTGATGAAGAATATCCAAAACTGGCAAGTATGTATTTAAATAGAGCATTATGATAAATAACTTACATATTGCTCTCACTTGAGCTGCTTGTGTCTGTTTTATTCTCTCAGCTTCTGCGTGTTTGATTTATACTGGAAAAAAAGTACATTCATTTTTTTAAATAATAAAGTAGGGTTTATAAATATCGGAGAAACACTAAAATGTTCTTTGGACTTTAACATAGTAAATACATTCAATGTTTTATCACAAATATGTACAGTACTGTGCAAAAGTTTTAGATCGGTATGATTTTTTATGTTTTTAAAAGAAGTCTCTTCTGCTCACCAAGGCTGCAATTATTTGATAAAAAAAAACAAAAAAAAAACAGTAATATTGTGAAATATTATTACAATTTAAAACAGCGGTTTTCTATGTGAATATATAGTGAAGTGTAATTTATTCCTGTGATCAAAGCTGAATTTATCATTATCATTACTCCAGTCTTCAGTGTCACATGATCCTTCAGAAATCAGGATAATATGATGATTTGATGCTCAAGAAACATTTATGATTATTATCAATGTTGAAAATAGTTTTTTACATTTTTATTTCATGATGCTATGAAAAAAATGTATCTTAAAATTTTGCACAGTACTGTATAATGCATAATTCATAAAGAAAGCCTGTCTACATAATACATGCATAATGTGCATTAGTAGAACATGACATCATCTGCTTAAAAGAGGCAAATACTGTAACATAAACAGAAGAGTAATGGGATACATATTAAACATTTCACATCATAATATCATAAGTACAATATAATGAAAATGAACATTTTATTTTAAAAAAAAATATAAAAAAAAAGTAAATTTCTATAAAATATTCTTTAAATGTACGTACTTGGTCGTGTCTTGATATAATATATATTATTTCAAATAATTTCATGAACAAAAGAGAAGAATATGAAACAGGCTAATGTAATCATTGAAAGACTGCTAGATATTACAGTACGAATGAGACATTGGTAATATCTTAATAATATCAGAACATAAACTAGATTGGGAGAGCTCACCTCCTCATCATCATCATCATCATGCAGCCGGACACACTGAAACATGTTTAGATGTGTTGAACTGTTGAAGAGTGCTGATATGAACCGTTCTGCTCTGTGGACACAGATGATGGAGAATGATGACTGAACAACTGGCCGTATACAACAAATCTCAAAATCTCAGAGTAAAATAAACACTAATCTGCTACTATATTTAATATGGTCCACCTTCTGGTCTCTGATCCAGAGCCGTCTCGTCAGCCGGATGTGGAAATGTTTCTTCAGTTGTTCAGTGTACATGAACACAGCAGTGATGATGAGGATGATGAAGACTTTCTCAGGCTGACTTTATCAGCTGTCATGAATGTAACAGTGCTTTTAGCCCATCATTTGTTCCATCTTTGAATCCTCTTTTATTCTTCACTGATTATACTCTTCTTCTTATCTGTCTTTAGTTTTGTTTTCTTGTCACTTCTCAATCGTGCTTCTAGTTCTCATTCTGCTCTAATTCTCTCTTCGGTCTCAGTGTTTCCAGTGAAAATATTGATGGCCCTTCAAATGCTGCCGTGACTCTCTTCTGTCTCCTTCATCCCTCTTTCAGTCTTCTCATGTCTGTTTTTCCTCTTGATGTTTCCGACTCATTGATTGAAGTGTGTCTCATCTTCATCTTGGTGGACCTTCAAACTCTGCTCTGATTATCTCCTCCGTTTCCTTTATCACTCTCTCAATCTCCTCTTGTAGTTCAATCTGCATTTCCTTACGTATCATTTCCACATGTTCCATTTCCACATGTTCCATTTCCACATGTTCCATTTCCACAAGTTCCATTTCCACATGTTCCATTTCCACATGTTCCATTTCCACATGTTCCATTTCCACATGTTCCATTTCCACAAGTCCCATTTCCACATGTTCCATTTCCACATGTTCCATTTCCACATGTTCCATTTCCACAAGTCCCATTTCCAGAAGTCCCATTTCCAGAAGTCCCATTTCCAGAAGTCCCATTTCCAGAAGTCTCATTTTTATACGTCCCATTGCCATATGTCTCATTACCATACGTCTCATTTCCATAGGTCTCATTTCCACATGTCTCATTTCCATACGTCTCATTACCATACGTCTCATTTCCATACGTCTCATTTCCATAGGTCTCATTACCATATCCATATGTCTCATTTCCATTTCCATATGTCTCATTTCCATATCTCTTATACTTCTCATTGAAAGCATCCGGTAGACTTGTTCAAACTCCTCCTGTCGTTCCTCCTGTCGTTTCTCCACTCGTTGTTTTCTCTCTTCCACTCTCAGTCTCATTTCTTTAAGTCTTTCTAGTAAAAATCTTGGTGGACCTTTAAACTCTGCTCCTATTATCTCCTCTGTCTCCTTTATCACTCTCTCAATCTCCTCTTGTAGTTTTATCTGCATTTCAATATATCTCCTTGAAATATGTCGGCCAAAGATTCTATCAAACTTATCCAGTCCTTCCTCCAGTCGTTCCTCTCCTTGTTGTATCCTCTCTTCCACGCTCAGTCTCATTGCTTTAAGTCTTTCTAGTAAAAAATTTGGTTGACCTTCAAACTCTTCTCCGATTATCTCCTCTGTCTCCTTTATCGCTCTCTCAATCTCCTCTTGTAGTTTTCTCTGCATTTCCATATTATATCTCCATGGTAAAAACGGGTGAAATAATCCTCTCCTCCCCTCTTGTTGTTTCCTGTCTTCCTCTCTCAGTCTCATTGCTTTAAATCTTTCTAGTAAAAATTTTGTTGGACCTTTAAACTCTGTTCTGACTCTCTCCTCTGTCTCCTTTATCGCTCTCTCAATCTTCTCTTGTTTTCTCTGCATTTCCTTATGTATCATTTCCATATGTATTTGGGCATATGTATGGTAATATTCATGTATCCCTGATGAATGGCAGTGGTCTGAGAATCTCTCAAACTCCTCCTGTCGTTCCTTCTGTTGTTGCTCCTGTCGTTCCTCCTCTTGTTGTTTCCTCTCTTCCACGCTCAGTCTCATTGCTTTAAGTCTTTCTAGTAAAAATCTTGGTGGACCTTTAAACTCTTCTCCTATTATCTCTTCTGTCTCCTTTATCACTCTCTCAATCTCCTCTTGTAGTTTTCTCTGCATTTCCATATACATCATTGATGAAATCCGGTGGCCAAATAATCTCTCAAACTCCTCCTGTCGTTCCTCCCCTTGTTGTATCCTCTCTTCCACGCTCAGTCTCATTGCTTTAAGTCTTTCTTGTAAAAATCTCGGTGGACCTTCAAACTCTGCTCTGACTCTCTCCTCGGTCTCCTTTATCACTCTCTCAATCTCCTCTCGTCTTTGTTTCTCCACTTGTTGTTTTCTCTCTTCCTCTCTCAGTCTCATTTCTTTAAGTCTTTCTAGTAAAAATCTTGGTGGACCTTCAAACTCTGCTCTGACTCTCTCCTCTGTCTCCTTTATCACTCTCTCAATCTCCTCTCGTCTTTGTTTCTCCACTTGTTGTTTTCTCTGCATCTCCACACGCATATGGATTTTCATTTCCATAAGCATTGCTAAAGGTCTCCTTGATGAACGCAGGTGGTCAAGGATTCTCTCAAACTCCTCTTGTCGTTTCCTATCTTCCTCTCTCCATCTCATTGCTTTAAGTCTTTCTTGTAAAAATCTTGGTGGACCTTCAAACTCTGCTCTGACTCTCTCCTCTGTCTCCTTTATCGCTCTCTCAATCTCCTCTTGCCTTTGTTTCTCGTCACGTTGTTTTCTCTCTTCTCGTCTGAATCTCTGAGTATCTTCAAGCATCTGATGACTGTAGTGTCCTCCTCCATTCTGCTCTATCATTGTGTCAATCTTCTGCAGTAGATCATTCACCTGATGTCTGTTATTCTCATCTCTATTGTTGAAGACGTGAAATCTGCCTCCACACTGACCAACTACATCTCTTAATCTACAGTTCTCCTGAAGGAGTTTCTCAATGGGCTTTCCTTTTAGCTGATCTCCACGAGTGAAGAGAATGATGGAGTATTTTAACACCTCCTGACCAAAGAGTGTTTTAATCCTCTGAGGAATCTGCTGATCCTCCTCAGTAAATCTGACATCTAGTCCAAACACAATGAGAAAAGCGTGAGGTCCAGGACTGGATAAATAAACACTTCTCATGATCTCCTTCTCTAACTCTTCAGAGTTCAGCTCTGTGTGATATAGTCCAGGAGTATCAACTACAGACACAGATCTGCCTGAAACAGTGGCGTGTTTCTCTGAACATTCACAGGTCACTGAGTTTGTACTCCTTAAGGATCTAAACTCTCTCTGTCCTAGTATTGTGTTTCCAGCTGCACTCTTCCCAACACCAGTTCGACCCAGAAGAACAATCCGTTTGGAGGTGTCATCACTGACAGATAATCGTACGATTCGTGGTGAACCTGCAAAATAAACAAAAGCACAGATATACAGAAGAACAAAGACATAAATCACACAAACAGTGCTTTATGTTTTTCAGGCAAGTCTAAAACGATTTGGGTATAGAAATGGAACAAATCATCTTCAATGCATTTATTAAATATAATAAATATATAATTAATCTTTGTTCAAGCTGCAAAAGTGATTTTCTTTTTGTCTTTTATTGTTCAAATAACATAAATGACAGACGGCTGCAGGTTTATTCGGCTGATGTCACTTTAGGAGTTGATACAATGATTTTCTTAAATGCTTAAGTTCACTGAAGGGGGTTTTCATGTTTTCCTTTTTCTTTAGTGTTATGTTGTGGTTTGTGACTGAATAAGATCTGTGAAGTTACAAGGCTCAAAGTCTCCCACAAAAAGATTTATCTAAAAGAAGGTAAATCTAGACCGAGCTAAAACGCCTCGATCGAATCCTCCGTCACTCGGTGGAAGTATTTGCATAATGCCGTCCAAAGGCTATGTAGGGTTTGAAGGCGCACCAAACACAAATTAATCTTCCGTGTGATTCATTCAAGCATAATTCCACACGAACTCAACACTCCAGACCTCAAATCAACATTCCAGAACCATAAGCCCCTTTCACACAGCGCGATGATCCCGGCAAATTGCCAGAACGCCTTCTGTGTGAACGCAAACACGACCCGGGATTGATGCCGGGTTGAGGACCGTAACATTGCCGGGATCAGTCCCGGAACGTGTCCTGTGTGAACAAAAGCCATGACCAATGCCGTAAGAGGTGTGTTATAGTGATGACGCATGTGCCATTGCGCGACTCTGTTGCTCTTAGAAGAAAGTTTGTGTTTGTGTTCTTCAACAAAGAAAGAACAAATGTCTGCAAACTGGACCGAAGCCGAGACCAGGAGCTCCTCACTATCCGCGCTGAGAGCGTTCGCCAGCTTTGCGGAACTGTATGCGTGTGAACGAGTCACATCCCTACGGATGATATTATTAAACCCTGCAACTGCTGACTATGAAAGAAACGGACTACACTGTGTCAGTGAGATCTGTGTATTAAGAGTTCAAATATCAAACTTTCTATCAGATCTCCACGAGTGAAGAGAATGATGGAGTATTTTAACACTACCTTCACATGACATCATCTCAGACTGAGACATCATCCTCTTCCACTCAGAGATCGTTGGAAGTATTTCGCTCACAGACTGAGACATCGGTGGAAGTAGTCTGTACTCTAGACTCTCCCCTAGAGTCGCCTTCGGTTTTGCTCCTTTTTCTGTATAAAAAGATATAGAAAAAATTTAATAGTATTTTCAACATTCACTTTACTCTGTGGTTGGACAGAGATTCAGCCGTTACAGTCTTAGTGAAATAAACATTTCAGCTTTTTCCAGACACTTTACATACAATAACAATAAATGTAATCACATCTGTAAATAACTTAAACACTAGATTTTGGGGGGAAAGTGTGCAGAACATTTATGCCATAATAAACCAAACTGTGATGAGTAAAACATTATAATACAGATATCTCTCTCTGTAACTCAGTCTTGCTGTGACACTGTGTTTGAATCTCTAAAGACTTTCACAATTTGTCCCTGATGTGTTACAAAGAATATTTTCTCTCTTCTCGTCTGAAACTCTCAGCATCTAGCGAAACGATCGGTCATTTAAAAAATAAATAAAAAAAGTGTAAGTTTTATAAGAGCAAATGCTCGCCTTGCTCTGTTCTGTGATGCGCGTTTGTGACTCACGTAATAACCAATTACGTGGAAATTAGGGATGCTCATTTCGGTTAATTTTCCCGACCGACAACCGCCACTTGTTAATCGATTATTAACCGCTAACTGATAAGATTGAATTGGCATTAAATAAAAATAAAATTGACGCGTATCTGTGACCCATTAAAAATATATTTTAAAAAATGGGTTCAAAGTGTTTATTTTAACGTGCAAACAGCAAACAGCAGCATACAGAACAGATCAACAGAACCTGGATTCAGATCAAATTTTCACGCACCTGCTGCATTTCTGACAGTGACAACAGAGAAAAAAAGAATAAAATAATATAAATAAAAAACATAAAATAAGCCTACAATAAATATATATATTTTTAGCTTAAATAATTAACAAATTACAATGACAAAAAGAAAACACTGAATCAGTTTGAAGCGGTGAAAAACCGGCATTTTTTTTTTCTCCATCAGACTACGTTTTTCCGTCAAAAAAAAATAGCAGGCCTACCTCAATCCACAGCTTGTCTAGTTTTGGTCTTAAAAAGTAGCATTACAGTCTACATACTGTTGGGTAAGTCTGGAGCACAGAGAGAAAACACCGTCTCCGATGGCACAGCTGATGTTCGTGAATACAGATAACGTCTCGCTGGAGTGGCCAGCTTCGGGAAGCGCCTTTCATTTGCTTGTGGGTGTTTGCTTCGCAAGTGATATTGCATTGTACTTGCACTACTGCTTTATTTTAATACCGCGTAGCATATTTTGCAAGTAACTTCGTCGCCCTTTCTGTCGAAATTGTCCCACATAGTAGCTACTTCTTGTCGCTCGCTTCATTTTGCTTGCTCAGGGAGAATATGACTGTTGGCGCGTGTAGTTGCGCATATCGATGCGCCCAGTGAGTTAACAAATATTGGTTATATATAGTATGTATTTTTTTTTTTTTAACCATGAAGCAAAAAAATATATAAATTTTTTTTTAAACCGTTTAACTGATAGTATTAACCGGTCAAAATTTTTACTTTCGGTTAACGGTTAAACGGTCAATATGAGCATCCCTAGTGGAAATGTATTATTTATTTTTGAAATGACCGATCGTTTCGCTTGATAAGACCCTTATTCATCGTCTGGTATCGTTTATCGTCTGGTAAGCTGCACTGAAACTCTCATTTTCATATTAAACTGTTTGGGTCCTGTTGAAGTCCATTATATGGAGAAAAATCCTGGAATCTTTTCATCAAAAACCTTCATTTCTTTTCGACTGAAGAAAGAAAGACATGGACATCTTGGATGACATGGGGGGAGGAAATTATCAGCAAAAGTTTTTTAAAAATTGAACTAATCCTTTAGTAAGTCATTGAATCTTTGACTCAACCGATTCATTCAAAACGCTAAATCATTCAGTAATGCGGTTGTGTGTTGCGGTGAGATGCGCTGAGATGCGCGGTGAGATCTTTGTTTAGAACTATTTTCTCAAATAGAATAAAAACAGTCAATATTCTGTATAAAATGTAAGTGAATTGATATTAATTACTTGCTTATTGAACTGTCATAGGAAATCAGTGTCACATTTTCAATTGTGATGGTATTCAGCACTCGTGGTCGTGTGATGTTGCTTAAATGTATCATATCATATGTTATAAATATAGTGATTGAAAAATCCATGTGGAGTTTTTATATGTTCATTAAAGGTGTATTGCGCAACTTTTCATGTAAAAAATACCTGTTTTTCTATCCTATACATGCTTAAAGAACTGCCTGATGGGCTGAATGAGCCCTTCTCTGCTCACTGAGATCACCTCTATAATCCTGTACAGTAAAATATATAAGAGGGATTCGGGCTCGAATTTGAGACTGGGCGTGACGTCATGCGCGTTCACGCTTTGCACCTTTAAGTTTCTTTGTGTGAACGCGCTCATTGATTAACATGCACGCCGAAAAAAATATGCGCTGCTCGCTTGCGGTGTGAAACAGCCGTTATTAGTAAACACAAGTACGAACATGATTTATTTTCATCACTAATTATCATAGTAGAACAGCTTTCTCAAGCAGTTTGTACAATTTGGAAACAGGAGATAACCCCGGCTGCTCCCGACGAGCTGGATGGTGCCTTGCATGGCTGACACCGCCGTCGGTGTATGAATGAGTGTGTGAATGGGTGAATGAGAGGCAAGATGTAAAGTGCTTTGGTGGCCCAGTGGGTCTGTGAAAGCGCTATATAAATGCAGTCCATTTACCATTTAACAATATTCTTGTTTGCCGTAACCTGACCGACCGTCAATTTAGGACCGACCCAATTATTATTATTATTTTATATTTTATGATTTAGTCCGCCAGTTGTAAACTTGCGTTAAGACCGACTGATTTTTTTTTACTCTTCAAACAACAATACAAATGCAATTAAATACTAATTATATTTTAGTAAGTATTGTGAATATAAATTGCCTAGGCCTACATACAAACGTAGGCTACGTTCTTTCTTTTAAATAAAAACCTGTGGCGTCATCTATGATTATGTTTACACCATTTTACTATGTCCCTTCAGATGATGCGTAGAACGAGGCACATCCCTACGGATGATATTATTAAACCCTGCAACTGCAGACTATGAAAGAAACTGACAACATTGTGTCAGTGAGATCTGTGTATTAAGAGTTCAAATATCAAACTTTCTATCAGATCTCCACGAGTGAAGAGAATGATGGAGTATTTTAACACTACCTTCACATGACATCATCTCAGACAGAGACATCGGAGACATCATCTCAGACAGAGACATCATCCTCTTCCTCTCAGACAGAGACCTCATCATCATCCTCTTCACCCCAGACCGAGACCTCATCGTCGTCCTCACTGTGGTTGGACAGAGATTCAGCCGTTACAGTCTTAGTGAAATAAACATTTCAGCTTTTTCCAGACACTTTACATACAATAACAATAAATGTTTTATTCTAATCACATCTGTAAATACAGTAGCTTAAACACTAGATTTTGGGGGAAAAAGTGTGCAGAACATTTATCATGTCATGCAGGAGAAATAAATAAGCCATAATAAACCAAACTGTGATGAGTAAAACATTATAATACAGAGATCTCTCTCTCTGTAACTCTGTCTTGCTGTGACGCTGCATTTGAATCTCTAAAGACAGTCAGTGAGAGCAGACTTTCACAATTTGTCTTAAATATTTATAATATATTGTATAATAACGACTCACTCACCAATTGTGTTAGGGTATGTTGAATATATTTTTGTAAGCAGCTCTTGAACTTGTCCCTTTGGCTTGTTGTTGAACACATGGTATCTCTGATCATATTTCTGAACGAGTCTCTTCAGTGGTTCAGTCTCATTGATGAATTCATCTATTGACTTATTTTCGTCCTCCAGTTGATCTCCTCTGGTGAAGAGAATCCAGGTTTTCTTCAAGCGCTCTTCTCCTAACAGCTTCTCAATCTTCTCCACAGTTTCTCTCTCTTTTCCAGTGAATCTGTCAGCTTTGATGACCAGCAGAAACACACAGAGATCTGATTCACAGCTCTGAAGAACATTTGCATAAATCTTCTGAATCTCCTCTTCACTCAGGTCTGTGTGGGATAATCCTGGTGTGTCATAAACAGTGACTCGTCGTCCATCAACAGTCCCAGATTCAACAGCAACATCTTGTGTGACTGAAATTGAGCTTTTCTTTGATTGAAAAGCTTTTCTTCCCAGTATTGTGTTTCCTGATGCACTCTTCCCAGCTCCTATTTTTCCCAGTAACACCAAATTCAGACCTTCAATCCTTTCTGCCATTTTCAAGATGTGGCCTAAAGCTAAAACGTGCTGCAAGACAAAAATTAACACACATTTATCAAAAATCTCAGACATTTCCTTTAGTACATGTAGTACATGAGAATGCTTACGTGAGGACCTACTGGCACGGTCTCAAATCGTTGATCTGTCTTTTCTTGGTGCTTCACTGTATTTGATTCCATCATCATTATCATCATGATCTAAAAAGTTCTTACAATTCCCCCAAATTGACCCTTCGCAGGGAGTTTGATTGACAGGCGATCTGACCAATCATAATCCACCATTTTGTCCGACAAAGCCATCAGGAGCGTTAATATATTAACGTTGGTGGATGTGAACTTAAAGGACAACTCCGGCGCAAAATGAACCTTTGGTCTAGGGATGGGCGATATGGCCTAAAATCCATATTGCGATATACATAGCAGCCTCTTGTGATAACGATATATATCACGATATATAAAATTATAATAGGGTCTATGTAACCTTTTCTGAAATGGTACTAAGGAAAGCCAAACTGCTAAATGTATTTAACGTTGCATTTCATGTAGTTTTGAGAACATGTATTGTGCAAAACTGTAATTATACAAAATGCTGCAGATAAATAAAATTCAACTACACTAGCTGCAGAGACTTGAACAAAGAAAAAGCTTAAAGTATTGGGTTTCTTTCCTTTAGTGCACGTCTGTTTCACACATACTCTGTGTGCAGTGTGTATCAATCAATCAAGTATATTTATATAGCGCTTTTCACAATACAGATTGTATCAAAGCAGCTTCACAGTATCAATCAAAACAACAATGTTCGTTTGTTAGTGGAAAAAATCCACGTTTGGTAGGGCTGATCAGTGGTATTAATGATTGATTGGTTAATTGATTTGAATATCCCCAACTGAGCAAGCCAAAGGCAACAGTGGCAAGGAACCGAAAAACTACATCAAGTGACCCAATGGTGTCCTAAAACTCCATCAAGTGACCCAATGGTGTCCTAAAACTCCATCAGGTGACCCAATGGTGTCCTAAAACTCCATCAGGTGACCCAATGGTGTCCTAAAACTCCATCAGGTGACCCAATGGTGTCCTAAAACTCCATCAAGTGACCCAATGGTGTCCTAAAACTCCATCAAGTGACCCAATGGTGTCCTAAAACACCATCAGGTGACCCAATGGTGTCCTAAAACTCCATCAAGTGACCCAATGGTGTCCTAAAACTCCATCAAGTGACCCAATGGTGTCCTAAAACTCCATCAAGTGACCCAATGGTGTCCTAAAACTCCATCAGGTGACCCAATGGTGTCCTAAAACTCCATCAGGTGACCCAATGGTGTCCTAAAACTCCATCAGGTGACCCAATGGTGTCCTAAAACTCCATCAAGTGACCCAATGGTGTCCTAAAACTCCATCAAGTGACCCAATGGTGTCCTAAAACACCATCAGGTGACCCAATGGTGTCCTAAAACTCCATCAAGTGACCCAATGGTGTCCTAAAACTCCATCAAGTGACCCAATGGTGTCCTAAAACTCCATCAAGTGACCCAATGGTGTCCTAAAACTCCATCAGGTGACCCAATGGTGTCCTAAAACTCCATCAAGTGACCCAATGGTGTCCTAAAACTCCATCAAGTGACCCAATGGTGTCCTAAAACTCCATCAGGTGACCCAATGGTGTCCTAAAACTCCATCAAGTGACCCAATGGTGTCCTAAAACTCCATCAGGTGACCCAATGGTGTCCTAAAACTCCATCAAGTGACCCAATGGTGTCCTAAAACTCCATCAGGTGACCCAATGGTGTCCTAAAACTCCATCAGGTGACCCAATGGTGTCCTAAAACTCCATCAAGTGACCCAATGGTGTCCTAAAACTCCATCAGGTGACCCAATGGTGTCCTAAAACTCCATCAGGTGACCCAATGGTGTCCTAAAACTCCATCAAGTGACCCAATGGTGTCCTAAAACTCCATCAGGTGACCCAATGGTGTCCTAAAACTCCATCAGGTGACCCAATGGTGTCCTAAAACTCCATCAGGTGACCCAATGGTGTCCTAAAACTCCATCAGGTGACGCAATGGTGTCCTAAAACTCCATCAGGTGACCCAATGGTGTCCTAAAACTCCATCAAGTGACCCAATGGTGTCCTAAAACTCCATCAGATGACCCAATGGAGAAAAAAAACCCTTGGGAGAACCCAGGCTCAGTCGGGGGCCAGTTCTCCTCTGGTGTTTATGAACTAGAGGCCGGATTTACAGTAACTGTAAGATAAAAAAATGTATATGAATGCCTGGCTGAAGAGATGCGTCTTTAGTCTAGTTTTAAACTGGGAGAGCGAGTCTGAGCAACGAACAATATCAGGAAGGCTATTCCAGAGCTTCGGAGCTAAATGTGAAAATGCTCTCCCTCCTTTGGTGGATCTGGATATCCTAGGAATGACCAGAAGCCTTGAATTTAGTGATCTTAAAGAGAACGATGGATTATAGGGCGATAGAAGATCCGTTAAATAGACTGGAGCTAAACCATTTAGAGCTTTATAAGTCAGTAGCAATACCTTGTAATTAATACGGAACTTTATAGGTAACCAATGAAGTGATGATAAAATCGGTGTTATATGATCATATTTTCTTGATCTAGTAAGAACTCTAGCTCTGCATTTTGGACTAACTGTAGCTTGTTTATTGAAGATGCAGGACAACCAGCTAATAAAGCATTACAATAATCTAGTCTCGAGGTCATGAATGCATGAACTAACTTTTCTGCATCAGAGACTGATAGCATATTACGTAGCTTAGCAATGTTTCTAAGGTGGAAAAAACATGTATGCGGTGCATGTTGCGGTGCGAATGCGGCGAGCACGCGCTATTGTGCTTTCACATGTTGCGTTTGCAGTGCGCAACTTATCTACGGCTGTACCACAAACACAACATTTATTCTCAATTTTTTATTTCAAATCACTATTTTTATTATCAACGTCTTTTATAAAATAATATAAAAAGTTTCAGCATTGCGATTCTATTTGTAGGCTAGTTTTCCTTGCTTAAATTACCCTGAGCTCAAAGTTAAAAATAAAATGACTGAAAAATATTAGCCCAGGCTAGTATGATTTAATTAAATGCATTTATGGAGAGATTACTATATTTTCATGTCAATCCGTGTTCATTTTGACAATGAAACATGCGCTGTCACTTTAAATCAGCACGTGCATATGCAGTACAGCAAAAATAAACTCTGCACTGGAACGCATGGCCGGACCACATCCGCGTGAACATGGGTACGGGAAGAAATACGCACCGCATCTGCACTGTAAACGGAGTATGTGTGAAACAGGTGTAACGCCGGAACTGTTGCCCCACACACTCTACAGAGTTTGCTGTTGCTCGTCGGACGGCTTAAATCCAAACTAAGTCCGAATAATGGACGTTGCACCGCACCGGCACCGGTCTTTTTCACCAGCTCCTCAGTTTCGCTTTCATCCATGTTTACTCAAGATGACGAATACGATGATGCGTTGCAGCCGGTTGCAGCTCGTAGCTCTAAACTACGCGGGTAGATTGTGTCATCAACATGCATTATCGCGATAGTGCAATAGAATTAAAATCTCTATCGTAGGCCAATATCGTTTATATCGCATATCGTTTATATCGCCCATTACTACTTTGGTCTAATTACACATTGGTACATAGTCAACCGTTCAATGAGATTTGTTTTCATGATTGTTGAATGTAAAGAGTTTTATCTCTAAAAACTGTTTAGCTTATAACGCTAGTATATAGGGCATAGAGTAATGAAAATAAACATCGCTAGTTAATCACTATTTTGAGCCACTAACAAGGCTCAAATTAGCCCCACACTAACACGGTAGCATAATGAGGGTCCCTACCTGCGAACTGAAGCATTGAGAACGTTGTAAGTGTACAGACAGTTTAATAAGAAGATATTTTATAAAGACAGTCCACTTTGCGTATACAGGCAGGAGCCATCTTTGGAAAACAGTCTCGACCAGTCGAATCATGAACGCCGAGCCGAGTGCGCTGAACTGTCTTAAATTATTTTTATTTATTTATTTTCTCTGTTGCTTTCAGTGCTTTCTTCCGGAAACAACGGACCATATGCAGGGTATCTGCACACTTTTTAAAGTCAAATTTAAGGCTTTTTAAGACCTTTTTAAGACCTGAAGAAATCAAATACCGTACAATAGGATGCGCAATACTGACAAAAATATATCTCAAAATTTTCAAAGTTATATTGATAATTATTAGATGATATTTTACTGATTGTGTTTTTGTACTGGTACCATGGCTGGTTTAGGCCTGTTGTGAATTGGTGAATAATCAGGTGAATATCGTTTGTGGCCACGAATACCTCTGCACGTTTTACTATTTTGTTCCCTCGTTTTACTATATTGTGGCCACGTCGTAATTCATTAAATCAAAATGAGGGAGGGAATAATTTTAACGTGTCAACGATTTATTAAAAATAATTTTATCAACGAGCAGAAAGAGAGAGACAGCCCCGGCCGCGCGCGCGCACTCTCACCCTCCCTCACGTGTCGCGTCGATAGTAAAAGGTCAGAAGACCACTTGGGTTTAAGTAGTTTGTTCAAATAAAGTGTGTGGTTAGTTTGCAAGTACATGTTCAGGAAATGCATAATACAAATTGCATGGGTTAATGTAAGTAACGGTAAACGGACTCTGCACAAAGCTCTTTTGAAGTCAAATGGTGTCGCTATTGGACACTTAATTGTGTTGATTATTGCTGCTCTGAGGTTTCTTATAGGCTACTGTTGACCGTTTTATCTTTTTGTTGTTGTTGAAGAAAACAACACTGGAATAGCGACAATTTTGCATATAAATTACTACTTATTACAACCTTAGGTAATCGTAAGATGGCCGCTCGAACACTTCCGGTGGCGTCATTATTATTCATGACCCTTCCAAATAAGGTAATAACTTCCCATTTCATTAAAGGGACAAATCCTAGGATTGTAAATGTAAAATGTAAAACCATACATGGAGAATGTTTGCCCTTTCCTAAGCTACGTACCTTCTAAGTTGATATCAGAGAACAATTATAAATGTTTGTATCAATGCATTATATGGCACCTTTCTTTTGAAATTGCAATGACCAAGTTGCATATTTAAAAACATAACTCATGGTAATGCCAGAACATGTACAGTAATAGGAATTTTCTATAAAGATATCTTTATGATGCAGTTATTATTATCGCTTTAATTTTGACATTTAGGCTATTTAGAAAATATAGCCTAGTTTGTTAAATCTCGAGTATTCATTTTTAAGATTTACAAAAAACATGGTCGTATTGCATACTTTTTAATTTGACTAAAGTGTATATTATGTGCAAACAAATTAGCTGGTTGTTTTGCTACAAGGTGGAGTAGCTAAAAAACTGACAGGTACATATAGATATATCAGAGAAAAGGGAGAGAATGGAAGTAAAGGTCCAGTTCAGGAGAGAACATTTCAACTATTAAAGTGCATGTCCCAGCCAAAGGATTTAAACCTTTTTTATGTGATGTGGCCATACAAAAATAAGGTTGGTCCGTGGTTTCAAAATGTGTTGTGGGTTTATGGGATGGCCTGGATGAGTGTGAGATTTCCAGGCCTGAAATTATGTCCCAGTCCACCCTGTGCTTTAAACATGTTATATAGCTGTTTCTCTCTGACCAGCTTTGTCCGATTTTCTTGGCGATCTAGCATGCTGTTCCAAACGTTTATTTGCACGATGATAAGACAGGAATATGATATTTTCAAAATACAATAAGCGTCCCAAAGTCTTCATCGGAAATATTAGCAGAACTTTGACTAAGTTATGTCTTGAAACTTCCCACGCAGTCGCAGAGAGAGAAAGAGAGGACGCTAATGTGATCATACAGCTCGAAATGTAGGAGACCGAGAAGGAAAGTGATTCAGTCTTAAAACTGAACGTTATACCGCAACTTAAAAAACAACAACCACGTACTTAAAACTACAGCAAATGTGTTGACTTCACAGTAATGTACACAGGTTAACATCAGAGTTAGGTTAATCTCGTTTTTTAAACTTACCTAACAGAAAAAAGTTGCTTCGACATTAGTTTCAGTTCTGAAGTGATCAGCATTTCGTTTTCAAAAAAAAATGGCGAGGGGCATCAAGTTACTTCTTCTTCTTCTTCTTCTTCTTCTTCTTCTCTGTGATTTCAGGCCAGCTTCCATACAAAGGCGTTGCACTACTGCCATCTTCCGTCACCCACTTTTCAGTCGTGACCTTGTTAAAAAAAAAAAGGCGGCTATAGCCTACATTTATCTATGCCTTATTATTTCATTCACACGCAAATTCAGTATTCCTGTCCCTATCCCACTTTTCATAGTTTCATAAGCATGTTGTATAGTTTCTAAAACCTGACAATAAAAAAAAAAATTTAATAAAAAATTGGGTATTCCTATTCCTCACAGCACCAACTTTAATTTAAATTGTATATAAAATACATATATATATAAATAAGTATATAACATGAACGTGTTAATATATATTTTTTTTTTTACAGGCCTTTTTGCTAATTTGTCCACTGTCTCTTATAATGCCCATATATGAGTCCAAATCATTTAGATCTCAGTGAATTTTCCCTTGTGTACAGCAGCATTTCCTAAAAAAAAAAAAAAAAAAAGAAGAGACTTTGGAACAAATATTTATGGTGAAAACTAAATAATGTTTATTTCAAACATTTATTTTTATTTTTGCAGAACATAAGACAAGGAACAAGCAACAATGTAAGACACTTCATTTGGGACAAAAGAAACAGAGTTTGAAATTAAGGGGGGAGAGCAAGGGTGAAGACAAATGTAAATGAAAAAAAATGTAAGCCCTCCTTTAATATATTTATGCAATAGTTTGTTAAAATGTTTCAGAGCTCCAAAAAACTTTATAGAAAGTCTGAAGCTTTATGTTTCTCTTAGTTAAAATATTTATTAATGTAGCATACCCATCAATAAAACAACATTTTCAACATCAGAGAAGGGTGCATTTAAATCCCATTTTAAAAAGAGGACATCTTGTTGGGTTATAGAATTTGATCCATTTTAACTGACAACCAGCTATGTATATCAAACCAAAATTTAGAAGTAACCTCACAGTTAACGAATAGGTGATCAAATATTTCAGGAAAAGAAGAACGGATTCAGTTTTATTTCAAACTTACCAGTGATATTTGTTGTAGATGCTTGCATGTCTAATGTAAATATGTCAACTGTAAAATATGGTTCAGAGTAATATTATCTGTTATAAAATGAAATAAACATAAAATTACTTTTTGTTAAATTATTGTTATGTAATGTTATTCTGGAATCTGTGATTAAATATTTTATTCTCACATAATTCAAGATAATTGTCAAAGTCTTTTTATTATAATTTTGGTAATACATAAAAATACCCCCATCCCTAAAGAACAAGTTTTCACTGTAATTTGGGATCCATGTTACATATCCAAGTCAAGACCAAACAACATATAACGAAAGTCTTACGGGGTTGGAACAACAGAGTAATTACTGAAAGAATTAAAAATAAAGCTCTGACAAAGTGTCTGGTAAATAAACATTTCAAATAAATGTTATTTAATAATGCATGTACGTTTTTCAGTGCAGTACAAAATGTAGTATTCCAAACATCAATTACAAAGTATTAACAATAACGGATTATAATACCCGGATAATATACAAAAAGAGAAAATTAAAGTCCCCTTGGTCTGGAAATCTGTTTGTCTATCTATGTGGTGTTTTTAATGTGCTTTAACACACACATGTGTAAGTTCATAAGTCGACAGCATTGCTGAGTATTTCCTCCTTAAAACTGCAGTGAACCAAAGACAGTCTCAAAAACACGGTGTGAAATCGCTGGTGTTTCTGACGTCACAAACGACCTTGTAACCAATCAGATCAACGTGTGATCGTCAACCAGTGGATCTCTGAGTGAGTGGAGGCGGGGCTCATTTATGGTATGGTATGGTATGGTATACTTTATTGTCCCAACGGGAAATTTGTCTTGGGCTCACAAATACAACCACTGCAGCACCGGACATTTAAAACAAACACAATACATAAAAAACAGAGAAATACACATTTACAATCAAGTTGGCCTCACATCACTGTGTGCACTGGAGAGTACCTGGCATCCTGCCATTAAACACTGGAAAATGATTAGCATCACATTACTCTCTACACTGGGACGCAATTGGCGTCTAGCCACTCCACACACTAAAAATTAATTGGTGTCACGCCGCTCTATACATTAAGAAGTAATTGGCATCACGCCACTCTATACACTAAGAATTATTTGGCATCACGCCACTCTGTACACTAAAAATTATTTGGCATCACGCCACTCTATACACTAAAAATTATTTGGCATCACGCCACTCTGTACGCTAGAAAGAAATTGGCATCAAGCCACTCTATACATTAAAAATTATTTGGCATCACGCCAGAAAGTAATTGGCATCACGCCACTCTATACACTAAAAATTATTTGGCATCACGCCACTCTGTACGCTAGAAAGTAATTGGCATCACGCCACTCTATACACTAAAAATTATTTGGCATCACGCCACTCTGTACGATATAAAGTAATTGGCATTACGCCACTCTATACACTAAAAATTATTTGGCATCACGCCACTCTGTACGCTAGAAAGTAATTGGCAACACGCCACTCTATACACTAAAAATTATTTGGCATCATGCCACTCTGTACTATAGAAAGTAATTGGCATCACGCCACTCTATACACTAAAAATTATTTGGCATTACGCCACTCTGTACGATAGAAAGTAATTGGCATCACGCCACTCTATACACTAAAAATTATTTGGCATCACGCCACTCTGTACGATAGAAAGTAATTGGCATCACGCCACTCTATACACTAAAAATTATTTGGCATCACGCCACTCTGTACGATAGAAAGTAATTGGCATCACGCCACTCTATACACTAAAAATTATTTGGCATCACGCCAGAAAGTAATTGGCATCACGCCACTCTATACACTAAAAATTATTTGGCATCACGCCACTCTGTACGATAGAAAGTAATTGGCATCACGCCACTCTATACACTAAAAATTATTTGGCATCACGCCACTCTGTACTATAGAAAGTAATTGGCATCACGCCACTCTATACACTAAAAATTATTTGGCATCACGCCACTCTGTACGATAGAAAGTAATTGGCATCACGCCACTCTATACACTAAAAATGATTTGGCATCACGCCACTCTGTACGATAGAAAGTAATTGGCATCACGCCACTCTGTACACTAAAAATTATTTGGCATCACGCCACTCTGTACGCTAGAAAATAATTGGCATCACGCCACTCTGTACACTAAAAATTATTTGGCATCACGCCACTCTGTACGATAGAAAGTAATTGGCGTCACGCCACTCTATACACTAAAAATTATTTGGCATCACGCCACTCTGTACGATAGAAAGTAATTGGCATCACGCCACTCTATACACTAAAAATTATTTGGCATCACGCCACTCTGTACGATAGAAAGTAATTGGCATCACGCCACTCTATACACAAAAAATTATTTGGCATCACGCCACTCTGTACACTAAAAATTATTTGGCATCACGCCACTCTGTACGATAGAAAGTAATTGGCATCACGCCACTCTATACACTAAAAATTATTTGGCATCACACCACTCTGTACGCTAGAAAGTAATTGGCATCACGCCACTCTATACACTAAAAACTATTTGGCATCATGCCACTCTGTACTATAGAAAGTAATTGGCATCATGCCACTCTATACACTAAAAATTATTTGCCATTACGCCACTCTGTACGATAGAAAGTAATTGGCATCACGCCACTCTATACACTAAAAATTATTTGGCATCACGCCACTCTGTACGATAGAAAGTAATTGGCATCACGCCACTCTATACACTAAAAATTATTTGGCATCACGCCACTCTGTACGATAGAAAGTAATTGGCGTCACGCCACTCTATACACTAAAAATTATTTGGCATCACGCCACTCTGTACGATAGAAAGTAATTGGCATCACGCCACTCTATACACTAAAAATTATTTGGCATCACGCCACTCTGTACGATAGAAAGTAATTGGCATCACGCCACTCTATACACAAAAAATTATTTGGCATCACGCCACTCTGTACACTAAAAATTATTTGGCATCACGCCACTCTGTACGATAGAAAGTAATTGGCATCACGCCACTCTATACACTAAAAATTATTTGGCATCACACCACTCTGTACGCTAGAAAGTAATTGGCATCACGCCACTCTATACACTAAAAACTATTTGGCATCATGCCACTCTGTACTATAGAAAGTAATTGGCATCATGCCACTCTATACACTAAAAATTATTTGGCATTACGCCACTCTGTACGATAGAAAGTAATTGGCATCACGCCACTCTATACACTAAAAATTATTTGGCATCACGCCACTCTGTACGATAGAAAGTAATTGGCATCACGCCACTCTATACACTAAAAATTATTTGGCATCACGCCACTCTGTACGATAGAAAGTAATTGGCATCACGCCACTCTATACACTAAAAATTATTTGGCATCACGCCACTCTGTACGATAGAAAGTAATTGGCATCACGCCACTCTATACACTAAAAATTATTTGGCATCACGCCAGAAAGTAATTGGCATCACGCCACTCTATACACTAAAAATTATTTGGCATCACGCCACTCTATACACTAAAAATTATTTGGCATCACGCCACTCTGTACACTAAAAATCATTTGGCATCACGCCACTCTATACACTAAAAATTATTTGGCATCACGCCACTCTGTACGATAGAAAGTAATTGGCATCACGCCACTCTGTACACTAAAAATTATTTGGCATCACGCCACTCTGTACGATAGAAAGTAATTGGCATCACGCCACTCTATACACTAAAAATTATTTGGCATCACGCCACTCTGTACGATAGAAAGTAATTGGCATCACTCCACTCTGTACACTAAAAATTATTTGGCATCACGCCACTCTGTACGATAGAAAGTAATTGGCATCACTCCACTCTATACACTAAAAATTATTTGGCATCACGCCACTCTATACACTAAAAATTATTTGGCATCACGCCACTCTGTACACTAAAAATCATTTGGCATCACGCCACTCTGTATGATAGAAAGTAATTGGCATCACGCCACTCTATACACTAAAAATTATTTGGCATCACGCCACTCTGTACGCTAGGAAGTAATTGGCATCACGCCACTCTATACGATAGAAAGTAATTGGCATCACGCCACTCTATACACTAAAAATTATTTGGCATCACGCCACTCTGTACGATAGAAAGTAATTGGCATCACGCCACTCTATACACTAAAAATTATTTGGCATCACGCCACTCTGTACGCTAGGAAGTAATTGGCATCACGCCACTCTATACGATAGAAAGTAATTGGCATCACGCCACTCTATACACTAAAAATTATTTGGCATCACGCCACTCTGTACATTAGAAAGTAATTTGCATCACGCCACTCTATACGATAGAAAGTAATTGGCATCACGCCACTCTATACACTAAAAATTATTTGGCATCACGCCACTCTGTACGCTAGAAAGTAATTGGCATCACGCCACTCTATACACTAAAAATTATTTGGCATCATGCCACTCTGTACACTAGAAAGTAATTGGCATCACGCCACTCTATACACTAAAAATTATTTGGCATCACGCCACTCTGTACGCTAGAAAGTAATTGGCATCACGCCACTCTATACACTAAAAATTATTTGGCATCACGCCACTCTGTACGCTAGAAAGTAATTGGCATCACGCCACTCTATACACTAAAAATTATTTGGCATTACGCCACTCTGTACGATAGAAAGTAATTGGCATCACGCCACTCTATACACTAAAAATTATTTGGCATTACGCCACTCTGTACGATAGATAGTAATTGGCATCACGCCACTCTATACACTAAAAATTATTTGGCATCACGCCACTCTGTACGATAGATAGTAATTGGCATCACGCCACTCTATACACTAAAAATTATTTGGCATCACGCCACTCTGTACGATAGAAAGTAATTGGCATCACGCCACTCTATACACTAAAAATTATTTGGCATCATGCCACTCTGTACACTAGAAAGTAATTGTAATTGGCATCACTCCACTCTATACACTAAAAATTATTTGGCATCACGCCACTCTGTACACTAAAAATTATTTGGCATCACGCCACTCTGTACACTAAAAATTATTTGGCATCACGCCAATCTGTAAGATAGAAAGTAATTGGCATCACGCCACTCTATACACTAAAAATTATTTGGCATCACGCCACTCTATACACTAAAAATTATTTGGCATCACGCCACTCTATACACTAAAAATTATTTGGCATCACGCCACTCTGTACGATAGAAAGTAATTGGCATCACGCCACTCTATACACTAAAAATTATTTGGCATCACGCCACTCTGTACACTAGAAAGTAATTGGCATCACGCCACTCTGTACACTAAAAATTATTTGGCATCACGCCACTCTGTACACTAAGAATTATTTGGCATCACGCCACTCTGTACGATAGAAAGTAATTGGCATCACGCCACTCTATACACTAAAAATTATTTGGCATCACGCCACTCTGTACACTAGAAAGTAATTGGCATCACGCCACTCTGTACACTAAAAATTATTTGGCATCACGCCACTCTGTACACTAAGAATTATTTGGCATCACGCCACTCTGTACACTAAAAATTATTTGGCATCACGCCACTCTGTACACTAAGAATTATTTGGCATCACGCCACTCTGTACACTAAAAATTATTTGGCATCACGCCACTCTGTACGATAGAAAGTAATTGGCATCACGCCACTCTATACACTAAAAATTATTTGGCATCACGCCACTCTGTACACTAGAAAGTAATTGGCATCACGCCACTCTGTACACTAAAAATTATTTGGCATCACGCCACTCTGTACACTAAGAATTATTTGGCATCACGCCACTCTGTACACTAAAAATTATTTGGCATCACGCCACTCTGTACACTAAGAATTATTTGGCATCACGCCACTCTGTACACTAAAAATTATTTGGCATCACGCCACTCTGTACGCTAGAAAGTAATTGGCATCACGCCACTCTGTACACTAGAAAGTAATTGGCATCACGCCACTCTATACACTAAGAATTATTTGGCATCACGCCACTCTGTACACTAAGAATTATTTGGCATCACGCCACTCTGTACACTAAGAATTATTTGGCATCACGCCACTCTGTACACTAGAAATTATTTGGCATCACGCCACTCTGTACGATAGAAAGTAATTGGCATCACGCCACTCTATACACTAAAAATTATTTGGCATCACGGCACTCTGTACGATAGAAAGTAATTGGCATCACGCCACTCTATACACTAAAAATTATTTGGCATCACGCCACTCTGTACGATAGAAAGTAATTGGCATCACGCCACTCTATACACTAAAAATTATTTGGCATCACGCCACTCTGTACATTAGAAAGTAATTGGCATCAAGCTACTGTATACACTTTTATAAATTATAAATTATAAAAATAATTATTATTTCTGCTTGATATTATTTAAAAACTTAACCGTTGAAGGAATGAATGAATTCTTAAAATGGTTTAGTCTACAACTAGGCATTCTTAGTCTTCTTCCCGATGGCATTATTACGAACTCAGAGTACAGGGCATGTGTTGTATCATGCATAATCTTTCTTGCCTCCCTCAATGTCGACTTTTCATATAGGGTCTGGAGATAAAGAGGTTCAATTCTGCCCATGACCTTCATGGCCGCTTGAATAAGACGACCAAGCCTAGATTTCAAATGTACTGTTAAATTACTGTACCAAAGATGTATTCCATAAGTGATCACATTCTCCAGTACAGCCTGATAAAACAACATCATAATCCTACTACTGACCCCATAAAGTCTGAGCCTTCTCAAGAAATACAGTCTTTGTTGTAGCCGAGTGCACAAAGTATCTATATGAACCTGCCATGTAAGAGAACAGTCAATGTAAACACCCAGATATTTATATGAGGACACTTGTGTGATAGGAACATCATGAATATAAATAGGGCTATGGTTTCCGATTGACTTTGGATCAAATATCATCTCCTCAGTTTTCTTCACATTGACAATCAGGTGGTTAGCATCACACCACTCTATAAACTGATTAATCTCAGAGCAGTAAGGCAAGATGGCTTGATCTTTATATAGAAAGTAATTGGCATCACGCCACTCTATACACTAAAAATTATTTGGCATTACGCCACTCTGTACGATAGAAAGTAATTGGCATCACGCCACTCTATACACTAAAAATTATTTGGCATCACGCCACTCTGTACGATAGAAAGTAATTGGCATCACGCCACTCTATACACTAAAAATGATTTGGCATCACGCCACTCTGTACGATAGAAAGTAATTGGCATCACGCCACTCTATACACTAAAAATTATTTGGCATCACGCCAGAAAGTAATTGGCATCACGCCACTCTGTACACTAAAAATCATTTGGCATCACGCCACTCTGTACGATAGAAAGTAATTGGCATCACGCCACTCTATACACTAAAAATTATTTGGCATCACGCCACTCTGTACGATAGAAAGTAATTGGCATCACGCCACTCTGTACACTAAAAATTATTTGGCATCACGCCACTCTGTACACTAAAAATCATTTGGCATCACGCCACTCTATACGATAGAAAGTAATTGGCATCACGCCACTCTATACACTAAAAATTATTTGGCATCACGCCACTCTATACGATAGAAAGTAATTGGCATCACGCCACTCTATACACTAAAAATTATTTGGCATCACGCCACTCTATACGATAGAAAGTAATTGGCATCACGCCACTCTGTACACTAAAAATTATTTGGCATTACGCCACTCTGTACGATAGAAAGTAATTGGCATCACGCCACTCTATACACTAAAAATTATTTGGCATCACGCCACTCTGTACGATAGAAAGTAATTGGCATCACGCCACTCTGTACACTAAAAATTATTTGGCATCACGCCACTCTGTACGATAGAAAGTAATTGGCATCACTCCACTCTATACACTAAAAATTATTTGGCATCACGCCACTCTGTACACTAAAAATCATTTGGCATCACGCCACTCTGTATGATAGAAAGTAATTGGCATCACGCCACTCTATACACTAAAAATTATTTGGCATCACGCCACTCTGTATGATAGAAAGTAATTGGCATCACGCCACTCTATACACTAAAAATTATTTGGCATCACGCCACTCTGTACGCTAGGAAGTAATTGGCATCACGCCACTCTATACGATAGAAAGTAATTGGCATCACGCCACTCTATACACTAAAAATTATTTGGCATCACGCCACTCTGTACGCTAGGAAGTAATTGGCATCACGCCACTCTGTACGATAGATAGTAATTGGCATCACGCCACTCTGTACACTAAAAATCATTTGGCATCACGCCACTCTGTATGATAGAAAGTAATTGGCATCACGCCACTCTATACACTAAAAATTATTTGGCATCACGCCACTCTGTACGATAGAAAGTAATTGGCATCACGCCACTCTATACACTAAAAATTATTTGGCATCACGCCACTCTGTACGATAGAAAGTAATTGGCATCACTCCACTCTGTACACTAAAAATTATTTGGCATCACGCCACTCTGTACGATAGAAAGTAATTGGCATCACGCCACTCTGTACACTAAAAATTATTTGGCATCACGCCACTCTGTACGATAGAAAGTAATTGGCATCACTCCACTCTATACACTAAAAATTATTTGGCATCACGCCACTCTGTACACTAAAAATCATTTGGCATCACGCCACTCTGTATGATAGAAAGTAATTGGCATCACGCCACTCTATACACTAAAAATTATTTGGCATCACGCCACTCTGTATGATAGAAAGTAATTGGCATCACGCCACTCTATACACTAAAAATTATTTGGCATCACGCCACTCTGTACGCTAGGAAGTAATTGGCATCACGCCACTCTATACGATAGAAAGTAATTGGCATCACGCCACTCTATACACTAAAAATTATTTGGCATCACGCCACTCTGTATGATAGAAAGTAATTGGCATCACGCCACTCTATACACTAAAAATTATTTGGCATCACGCCACTCTGTACGCTAGGAAGTAATTGGCATCACGCCACTCTGTACGATAGATAGTAATTGGCATCACGCCACTCTGTACACTAAAAATCATTTGGCATCACGCCACTCTGTATGATAGAAAGTAATTGGCATCACGCCACTGTATACACTAAAAATTATTTGGCATCACGCCACTCTGTACGATAGAAAGTAATTGGCATCACGCCACTCTGTACACTAAAAATTATTTGGCATCACGCCACTCTGTACGATAGAAAGTAATTGGCATCACTCCACTCTATACACTAAAAATTATTTGGCATCACGCCACTCTGTACACTAAAAATTATTTGGCATCACGCCACTCTGTACACTAAAAATTATTTGGCATCACGCCACTCTGTACGATAGAAAGTAATTGGCATCACTCCACTCTATACACTAAAAATTATTTGGCATCACGCCACTCTATACACTAAAAATTATTTGGCATCACGCCACTCTGTACACTAAAAATCATTTGGCATCACGCCACTCTGTATGATAGAAAGTAATTGGCATCACGCCACTCTATACACTAAAAATTATTAATACAACTCTTAATATCTTTGGTTATATAAGGTTTGTTGTTTGGGTACATAATAACATGTTTTTTAGTGAGTACATTGTCCACACAATGTATTAGACGGAGGGACATAGACGGCACAAACGACGACGCTACCAAACTCCCTCGGTAGATAAAAAGGTCTCATTTTCAAGCACAGAACTTCAGCATCCAGACAACAGATTGTGTCCTTAATTGTGTACTGCTTACACCAAGCGTTACTCACATACACAGCCAGACCGCCGCCTCTGATTTTCCCTGACTGGGCATTCCTGTCCGCCCGCACCAGCGAGAATCCATCCAGCCCCAGAGCAGCGTCTGGAACATCCCGGTGCAGCCATGTCTCCGTAAACACCATCAAACTTGAAGTGCGATATTCAAAACATACTTTGGAGTTAGCTCGGAGTTCCTCAATTTTACCATGCAATGATCTGGCATTGCACAATATCATCGATGGTAAGGGTGGTCCGTTTCCTCGTCGTCGTAGACGTTGCCGTATTCCGCCTCGTTGACCTCGTCTCCTATGCCTTCTATTGCGTTCAGTTGACGACCCCCGCAAACAGGCAGGTTCAAAGGAGGAGCCCCGGCATGGCGAAGCGCAAGCAGTGCGTCTCTGGTGTAACTAATTGACGTCCATATTGCCGCACCTGAGTGTGTTTGGCACTGTGCAAGGTATCCCCATACAGCAACCACTAGGCACAGCTGAACCAATTGGTGCAGTAGAACAAGTGCAAGAGCCCGGGTCGCATGCAGAGCAGCACCACCGGAAGTTAGATGTAGATTGCATATTTGCATATTCATAGAACTGCGTATACTAAATGAGGCACGGGTGTCGAATTACATTCAAGCTATTTTAAGGCACTTAGACATTTTTTTAAAGGGAAAAAACTTTCCCGATGATCAAAGATGAGAGTTAAGGGATAAAATGATTGACTACAGGGGGACTTTAACTGATGCTAATATAATCATACTAATACAAGGAGGCTTTCGCAGTTCGAGCATCGCTCTCAATGGTCTGATGGCTTTGGTAAATGTATTCACTACTGCTACTACTAAGAATAATAATGTAAAAACATACATTTAAACTTTATCAGGTGAACGATCATCCCCTATAACCTCTGTTAAACGTCCATACTAGCAGTGAGGTTTGACTTGACGTAGGCCATCGCCAAGGTAGCATCTTTGAATGCTTTGTCAATCCCGTGATGGGTTTTCCGGAGTTTGGCTTGATGAAGGACGGTTGAGGAAAGTCCAGGAATATGGATGTATGACTCTGTTGTATTGCTCTTGAGAACAGTGCAATTTGGCTGCTATCACTCGAGTAAGTAATACTGTACACTCAGCATAAGTCTTATAATATAAACCTGAAAATGTAACTGGAATGGGATTAAAATTTGACTTTGAGGCCTTTTAACCTGGTAAGGATCTTTTTCAGTCTATTGTCATGAGTAGAAGTCGGTTGTGCCTCCAGTCTGACCTCTCTGAGCTTTGCTTCATACAACTGTTTGTACTCATTCAATCTCTCCTCCAGTTTCTGCTTCTCTTCAGCAAATTCAGACTTCAGTTCTCTCTCGGTCTCTTGTAGTTTCTTCTCATATTCTTGTCTCAGTTCCTCTTCTTTAGTTTTCAGCATGAGCTCCACGTCCTGGTAAGAGTCATTGGTGTAAAATCCTCCTCCATTATTAGAGACCATGGCCTCCACTTTCTCCAGCAGCTCCACAACCTGATTACGATCCTCCATGTCTTTATTATTGAACACATGATATCTTCCTCCACAGCGACTCAGGATTTCACAGAGATCCTTACTGGCTTTAATGAATTCTTCAATAGTGCAGTCTTCAAGTTGATCACCGTGTGTGAAGAGGATGAGTGTGTGTTTATCTGCTTCTTCTCCAAATATGACGCTGATCTTCTCCACTGAGAGTCTCTCTTCTTCAGTGAATGGGCCGAGTTTAATGACCAGGATGATGGCGTGAGGTCCAGGTGCCGTCATGTTTATACACTTACTGATCTCCTGCTTCAGGAGATCCTCCTCTGAAATATCAGTGTCAAACATACCGGGTGTATCTACCACTGCGATTTCTCTTCCAGCCACTTCTTCAGTCTGTTTCCCACACTCTTTGGTAACGGATGAACCACTACTGAAGGCTCTGAAGGATTCTCTGCCCAGGATTGTGTTTCCAGAAGAGCTTTTGCCTACTCCGGTCATTCCCACCAACACCATCCTTCTCAAGGACACTGAACAAGATGTCATTACAAAGTTAACAGATTGCATATTACAAACAGATTAATTGAGTCAATTCAATGCATATATCAATGAAAATCAAAGAAATGCATATATTGTGAACATCTGTACATGTTTATACTTACAATCTGGAGGAATTAACTCAAAGCTTCCCCATATACCTACAAAAATGAGTAGACATTCAGTAAATACTAGATTTAGTTTTGTGGTAGAAATTATCATCAAACTTCAATCTTGTTTTTGTTTTTATATCAAACACGTCTTGGTAAATGTAAGACTTTTTGGGAAGGATGTGGAAACTTTTATTTAGAACGTTTGATTAAAAGCATTTTATTTGATGTATTTTTTATTTTGAAGATATATGGAATAAAGATAAATAATGTTATGTACATAGTAAAGTATAGAGGTGCAATACATAGTAGTTAATTATACTTAGGGCTGTAACTATTCCTCGATTAAAGTCGAGTGTACTCTATTTAAAAAAATCCTCAATTGCAATTTTTCTGTGTCGAGTAACCGGCAAAATACCGGACGAATCCATGAACCGCATTATTAAACCGTTTTCTAAGGCTATGCAATATATTTAAAAACATAATAGTGCTATTGTGAAATCACATCGACTGTGACAGTTAAATAAATATATGCGCTGTTTTTTTTTTTTTCACAAAGAAGCACGGCGCTTTTATTTACATGCGTGCAGATTACATGTTAAAATGACCTCAGCTCGTTGACCGTAAACGCTGCTCCACGCTAACTCAGTCTCTGTGCTGCTTGTTTAGGTTTCCAATAACGTGCATTTGGTAACGCAAAACGTCGGACGCGGTTTGTGTTTCATTTGGACTATTATCATTTGTATATGGTCTCGGGTTTCTCAAACCTGCATGCTGTGAGTTTGGGTTGCTTACAACGTTCAGCAGTGTGTGCCAAGATTTGTAACATAACTCATTTGTAAATCTACGCCAACACAGGAGAATACATAAATATGTTTCTGAATATGCAAATTGTTCATCGCGATTTCAAAATTAAAGTTGTAGCTACTCTTGCACTGAGTTTGCATGTTTTGATGTGCACGTGTTTCTCTTTCAAGAAATTACAGCGGCTGTTGCATTTCTATCGTACAGAAGTGACCAAATATTAAAGATAAAGCTGACATTTGAACTTAATGAAAGTTATTTTTATATTATAGTTTATAAAATTTATTTTACATGGTCTATTTTAACAGCGTTGTTAAAAACAAACAAACATATGATTAAGTAATTTTTGCAAACTTTGACTTTTATATTATATATATATATATATATATATATTATATATATTATTATATATTTGGGTAACACTTTACAATAAAGTTAATTAGTTAACATTAGTTAATGTGTTAACCAATATGAACCAACAATGAGCAATACATCTGTATTTATTAATCTTTGTTAATGTTAGTTAATACAAATACAGCTGTTCATTGTTTGTTCATGTTAGTTCACAGTTCATTAATGTTAACAAATACAACCTTGGATTTTAATAATGTATTAATAAATGTTGAAATTAATATTAACTAAGATGAATATGCTGTAAAAGTATTGTTCATTCTTAGTATGTTATCTTAGGTAGTTAACTAATGATAACTAATGAACCATATTGTAAAGTGTTACCTATATTTGTATTTTAAGTCCTTTTAAAGGCTGTTGTTCACTTGGATCATATCATATCATACCAAAAAGCGGAAAATATAATAATCAGGTTCCTTCCACTATAAATAACAATATGTGTATACAACAACTATAGAATATTTCTGTTTGATTCACTGATCATATTACATAATTATTTATGCATTGACAGACACTTTTATCCAAAGAGACTCATTGCATTTAAGCTAAACATGTCATCACATGGATTAAGGAACTGCATAACAGGTTAATAATGTTACTATGTACAAATACCTATGTTTATGTTCTTATGGGATTGTTGATTAAATTTTTATTTTATTTTATTCAGCCAGCAATATGTAACTAAAAAATAAAATGCTTGTATTTTATATTTTAAAACAGTTATTTTTCTATACTGATTTACAAGTTTATGTATACCCGTATATGTACTTGTATTAAATAAATACATTTACATTTCCACTCAAACATTACAAAATCAATGCAATGTTGCCTTTAAGTCGTTTAGTGTTTAATATTCGCTCAAGTCACAATAAATAGAAAGCAAAACGCTGTGTGAAATGTGGTTTAGTGAAGTCAATGAGAATATGAATTCTCCCTGCACAATCAAGGACGTAACCAGGGTTTGAAAATTAGTGAGGTCCAGGGTGAGGTGTAAAGAATTGTGGTATAACAAAAACATCCACAAATGTAATATACACTCCATACAGCCTAAACTTTCAAATAGACAGACATGTAGATGTCTGTGAAAAGCAATAACAGTGTTTCTCAGAATTTTTTAGTAAAGCTGTAGTGAGTTGACCTCTGTCCCTATAGGGGGGTTCGGGGGCATGCTCCCCCGTAAGAAAATTTGGTGTTTTTTTATGTTAAATTCATCAATTTGGTGCACTCTGAGAGTTCAAAATAAAAAGCTCTAAGCCATATTTCGTGTGAAAATTAACACCTTTCCATTAGTGGATCTGGCAACACGGGATCTGGCACTCGCGCCCTCACAACGCGCTCTCAAAGCCCCGTTCACTGCGCAGCAAAATGAATTGCAAACCTTCATATGAGGTGGTTTAAACTTCTAATGAATCATTCAGAGAGCTTGAAATTTTATTTTTTAAGGTAAAAAAATGACAGAGGTACAATACTAGCCTTGGTCACTATTAGGCGCCACACTAACTCTGGTTTACTGTTAAGCAGGTGGAAAAAGACCAGATTTAAAGTTTTGCCATTCAAACACCTTTTTCATGTTTCATTCTTTTATTTTAAGTGCGAGTGCTGCGATGCACAACGCAATAATTAATGTAGCCTCTAACGTAAATACCACACAAGGCGTGCGGTGCAAATCGAAAGTAAAACAGTAAGGCTCTGTGGTAAAGAAATACACTTGTTTGTCCTAAATAGCTAAGCACACATTATTCTCAGTATAATTATTATGATAAAAATAACCTTTAAATAAAGACGGAAAGTTACCTGTTATCTCTTTTATTTCGCTTGAGGACGCCATGATCCAGAAACTGCGCAGTTGTAATATGGCGAGCGACTTCTTTTTCTTTGAGAAACCAGATTTGTACCTTTTCCGCCACCTACTGGGATGGAGTGTTGAGGATTGACGTTGAGGGAAAACTACATACTTAAAATAAATAAATAAAATATACCTAAGGAAAAAAAAAATATATATATTAATAATAATACTCGAATGCGATCACCGGAGAAGAGCAGAAAGTCACGTGATACAGTCTTCTTGTAAAACAGCTGGTCGTAAATGTATGAGGGAGGGAATTATAATGAATAATGTAGTCAGATGTATTTCTATAGCGCTTTTTACAAATAGCTAAACCTAGAAAAGCTAATAAAAATCGAAACAAATCACTTCATTGTCACAACAGTTTAAAAGTATATTAAAAAAAGTAGGCCCTATATAATAAATAACAGACACATCATACATACAGGACTACTGCACTCTAAAAAGAGATGTGTTAAAAAAAAATCACACAGCATGTGTTGATGGTATTTTGACACATGTTGTGTAGATTTTTAACACACAATGTGTGTTAAAATGTTACATGTAACTACCGCATACCATTCAGGCTGTGATTGGGGAAAACAAGGATGTCAGCCGTGCGCATGCGTGAACATCACAACATAAAAACTACTTGATCTTTTTGATTTTTGACATTTTTATGAGAACGCAATAGCACGCACACACACACTGCAAACGGAGTGTGTGTGAAACAGGCGCACGTTCAGCATCTGCTCGTCGTAATGTCATCGAGTATCCGAAGCGTTAAAAAAACAAAATGCTGATCACGTTATTTATAGAGTCGCCTTACCGTTAGTTGTTCAGTCTCTGTTGTTGGTTGAAACAGGTTAATATCTGCAGATAATCTTGCTCAGATTTACAGCCGGAGAGAAATCTATGAGAGAAATGCTGTGAAATGGTTCTCAGAGGCTTCTTCAAAATGGCGGTTCTGTACTTTCACTTTCGATTGACCCGCCCACTTCTGAACACTTCTTCAAGTGAATCTTTTTTCTTTCAAGCCTACAATTTTTAAGACCAGGGTCTGAGATTCAGAATTTATTGTAATCTGAAGGTCAACAAACAAGAATGCTGTGATGCAAAAAAAAAAAAAAAAAAAATAAATAAATAAATAAATACATTTGACATCAGAGATCATGTTGGTGGAAAAAAACACATTACCATCAAATTACAGGTCAAAAAGTTTTTGATTTCTTTTAATTTACCGTAAGTAACAGGAACAATATCATTGTTGCAAATAATATAACAATTAAATAATATAATGAATTATGTAAATGTTTACTGTTAATTGAAATAAATGCTAATTATTACTATAAGTTTGTGATTAGAGTGATTGAATACTGTAAAAAAAAATCAAAGTTGTAAATAATTGCTATAAATATTCATGTTTACAAGAAAAGACTGTTTGAATGTTTCTACTTCAAAAGTAGAAAAGTGTTTTAGTCATTTCTGAGTGAAAATTGTAGGTTGAAATAAAGTTACAGGACAATAAGGTCTTGAGTTTATTATCTTAAAATGAATTATACTTTTGTGGAACTTAGATTTGTGTCTTTGGTGATCTGTCGGCTGGGGCTGGTTTCCTTATTACATCAGCAAAATTTCACGTCAAGCCGTCGGGGACGTAACACTATATGAATGTTAAAATCACACCGAATGATTACATTTGGAGACATAGAAGATAGGCTAGATAAGTCAAAAGTTCAGATCGTTCAGTAGCACACTGCCCATTCATGCTAATGAGCATACTCTTGATCTTGTTGCTGTTCTGGTATAACACTTTATAATTGTACTGTTTCTGATCTGTCCATATCAGATCACCTGCTGGTGTCCTTTTGTGCCAAATTTGCAGGTTTTAAAGGGCACCTATTATGGCATTTAAAGCTGCTGTCTGTAACTTTTTTAAGTTAAAAATAATCCAAAATAATTATTAAAAAAAACAAACATCTTCAGCCAGTGTTTAAATCTATCTGCTTGCCATAGCATGCATTTCAGAAGTGAATCTTGGCAGAGTCGACGAAGAAAACGCGGTCGGAAGAGTCAAGGAAAAGAAAAGGAGAAACTGACCGCGTGAGGAACCGGACAAGAGTCTCACTCGGTCAGGATTTCACTCACTGGCGAGAGCTAAAAGTCAGCAATGGATGCAACAGCGCTGCTGACCTGGCGTTCTTGTTGATGGACTAGACATCTCCGGAGGCTATCTGTGCCTGTTCGATGTCCGACGCTTTGTAACGTGTTGTCGTGTCAGGAGGAAAAATAGGGATAGCTCACAGATGAAGTTATTACAGAGGCCAGACAGACTCACGGAGGCAATTGGCATCTCACAACTTGCACTTTATTCCCCAATCGAACTCGTGTAACTGTCTGTCACACGTTCTACCGTCCACAGTGTTACTTGATAAACAAAAATAGGATAAGAATCAAAGAAATAACCCGCATACATGGGGTGTTCGAGGCGCACATAGTGTGCCTTTAAATACTCAGAATGGTAAATATAAGTATTTTAAATTTAGCCTATATGTAGCCTACTGTTGTGTGTTTATTTATCTTGTTTTATATTATACTGTACAAACTATATATTCTGTCCCCTTACACACACACACACACACACACACACACAGACATGTTGGTGCAACAGCATTATGAGGACTCTCCATAGGCGTAATGGTTTTTATACTGTACAAACTATATATTATATCCCCTTACACACACACACACACACACACACACACACACAGACACACTGCCCCTGTCCCTAAACCTACCCATCACAGGAGACATGCTGCATTTTAAAAAATTTAATAAAACATTGTTTTTTATGTTTTTTAAGCCATTTGATTTATGAGGACTTTTGAAGTGTCCTAATAAACCACCCATAAGTTGTAATACCAGTGTAATACACATGTCATTATACAAATTTGTGTCCTCATAAATCACATAAACCAACCCACACACACACACACACACACACTGCCCCTGTCCCTAAACCTACCCATCACAGGAGACATTCTGCAGTTTTAATTTTTTTATAAAACATTGTTTTTTATGTTTTTTAAGCCATTTGATTTATGAGGACTTTTGAAATGTAATACCAGTGTAATACACGGTCATTATACAAATTTGTGTCCTCATAAATCACATAAACAAACCCACACACACACACACAACAATGCCAGAGGGACACAAGATCTGCTTGTCTTCATCCATGCCGGATCGCAAGTTGCAAGATAAACGTTAATGTCGCAAGACTGTGTTCCAGTTCCTCTGGAAAAAACCCAAAGCAGCCGAAACAGGAACAATGTATGTGGTTTTGGGTTTACATACCTCAGGAAAAGTATGTTCAAGTGTGTTCTACATCCTTTCTTGCTCAACGCTGCTTTCTGTTAGTTCTTCTGGATCAGGACAATTCTGGAGAAAACAACACCCGAGGGTGAGAATTATTTAGAGATAAGAATAATGATTTGATTGATCGTAAAGCCAAAGAGGCAGCATATGACATGGACTGTTGTATAGCGAACACGGTTGAAGAGAAGGTAGACTTATAATACAAAGGGGAAATCTATTATTATTATTATTATTATTATTATTATTATTATAGAATACGAGTTTGTAATACGTTTGTATAGACTAATCACCTACTCTTGAGGACACAACTAAACGATAGGCTCTTTAGTTACCGCGAGATTATCTAAATATCCTGGATCATGCAGGATAATTGGGAACGGGATTAATCGTGATAATCCATCGCAATTCTTCAGCCTGGGAAGGGATTAGCTGAAGAATCATAATATGTAGCCTTTTGATATTTTGCTAAACGTTTTTGATTATTGTGTAACCAAGTCTATTTCTCTTTTATTTAAATAAACATTTATTTTATAAAGACAATTATTATGTACATCTTCAGTGACCAGGACAAAAGGAAGCTTTCACCGGATGGTAAGCATGAAAGATCTTCTGAGTCAATGATTGTTATTGTTGTATATGGTGTTGTATATTCCTTAGATTTAACTGGAACAAACTAGCTAGTGTAGTAAACCTGACCTGACAGCAAAAGGCCACCTAACTAGGGGTTATTCAGGCAATGAGGTAAATACCAGATCTCACCACAGTAGGTGAGTCAAATAACATTATACACATATAGAGATGAGATGAGATGACAATGCAAAAGGGAAGAGGAGGAGTCAGAACAGGAAGTGATGTTGATTTGTGACATCACAACAATGGTGAAAGCACTCACACTTGATCAGGAGGTTTATCAGGTATATAAATGATCAAGTGTGTTAAGTCTACTAAACGTATTTAACAGTGTACTTTCTGTACCTGTTACACACACCCCGCAGAATTTACACAACATTTCCAGAGCATCACAAAAACACACTGGTCACAGGAATTACATGGTGCACAACTGTGAAGACTCAACATAGGAATCTACCCAAACAAATGAATAATACAATTAATGTAAATATTCTCAGATTAATAAAAGCATAATTGCAGCGTTTAGGATATGTCCTGTACTCATGTTCACATTAGCAGTTTCAGGTCCAGCTCGTACTGAGATTTACTCTATCTTCATGTTCTGTGTTTTCTGCAAACAACCTCAAGATCATGTTTTCTGGAGAACAATTCAATCCTGATCTCCTTTCCAGACGCTTTCTACAATTATACACGCCATAAAACTGAGTTTAAACTGCACATTCACAGCAGTGTTTAATGCAATCTTCCAATGATAAACGTTTATCTATACTCTAATTCAATGTTGAAATATCAACATTTAAATGGTCATAGTCAAAATGTAGTCAAACATTCTTTAAATAATGAAGACATCACCAACAGGTTAGTTAGAAATATATGTAATATTTATTCATCAAAATGCTCCAGAGTTTATGTCTTTTCTGAGGTAAACGTGTCATTGTTGTTCTCCAGCTGTTTAATCGACGGTTGAAACACTGATGGATGATTACAGGAGACATGATTGATTTGTTCTATACCTTCTGATGTTCACTGATGTTTATTTGCTGCTGTAACTAGTAGTAAAGAGGAAGAGATGATCGGTTCTTCTGTCACACACATTAAAGAGTGTCAAAAACACAGTCATTGTTTTCAATTTAGTGATAAACTGGGCTTGGAATTTGAAAGCTGATGCGCTGTTTCCTTCCAGATGAAACAAAGATGATTGTGAGGATCATGGGTAAAGAAAGCTGCATTACTGCTACACCCAGACAGAGAAGAAGGGAATGTGTAAAGTGATTTGAGGTTGTGTGTCAGTAGAAAAGTGTGTTCAGCGCTTCTGTAAAGGTACGAGAGTCTCAGGAGGTCGTCGGCTCATTTCACCACAGAGGAACAGAGGCGGTGAAGGGTCTGGAAAACAGTCTTCGGTGTGGAGGACAAGCAAGGAGAGTGGATATTAACAACTAGCCATGATGTCGATTCAAAGCATCAGATGTGATGATCATCTGAACACTGAACCGTTTCAGATTGACTCAGACTCACTCCCAGTTTAAATCAGGGCTCTCAAGTTTTGAAGACAGGCAAGAGTGACATCCAACCCTTTTGGAAGATGTTGTGCAGAATCACGTGAACAATTCCAGGATATTCTTTTTTTCATTGGTTGTTGCATTAAATCTTACCCAGATACAATAGTGCTATTTTCTGATTGGCTATTTTTATTTTTTTTGGCTGGTAAGTGGCAGGCTCGAATTTCAGGGGAGACGCGCGTCTCGCGCTTGATTCCTGTCGGTTCTAGTGAGAGCGGCGCGGGCAGATACATTTTGGGCGCTGCGGCATATTAAATATATTATAAATAGTTTTTCCGCGAGAGAAATACAATGTGTGGCGGTAGGGCGTAACAAAAGACCGAAATGAGTGACTGTCACTCTCAATGCGTGACACTTGAGACTGGAGAGCCCTGTTAAATCAAGATTATACGCATCTCTTTAGCCTAGCATTTACATTTACTCTTTAGCCTAGCATTCATATAATGCATCTCATAACCTTATACTGTTATATCAGATCAAATGCACATGATTATCCTTGATTATTGTTATGAACAGCAGCTACACGTGTTTAAGCTAATACATGTTAGCGAACTGCATGATTTGTGATCTTGAACTGTATATTTCTGTAATATGGACATCAGTTAATGTGATAACAGAATCATGTTCATAAAGTGTCATAAACAGATCAGACGCTGGTGTTTATGGAGACAGTTATTCATATATCTATCGTTCCTGAGAGAGATTAAAGGGAAATAAAGGGAGATAAAGCAACACAGTGTTCTTCAATTGTTTTGTCTCATTGTCATCTGCATTAAATAATTACATTCAATCCACTATATTTTACAAAAGTTTGCTTGAACACTTTCTGTGTCAGGGTTAGGTTATTTCCCAGCATGCACTGCATAGTGCTGGTTTAGGACAGTACATGTGGAAATTAAGTGTTATATTGTGCATTTCTGCACTGTAAAACCGGATAAGTTAATATAACTCTTAATTTTAAGTGACATACTAAATTTTATAAGTTAAAGAAACAAAGAAGTTACCTTTTTTTAAGCAACTGGTACTAGCTAAACTTAATCTTTAAAATTACTATAACATTATTAATCAAGTTATTTTACAAATAGATAACTTACATTTTTTATTACATTACAATTTATTTTGCTTTCATAAAAACAGTTTTAATTTCTCAGTAACAAATTACTCACTTTATTCATTTTTGTAAGTTTTCAAATTTACATTATCAAGTAAATTGCTAACTCAAATAATAATAATAAAAAGACAGGTTAACAGACTATTTAAATTCAAGTTACTCTTTATTAAGTAACCACAAACCATCAACAATAATTTTTGTATCAAATGACACGAGTCTGAGAATCTTGATTTGGAGGATTTGGCGCCTCCTGTCGGACACTCGGAGAAACACTCACACGGGTTCAGTGTCATCAGACACACATAATAAAGGGACCTAAGGCAACGGAGTTCTTGTTTTTTGTGTTGTTTAATTGTCATCTTCACTAATTTTCATTACGTTTAATCCACTATATTGAATAAAATGTAATCACTGTTCAATCAGAAATAATTTCCTCGCCCTCATGCCGTTCAAACCTGTGAGTTTCTTCTGTGCACAAAACATTGAACTTTCCCTGTGTGGACACAAATCACTGAGACATTCCTCAGAATATATTTTGTGTGGTTTAAGAGTAACACACGTACCGGAAGTCCCAGCATTATTAATCTTTCCGCATTCTCAGACCCCTCGTTTTTCGAGACAGCGCCTCCTATCGTCAATTTTATTTAGCGAATCATACTCATTCGATTTCTTTTTTAATCAAACTACTTTATAGCTCATCGATACACCAACATATGAATAGTCCATTTAATATTTGTAAAGATAGTTTGTAACAAAATTTAAGCCGTTAATGTAGGCTATGTTTTTTCGTCTTTTTCCCCCGAAAATATTTTGATAATAACGTTAGCCTTTAACCTTGGACTTTTTGTAGACAAGTCATTGTAAAATTTTTATTAAAATTACTTGATATTAAAGTCAATTAAATACATTAAGTGTTAATATCAAAGAATGTCATCATTAATTATTTAATAGTGTTTAATAATAAGGTGTTCCTCTGTGGCCCTACTTATCACCATGCTTGTAATTTGCAAATTTTAATTATTTATTTTTACACAATATTTTTGACAATGGCATTCATATTTTATTTGAGTGAAGTCGAGGAATTTGACAGAGCGATTGCAAAAGGAAGGAAAAAAGAAGGAACATTCGCCTACCAGAAAGAAATAATTTTACCTTATGCATTTACATTACATTTATTCATTTAGCAGACGCTTTTATCCAAAGCGACTTATAAATGAGCTTTTTTAATGCAATTGAAGACGAAAAGTAAAGTCACTAACACAATTCTTTCTTCCTTTTTTAAATAATCGTTAAATAAAGTACACAGTTGTTTATTATTGTTGTTTTGTCTATTCTTATTTGAGTTTTGCTTCGCATTCAAAATATCAAAAAACAGGTTTTGTAATGTTAGCATGGTATAATGTTAATTAGACCATTATAGGTTGAACTGAAAGAAAAATTTGAATTTGAATTAAAACAAACATTATAGCAATATAATATCACATAATATTTTGTATCTGTAATTGTATCCCTTCCATCAGTAATTTTCTTTCAATTAGCCTACATCCACGCTCAAAAAAATAACTACTGGGTAATTTGTAAGTCAGAGAACACTGAGTTTTTTTTTTGGCACATGCATTAAGCAGGGATCGCAAGTATTTATTTGGTTAACTTTAAATAAAACGAGACGTAATATTGCATCCTATTGGTTTCAATGGCATTTGGATGAGGGTGTTACGAGGGGTCTGCGAACGCGGCACTCTGTGTGCGGGTGTTATACGACCTTCTGAACAGCAGGAGGCGCTGTCTCGAAAAACGAGGGGTCTGAGAATGCGGGACTGTAGATGCAGGCTCCGAGTCTTCATAATGTTGGCGAGCTGGGCGGGGATGACGTGCAAACGAAAGTGAAAGAAAATCGAAACAGACGTTGTGAGTTTACATTTCCTGCACGAGTTTTATACAGACGTGTTGATTTATTGATAATAAGTCATTAAACATTATATTGAGATTGTAAACAAACATAGGCCTATATCGAGGTTGTGTTTAAGTTTTAAATGTAGCCTATTTGTTGTTTTAGGAAGTGTTTTCCTGCGTGTGGTCTTTCTGCGGTCTGATAGCCTACAGTAAAGATGGCGACGGGGTCTGAAACTCCTCCTGGTAAGAGTATTTCCAACTCATTTCTCCAAATCACGCATTATATGTTCGGGCAAGAGCAATCCAAAATACGCTAGACTATGTGTTTTTATTATTATTTTTTTTTTATAAAGGTTTGACGACAAGTGTTTAACTTATAGAGTCCAACGTGCAAAGCACACCAAACGGTACTAAAACACTAAAACAACTCATTTTAGTTCATGATCTGTAAGAATGGAGCTTCATAAATGCTGTTCATTGATTCGAGTACATTTTTTGTCATTTGGATATAAAGTGTTTTCATTTTTAAATATATGGTGTAAAAACGTCTGACTCTGAGACAAAATTGCTCTTCGCTCCTCCCACAGGTCATGATTTGTATTGAACATTGGTGGCGCTACAGATTTTGTGTGAAAATAAATCATAAAAGTTGTTTGTTTTGTTTAAAAAACGTATAGCCTAGGCCTAATAGAGTTTATTTTTTAATTTAAATTTTTTACTTTCAACTTATAGATTCTAGGAGTTACTTTGGATTCCTCTCTTCAGCTGGATAAACACAGTCGTTTTTTTCCCACTTGAAGCTGTTTTCTAGAGTAAAGTCTTGAAAGAGCTTGAACGAGTTATACATGCTTTTGCTCTATCCCGCCTGGATTACTGTAACTCTTTATATGCAGGAATATCCCAGTTTTCCATTACAAGGCTTCAAATGGTGCAAAACGCTGCTGCTAGATTCCTAACTGGGGTTTGCAAACATGAACACATTACTCCTATTTTATTGTCTCTTAACTGGTTGCCGGTGCGTTATAGAGTCGATCTAACATATTGCTGTTTGTTTTTAAATCCTTAAATGGTCTTGCACCCTCTTACTTATCTGAACCTGTAACTGTGAACGTGCCCGATGTCATACAGTCCACAAGCCAGTATAATCTGTCCCAGCACATTAACGATTTAGTCGAGAGGGGATCGTGCCTTTGCAGATGTCGGTCCTAATGTGGAATAGCCTCCCTGTAGATCGTTGTAGATCGTTGTCCTCTTTATATGAGCTTACCCACTAAACAATATGATGTCCAAAAGACGACAATATGATGTCCAAAAGACGTCTTTTCAACGTCCGACTTTTGTGACAAAGACGTTGAAAAGACGTCTTTTGGACATCATATTGTTTAGAGGGTAAATTTAAATTAAAGCTGTATATTTCTGACTGGGCATTTCTCCAAATTTCTCTAAACTTCCATTATGGCTCTATCACATTGTCTCAATGGTAATGGTATTTTGCTCTTCATCTCATGTTTCCTGGATTTTTGTTTTGTAAAGCACAGAGGTCATTTCTATAGTGTTTATTCGTGCTATAGAAATAAAATAAATTAAATTAAATAAATTATAATGTGTGAGGTGGTGAGTTTTTTTTCTTTTTTTTTTTTCTTTTTTTTTTACTGTGTGCAAAAGACACAGTATTGATACAAATAGGCTACTTTAGTAAGATTGACAGTTAGTAAAGGATGTTTTTATATATGGTTATACCCAAATAGATGAAATAATCTTTAATAGGAATGACTGAGGGGATATGATAACTAACCGTAACATTGTTAATTGGTATTAAAGCAGATTTGGTCCAGTTTATCTTATATCCCGATAAACTACTAAAGGGGTCGAATTCCTTAATTACACAGCAAAATCCTCAGTGTTAAATTAACACTGAAAAGTGTGAATTATATAAACTCTGAGCAGAGTGTTAAATGAACATTGAAGCAGTGTTAAAGGTGCATTGCGCAACTTTTCATGTTAAAAATACCCGTTTTTCTATCCTATACATGCTTAAAGAACTGCCTGGTGGGCTGAATGAGCCCTTCTCTGCTCACTGAGATTGCCTCTATAATCCTGTACAGTAAAATATATAAGAGGGATTCGGGCTCGAATCTGAGCCTGGGCGTGACGTCATGCGCGTTCACGCTCACCAGGCTATGTCTCGCAGGTTTGTGTATAAGCCGCCATTCTCCGCATCAGCGAAGACAACTCGTGCGTCAAAAGTAGAGGATGGATTCAAAGAGACCGGCTTGTAGTCCATTCCAAACCCCAACGCAAACTCCACGTAAAGAAAATAAAATAAACATTTTGTCTAGTGCCACCAAAGGGCCAAACTGGAGTCAGACAGGCGTCGGAGTAAGACGAGAGTCAACCTCGGGAAGGCATTCAACAAATGGAGAGATCTCCGGTCTGCTCTTGGTCTCAAACGGGATCCTATTTACTAAATAAAGTATTGACACATTTCACATTAATGTTTGTCAGTGTGTATTGTCCCTGTCAAAATATCTACTAAATAAATCAGCGGTACATGTAGTTTAGGGATTAGCAAAACAGTTCAAGATTCTTGAGTGGGATATAACATGCTGAAAAATATGACCGATAATTAGACACAAATTTTGAGTAAATTCTAACAGAAAAAGGATGTATTGTTATTGGAATATTCTACTTAGCAGATCAATAAAACAGGCTGAACCCCGCAAGTCTTCGGCGGATTAGCCTGTTTGGCTTTTATGAAAACGTCATGGTGACATTTGATTGTTTATTACATTTGAGTGAACGTTGTTGACCAACCAAGTACGGTATGATTATTATTTTGAGCTATTGTGAAGTAATCAATTATATTGTTCATGAACGTGTTTTCATAACAATACAATCATTATGTGGATATAGTAAACACATAAACAAAGTTTTCTACTACCCCCGTTTTCCCCTCACACATAAGAGTAATTTACTCAAATGTCTTTCCTTCCATATATTTGAAATGACTTGCAGATTTATAACTTTATTACCTCTGAAGACATTTTGGCTGTACACCAAAGATCTGTGTGGCAGATGCTCCTTTAGTTATGAACAGCTTGTGCTCGTGCATGCGTGCGTGTGCGTGTGGTCTATGAGCGTGCACAACTCTGGTTGCAGTTTCGCTTGTCGCCAGAGGGGGCGTAGTTCTGCAAAAACTCTGAAACCTGCGTTTTGCACCTTTAAAGTTAATGAGATAATTAAGTGATTAATTGAGTGATGATTGAGCATTATTGAAGACACCTGATGTTAACAAGCAGAATCACTGAAGGAGAAAACCATAATTTTTAAGTCACAGTGCACAGCACATTTTAAAATCACAAATTTTTAATATACAGTGCTGCTATAATTAATAAAGTAAACCTAAATTGGGCTCTATATTAGTTCAGTGATTCAGGTCAAATGATTGTGAAATAATGATTATGTTAAAACACAACCAACACTATCAGATGACCATGACCATTTGTTCATCCGGCTGTTATAACTCACGTACAGCAGCCAAACTAAATCTAAAGTTAACGATTTAAGGGTCAAGAGCCCAACTAAAGCCTATTTAATGTCTTGTTTTGGTAATTTAATGAATATCTATCTTGTTGTTTCATTACATTTGTTTTAGATGACAGCACTAAGAAGCATGGCATTACCAAAACTACACAGCAAAATTCCCCGTGTTAAATTAACACTCAGTGTTTATATGAGTCCACACCCGGATAAGAATAAATTTGATTAGACTAACACAATACAAACATTTTCAATCAGTTGTAAAGAAGTTACATTGACATATTACAATCATGTTGAATCTACAAATGTATATTGTATATTCATATAAAATATTCAAAGTAGTCCAAATTTACTTGATTTGATTAGATGCATAATGGGTGCTACAATTAAATCACGTTCATTCAACAATTAATTTTTTTGAGTGTAATGTGATCTTGGTCACATTCAGCTGCGGAATATGGTTGTTAGTCCTGTTGTATGGTTCAATATGTTCACACACTTTAGTTATTATTGTGAGAAACTGCATTTGATAACAAAACTGATCGGGCGGCGTCAAAGTTACAAGGGTCCACATAATGTTTTATGTGTTGCTCAATAATGCAATTTATTAGTTAATTTTTTACTTAAAGGAACTAAATACTTTTCCTTTCTGGTCATCTTTTATCTGTAATATTTCTTAAACTTATGATTTGTTTAAACAACAAACAAAGATGTGACATTTGATCAGGAATGGTAATTGATCTTTTGCTCTGCACAGGACCGGCGCGCGCACTTCTGCCGCTCTAGGCGAAAAACAATTGTGCCGCCCCTCTATTTGCAACTTATACCAGCAACAACACACAAAGACCAATATATGCCATATAACGCAAAACCAGCAACAACACATAAAGACCAATATATGCCATATACATATAACGCAAAACCAGCAACAACACACAAAGACCAATAAGCCATAGGCCTACATATAACGTAAATAGTGCGCAACGCGCGCGTGCCCAATATGTCAACAATAGGCTATTCAAATTTATGCAGGACTCAGGTGGCAAATGCCTGCTGGCATTTTTCTTTCAGCAGTCATGACAGTTTTTTTTCCAAATAATCACATTTCACCTCCTCAAATTACTGTTGCTTGCAAATCTCTTTACACCACTTTCTGTGCGTAAAACACACACAAATGAAATGTCCGCAAGCACATTATATCATCAGCAGGTTCAGCATCTTAAATGACGACTAAAGAGCAAATAAAGCTTAACTTATGTTTCAGAAGCGCGCACGGTGGGACTTCATCGCAGCAAAGCTCTTAACAGCATCCTCCATTTCTATTCTCTGTGCCTGATCGGTGATTAATGAACGATCTGTTCATTGCGTATGTCACGTGACGCAATGAACGGATCACCCAAATGAACGTAAGACTGGGAAGGTAAAGTAATTATTTATGTTCCCTGTTAATAATTTTTTACTGCATTATGATTTCTTAATTCAGAATATGATCAACATTGCGTAGGTGGATTTGATCGGGGAATTTGGCTGTTAAAAGTATAACATTTAAGCCACTTAAATAAACGAAATGACTCGAATGACTCAAGAGAGTCAGTAAAATGATCCGAACTTCCCATCACCCAATCATAACTCGTGAGAGCAGGGGCGCGTCCTCGCCGGCGCTGCTGGGCGGCGGAAGCTCAGCAAACAGTCATCATGACTCGTGAGAGCAGGGGCGCGTCTCGCCGGAAGCTCAGTAAATCATATTATAACCTATTTTGTGAATTGTTCATTCCCGGTTGGCACACATTTTGCCGCCCTTACAAAAGTGCCGCTCTAGGCAATTGCCTAGTTCGCCTATATGGACGCGCCGGCCCTGGCTCTGCAGCCGCTGTTCCGGTGTCTCTCAGAAGAAACAACAGCATGGAAAAAACCCCCCCGAAGAGTAAGTATCTATATGAAATAATGAACAGTTTATTAATTAAATTGTTTGTTTTGCAGTGGACAGTAGTCCATATTTGGATCGCACTGACAGTAAGACAATTTAATTATTTGACAGCAACAAAAGTCTGATATAACACAAACTCTGACGTGATATGACACTTTGCTACACTGATCAGATTATGTATTGTATACCATAGTTGTTTAACATATACAAATTATTATTTAATGGAAGGGATATGGAATGGATTACTTAATGGAACATATTTTTAAAAGTCTGTTGAATAAATTAAGCTGATTATAAACTGTTTTCCGCTGTTTGCTATGATGTGATAACTAAAATGTGTAATGAGAGATTAAATGCATGTCAATTTTGAAATATGTCTTATTTCATGATTTGCAATGGATTCCATCTACTCTGTCAGTTGTTTTGTTAAAATATTTAGTTGATATATACAGATTATTTTTGTTCCATATATTTTGGCTTTGTAACATATGGACCTAAATAGACAAAAACAAAATATGAACAAACATCATATATAAAATTATGGTTCATAAAGGGCAGTTTTTGTCTGTTCATAAGGTATTGTTTTTTTTTAGAATATATAACTACATGTATACTTAAATCTTTACATAAAATACTTTATTCCTTGAATTTGTTATATCTTCAAAATAAAAAAAAATACATCAAATAGACCATTTTAATCAAACTCTTAATAGGTTGTCTGCACATGACGTCACGCTTTGTGGCGAAATGCAGATGGAGGGCAAATCAATTTCTACATACAGGTTAGCCCTTGCTGTAAAAAAAAAAGGCCAAATTCTGACAATATCATACCATTTTCCATTAAAACAGTAATATACTGTAGAAAACAAAACTAGCCTACAGGAATATACTGTGAATTAACAGGTTAATAGGTTAGCAGTGTAAGATAAAAAGACACACCCACAAAATGTTGCAAAAAACACTGTTGCCAGTAGTTTACTGTAAAATCTTGTTTTTTTGGTCACCGTTGTGCTGAAGAGTAGAGCCTGTGCTGCAGTCCAGGAGAAGATCTAGAAATATTGATGATACGATGCATGTTTCTTTATTTAAAAGGCAGTGACTGTTTAGTTGCTGGTCCAGTGGAAATATCTTTATTTACAAAAGTTTTTTTGTGGTTTCAAATGAAATAAGTTCACAGTAATACTTTGCCCATGTTGTTAATGCATTATACATTTTAGTTAACACATTTAAATGACAGTTGGTCAATTTAAGGTAGTCGGTTTCTGCAAGTGAAATGAGTTTACTCGAGCTTTAGTGCATTTTTACAGTAACATACAGTATATATGTAGATTACAGTAACTGTAACTGTACAATTGACAGTAAACTGCTGGCAACAGTGTTCCCCGCTCATCATCCCCTGATTACTGATTGCTCACCACCTGCACCGCATCACGAACTCACCACGCTGCGCACAGGATTTAATGGTGCGTTCCAGGCAGGTTTTTTAAGAAGCACGTAAATCACGACTTCAAACCACGACTCACAACTTTGTAGCATTCCAGGCCAAGGAATTGTATGTTATTTATTTATTTATTTATTTTTTCATAAGCATGATCAGTGCTGTTATTCTGACATATGTTTATACATGACACTCCCCGCCTGGTATTGATTACTTACACTTACTGTGTCTGAATAAGAAAAGGGAACTAAATCAGTTTGTTTCCTCTGCACTCTTGAGAAGGATAGTCTCAGAATCAGGTCTCAAGAAGGTCCTCGCTGACCCAGATCTAGTGACCTTGAGTTCGATCTTCCTGACCTTCCTATCTTCATTAGGGAATGTCTTTGTAACCAGAGCTATGGGCCATTCATTCCGCTTCGCCTGGTTATCCTTAAGCAGAACCAGATCACCTTTCTCAATGTTAGGCCATGCGTCCTGCCACTTGCTTCGGCTTTGCAGAGTAGGAAGGTACTCACGTCTCCATGTGCTCCAAAACATGTTGGCCAGATGCTGCACCCGTCTCCACTGCTGGCGGTGAAGGTCTGTGGAGGGTAAGTAGACATCTTCTGAGTCAGAAGTGTAGCAGGGGTAAGGAGAAAGGGTGACTCTGGGTCTGAAGAAATAGGTGCGAGTGGCCTAGCATTAATAATTGCCGTGATCTCTGCCATTAAAGTAGACTAAACCTCATGAGTGAGGCATGAAGGGTTGGTTTGCATAAGCATGGAGTTGAGTATCCGTCTGGCGAAACCAGTCATTCGCTCCCAAGATCCTCCCATGTGGGAGGAATGCAGGGAGTTAAATACCCAAGAGCAACCCTCTTAACCCAAGTACCTCCTCACATTGGGCTCTTTGGGATCGGTAAGGAGAATATGCAGCTCTTTGCAGGCACCTGTAAAGTTGGTTCCACAGTCTGAACGGATTTGCTGAGCAGGTCTCCTTAGAGCAAAGAATCGGCGCAATGCATTGATGAAACTTGACGTGTCCATCGCCTCTATCAGCTCTATGTGCACGGCCCGTGTGCTCATGCAGGTGAAAAGTACAGCCCACCTTTTGGTGTTAGCCTGTCCACCGCGGGTACGTCTTGTGGTGACAGCCCATGGGCCGAACACATCAAGTCCCACGTAGGTGAAGGGTGGCTCTGTACTCAGACGATCTGAGGGTAGATCTGCCATCTTCTGTTCAGCACTTTTACCATGAAGCTTGTTACATGTAACACATTTGTGAAGGATACTGCTGATACATTTCTTATCTCCAATGATCCAGAATCCAGCTGTGCGGACAAAGCCTTCTGTAAAAACATGACCTTGGTGCTTGACCATGCCATGGTAATGACGCACGAGCAATGTTGCAACGTGGCTGCAACCTGGAATGATGAGAGAGAACTTTTCCTTTAGTGTTCGGTACGCCATGAGAGTATCGCGATACGAACCGTGGGTTCTGTATCGCGGTTTTTCGTTTCGGTTCGAATGTCGTTACACCCCTAGTCCATATGAATCCTCTCCTGAAGTGGCTACTCCTTCAGGGAGGGACAAAAACGAAGGCCCTGTGAGCCAGTTTGTGCTAGATAATTCGGCCGCAGGTACAGAACGTGTAGCATGATCTGCCGGATTCTGTGTGGTGCAGACATAATGCCACTGCTCAGGTTTGGTGGACTTCCTGATTCGCTGGACTCTGTTGGAAACGTACACATAAAACCGCCTTGTCTGATTATATATGTACCCCAAGACGACCTTGCTGTCTGTGTAAAACCGCAATGTGTCTACACTGATGTCCAACTCACTCTCTATCAACTCTGCCATTTCTACTGCCAACACAGCTGCTCCCAGTTCCAACCTTGGGATAGTGTGGGAAGATGAGGGCACCAGTTTTGCCTTTCCCAAGACAAATCCCACGTGACACTCTCGATGATCACCTTGAGGTAAGCTACAGCGGCGATGGCCTTCACTGAGGCATCTGAGAAGATTTGGAGCTCTTTCTTTTGAGTGGTGGTAAGGGTGCTAGGTGTAAAAGCTCTTGGAATCTTGAACTCACTCAGGTCTTGCAAGGAGTCTTTCCACATTCTCCATTCAGTTTCCTTCTCATGTGGAAGAGGCTTATCCCAGTCGAGGGTTTCAATGCTAGTGAGCTCTCGTAACAGGAACTTCCCTTGTATAATGATTGGCGCCACAAATCCGTGAGGGTCAAACAGACTGTTCATGGTGGCTAGAATGCCTCTACGGGTAAAAGGCTTCTCGGTAGATTCTACTCTGAAGGTGAAGACGTCATGTTTAAGATCCCAGCTGAGCCCTAAGCTGCGTTGAATGAGGGCTGAATTGTCATTGAAGTCCAGGTTCTGCAAACCCTTCACGTAGTCTTCTGATGGGAAGGCATCCAAGACATCAGAGTAGTTCGACTCTATCTTGTGGAGGCGTAAGTTTGAGCTGGCAAGCATCTCCCGCACCTTTTTCATAAGCAGGCCAACGCCAGCAATTCATCAACACTCCCTTGATCACCTCCTCTCTACTCATCCACACCGTTGCTCTGTCAGTAGAGCCTCATTACAGCCACATATTGGGTATGCGGATGACAGGGCAGCTATGAGTGATATTGCTAGGTACTTGGTACGTCGAGAGCTTGTGAATTCTCGCCTAATAAAATTTAATGATCGTCCAGAAAATTACTCGGCATGGAAGTCTTCGTTCTGCAACGCTATTGGAGGACTGAAATTAAGTCAAGTCAAGTATATTTATATAGTGCTCTTCACAATACAGATTGTATCAAAGCATGGAGTCTTACTGAAGATTTGTAGAATTCTGTTCACAATGTCAATCTCGTTACTGTGACAACAGTGTCACGCGCTGCTGCTTTAGCCATCTTATGGTAGAAACATTCACTTTCCCATATGACGGCGGAGGAGATTCGGAGAGGGTCACGTTCAGCGGACAGACACCAACAAACTGTATTTTTTGTATTTATTTCGACAAATGACAACCAAAATCAAATCCATTGAAGCTTTTGAACAGTTCTAAAGTGGCTGCTTGTAGTCGCACCGCCGCATGCGTCATCAAAACAAAAAGCAGCATGTAGTCGACAAAGCAGCAAGGAGGCGTCGTATGATCATTTAACCCTTAAAGATTGTATCAGCGTTTCAGGCCCAAACATAAATGATCACATTCATCTAATCTTTCCTAACGGTTCGCTAGCTTCCCGCCCCATAAGCATGCCGTCCAATTACCGTGTCTCTGTAGGCAGCCTAGGCTCTGAGATCTGCACACAAAAACAAATGGGTACAACCACCACTCAAAACCAAAACAAACAGTGTTTCAACCAATCACCGACAGGGGCGGGTGTTGTGAAACGCGTGCACGGCTGAACGCAAAGTCGGAGCAAAACCCGCCTGTGTGTGTGTGTGTGTGTGTGTGTGTGAGATGGAAAGTTCGTTCCACTTTTTATTTATGCTCTAGGACCAGCCCTTGGTTTATATGTAGAAATTTTCAGATTTATAATGGATTTACTTTTATTTTTTTGACAAACAAAATGAAAAAAGTCTTTCCATTCATTTTCAATGTGGGGTCATTTTGACCCCAAACACCTTAAACAGTAAAAAAAAATTACACACCTTTAGAACAACCAAATCAAGCCCAGTTTTTTTGTGCATGTTTAGATAGATTATGTAGGAAAAGTCACAGAGTTTCTTACACCTGAGATCAAGGTAACACTTTTAAAAAATTAAGGAAAAGTCCAGTGGGGTCAGGGTGACCCCAAACAGTGATTAAGAGTAAACGAGTTTTATAACAAAGTCGGTGAGGATGAGGAAAAATCGTACATTTCTGTGCAAACTTTGCCCGCCGATAAAATAATTGCTGCCTGTGTTTGTGGGCTGTGGCAATAATTAAAAAAAATTGCTTGCAACAACATATGGAAAAAAAGAGCTATGAACTAGTTCATTTTGGAACTGTGAACTTAGTTCAACATTTTGAATTATGAACTATGAACTGAACTAGTTCATTTTAAAATTTGTGAACTGAACTTTGAACTAGTTCATGTATAAAGTGGACTTTCCCAACACTGTGCATTTGTTTGCTTTATGACTTTAACTTAACATTATTTACAGTCAATTTATCTGCTTGTAACCTGTAATCTGTTTAATTTGTAATTGCATGATCTTATCCTCTCTCTCTTGTTCAGTGTCCTTGAGAAGGATGGTGATGGTAGGAATCACTGGAGCAGGCAAAAGCTCTTCTGGAAACACAATCCTGGGCAGAGAATCCTTCAGAGCCGCCAGAAGTGCTTTATCTGTGACCAAAGAGTGTGGGAAAGAGACTGAAAAGGTGGCTGGAAGGGAAATTACTCTGGTAGATACACCCGGTATGTTTGACACTGATATTTCAGAGGAGGATCTCCTGAAGCAGGAGATCAGTAAGTGTATAAACATGACAGCACCTGGACCTCACGCCATCATCCTGGTCATTAAACTCGGCCCGTTCACTGAAGAAGAGAGACTCTCAGTGGAGAAGATCAGAGCCATATTTGGAGAAGAAGCAGATAAACACACGCTCATCCTCTTCACACACGGTGATAAACTGAAAGACGGCACTATTGAGAAACGCATCAGTGAAGCTGGTGAGGACCTGAAAAAAATCCTGAGTCGCTGTGGAGGAAGATATCATGTTTTCAACAATAAAGACATGGAGGATCGTAATCAGGTTGTGGAGCTGCTGGAGAAAGTGGAGGCCATGGTCTCTAATAATGGAGGCAAATTTTACACCAGTGACTCTTACGAAGGCGTGGAGCACATGCTGAAAACTAAAGAAGAGGAACTGAGACAAGAATATGAGAAGAAACTACAAGAGAAAGAGAGAGAACTGAAGTCTGAATTTGCTGAAGAGAAGCAGAAACTGGAGGAGAGATTGAATGAGTACAAGCGTTTTTATGAAGCAAAGCTCACAGAGTTCAGACTGGAGACAGAACGGACCTATTCTCATACGAGCAAACTGATGAAGATACTTAAGAAGTTAAAAGCCCTTAAAGTTTAGTCATTTCGTTTTTTTTTTTTTTAAGTCCCATTTTAAAGGGTAACTAAACCCTAAACCAACTTTTTTTAGTTAATGATCTGTAAGAATGGGGCTTTATTAATGCTGTTCATTGATTCTTGTAACTTTTTTGACATTTGGGTATAAAGTGTTTTAATTCTACAATATATGATGTAAAAACGTCTGAGTGCTGCCCTCTTCAGGGTGAAGGGTGGATACTGCAGTTTAATCTTCCTATTGGATGTTTGCGGTGGTTCGTGATGTAAGCAGGTTCCAGCTCGCCACGCCCTTGGTACGAGCTACCACGCCCATGACAGTATAAAAACTGTAAAACTATAAAAACATCTTGTTTCGTCAAAACCACTGTAGCGAGTCAGGAGTTGGAATTGCGAGTATTGAAAATGATCAGGTTAGAGTATTTATTTCCTAAGTGGGCTCTGCCCACTTTTCCAGCATTTTTCAAATATTGCCAGTGGGTGGAGTCAGGCTCTGACCAGGGTTTAGTTACCCTTTAATCACATTCCAGTTATATTTTTAGGCTTCTATTATGAGGTATTGCTTACATTAGTATTACAGCATTACTTCAATGATTCTTCTTATTAACATTACGTGCTGATTTAATAATGCTGTATTTCTTATAACTGATTGTTTTATATGTTATACTTGTGTAATTGTGACTTTAAGTCCCTAATGGACACATGTATATTTTGTTGATTATTTTATTTGTAATGTTAATTTTATCCTTTATCATTTACAGCACGTTGTGCATTGCTGCCGCACACTGCTCTAAAGTGTTGCACGAGTCATAATCTGTTTGTTACTTCAGATCAAATAAAAGAGGATTGACGGCGAATTACAGCATTCAAGAGTGATTCTTAGTGATTGACACAACGCAGATAACACACCGCTACATGTGTACATTTAAGATAGGCTACTTCATTTATTATTCCAATATCAAAATATTATAGCTACTAAATCCCACAGGAAAAAAAGAGCTTCTTTGTGACGTGCTGTCTTTGCATTTGAACATTTTAAACAGTAGCTACACGCATTAGTTGAATAAATGTTAGCCAAAACAAACATATGTAATAAAGATGGTTTGAGCTAGGTCAGATTGTTATGGAGGAATATACTCTACAGCAAACAGCACCACAGAGGTAGAAACAGTCATCTTTATTTATAATTCATGCAGTTACCAAACATGTCAGACTGGATCAGATTCTTGAAGTCCCAAACACTAATGCTAATCAGCCTGGGCGAACAACACCCCGATGGAACATGCTACACAGAGAACACCGCAATATATACAGCAGTACTGATACAACGGCACTTTTTAATCCATAAGTAGGCTAATTAACGCGCTAGTTTTTATACAAAATAAATATGTAAATTATTAGCACAATAATGTAGCAGTCAGACACTGCGGTCAAGCCAGCCTCCTCGAAATGAGCGGTCAAACTAGCCGCCCCTATATTTCGCGGTGCGCGTATAGCCTACACGGTCTGGCTGTTACTGTATGACCGTCTAAAAAAAACTAAAAACAGGAAATATTCCGGCAAAGCAATTTCACATTCATTTATTCTGTCGGTATGTCTGTATGTCTGTCTGTCTGTCTGCCTGTCTGTCAGAAAGACAGACTGTGTTTCAACTGTCGGGCCAGAGGCTCCAGTGCTTCACTAAAACGCGCCCGTAACACGCCTCTCGGGAACAATGTCACACTAACCCATCATTTCACCAACAAATGGAAGTTTTATCAGAAAACTAATCAGACAGAAATCACTGGAAAAAGCATAGCAAAACAAACATAAAAGCGACCGTTTGCTGGCATTTTTGTAGCCTATAGCCTACTTGAATATTTAAAACCCAAGCATCCATGTTTTACCACAGGTTTACAATAAAAAGTGATGAATTAATCATGAATTAATGAATGTCAAAATTGCACATTAGTCACACAGAAATAAATTAGTGTTAGGTTTCACAAATGAAAGAGGATACACTTCTTCAGTCGCGTCCGTTTTTGTTTATTTGGTAGGCCTAGTTACAGGACATATTTATATCACATTTAGAAAGAATAATAATTTCTACAAATATATGCCACCAAAAATACGACCTGAGGAGCTCTAGCACTCTCTCGACTCTGCCAACTTAATTAGAAAGTTCACACCCTGAAACTGTAGAACATGTGCTTATAGCATGCAAACTTATGAAAGAGAGAGGTTCCAGCTAAAAAAACGCTTTCAGAAATATAGGAATCAACACTTCAGGTTCTCCTAGGAGAAGGTACTAAACAATCAATAATTTATCATGAGTTATTTATATTTTTAAAGGAAACAGGATTATTTAATAGCATGTAAAATCCCTTTTGTGTAAACTTTTTTTTTTTTGTTGAAAGAGTAGATTTAGACTAAGCTTCCTTTCCAAATATACAGTGACTCTGTATCAGCTCTAGTAAGCATGAAGACAGGTACAACTAGAAGTCACATGGATCTGCTCTATGAAGTTTTATTTATGATCTCAAGAATAAATAGGCAAGGTAAAAATGTAATATTTATGTGGGTCCCTGCACACTTGGGAATTCAGGGAAATGAGAAAGCAGATAAAGTGGCAAAAGAAGCAGTTAAAAAGGGAGATGTTGAAGTCAATATTAAATTATCAAAATCAGAGGGGAAAGGCATAGTGTGGAGAAGTGTAAATCAACAATGGCAACAAAGTTGGGATAATGAAACAAAAGGGAGACATTTATATGAAATTCAAAGGAAAGTAGGTATATCACAAAGTAGGGGAGCTAAGAGAAAAGAGCAGGTGATAATAAGCAGGCTGAGAATTGGGCATAGCAATCTTAATAGCACACTTTTTATTATAGGAAAACATCCTACAGGAATGTGTGAACAATGTCAGGAGGCTGAAACAGTAAAACATGTTCTTACAACGTGTAGGAAATTTAATCAGGAAAGACAAGAAATGATAAGACAGTTAAAAATATAGGAAAGGTAGATAATACAGTAAAAAGTTTATTGGAGTATGGAGAGAGTGTGGAGGGTAGGAAATGGTTATTTGTTTTTTTGAGGGGGACTGGATTAGATAGACGGATTTAGTATGAGTGGAAGTAAAGGGTAGATAAAACCTGAAGATGGCAGTAATGCAACTAATTGGATGCCAGCTGCCGTAAAAATCAAAAAAAAAAAAGAAGAAGCTTCCTTTCCAATCTATACTGTCTATGTTTCCAATATGCGCTTCACACTCCATTTCAGTAGGTGGCGGGAATGCACCTTTTAAGTTAGTTTGCCAACCGCCATTAAATTCTAGAAGAAGAAATTGTCACTTTGTACAACTCGACAATGACTTCAGAGCTGAAACTAATCTCGAAGCTGTAATGTATTCTATGTAACGTGTAATACGTACTACGGAATGACGTAAAAAGGAAATAAACAAGAAGCATGGAGTTCAGATGCAACCTGCGTGTCGTCTGATTTGTTTAAGTAAAACAAACGATAATACATGGTGTCAGAAGTTGTAAGTGCATCGAAAGAAGAATGGCACAGTTACAGCCACCATCGAACCTATGTCTACAGGGAAATCTTTCAGAAAATTGGAAGATTTGGATACAAAAATTCGACTTGTTCCTGACGGCTAGCGGCATCGCTGAAAAGACTGAAAAAGTGCAGTGTGCCACATTTCTACATGTCGCGGGTGAGGAGGCAATTCAAGTTTTCAATACGTTTGAATTTACTGATGAAGAAAGGGACAAAATCAACCCTCTCAAGCAGAAGTTCAAAAACTATTGTGAACCAAGAAAAAACCTACCTTACATTCGTCACATATTCTTTACGAGGGCTCAAGGACCGTCAGAGAATATCGATTCCTACGTCACTGATCTAAAGAACAAAGCAAAAGACTGTGAGTTTGCAGAATTGCATGATTCTTTAATAAGAGATAGAATTGTGTGCGGCATAAGAGATGACACACTGAGAGCCAGATTGTTAAGAGAAGCAGATCTCACATTGGCAAAAGCTGTGGACATTTGTCGAGCGAATGAAATCACGTCCAGTCAGGTGAAAGCACTAAATGAAGAAGTTGACATGCATAAAATTAAGGCTGTAAAAATCAAACAAAAGAGTCATTGGATGCCAAAAGAAGTGCAACGTGACTTGAGTGACGACACAAAATGCAGTCGATGCGGTTACAAGCATGAACAGAGAAAATGTCCCGCCTATGGTCAAACGTGCAGGCTATGCAGTAAAAAAAATCACTTCGCAAAAATGTGCAAAATGGAGCGTAAACAGCCAAGAAAGATGCACACGCTTGAACAGACAGAGGAAGATGACAATATGTTCCTGGGCACAGTGGACGTTCAAAGAAACAATGAGAAAAGTATTCAAACTGTTACCACAGAAACACGAGAAGAAAAGGAAAAGTGGTCTGAATTGCTAAAGATAAAAGACAAGAAAGTGAAATTTAAGTTGGACACTGGTGCAGAATGTAATGTGCTCTCTTTAAAAACGTACAATTCGCTGGGTATAACAGAGAAGCTGAGTAAATCTACCTGCAAGTTACTTACATACTCTGGACACCAGATGTCGCCAGTGGGACAGAATCAGTTAACATGTGAGTACAAAGGACAGACACACATTATACAGTTCCAGATCGTTGAAAGAGATGCTCCTTCGATTCTAGGAAGATCAACATGTCAATCATTAGGCTTGATACAAAGGATACATGAAGTGTCTTTTGAAAATGATGACATAATAAAAAATTATGAAGATCTGTTCAGTGGTCTAGGATGCATGCCAGGATATCATCACATCCAAATTGATTCATCAGTAAAACCAGTTGTGCATGCTCCACGGAAAGTTCCTGTCGCACTAAAAGAAAGAATAATTAAAGAATTGCACAAGATGGAAGAAATGAACGTCATTGCAAGACAAACAGATCCGACTGATTGGGTGAGTAGCATGGTGACAATTGTCAAGCCAGACAAATTTCGAATATGTCTCGACCCACAAGATTTGAACAAGGCAATCAAACGTGAACACTACCCACTACTCACAGTAGAAGAGGTCGTATCTAACATGCCAAATGCTAAAGTGTTTTCTGTGCTTGATGCTAACCAAGGATTCTGGCAGATTAAGTTGGACGAGGACAGTTCCAAGTTGAGCACGTTCAACACTCCTATAGGAAGATACAGATTCCTGCGTTTGCCATTTGGGATATCGTCGACATCTGAAGTATTCCAAAGAGCTGTAGCACAGATGATTGAAGACCAAGATGGTGTGATAAACATCGTGGATGATTTGCTGGTCTGGGGTGAGACAGTACAAGAGCATGATGCCAGACTCAGAAACCTGCTCCAGAGGGCAAGAGAGTACAACCTCAAACTAAACAAAAACAAATGTCAAATCAGAACGTCACAAATCAAGTATATTGGTCATGTACTGACAGCAGAAGGACTGAAACCAGACGAAGAGAAGGTGAGAGCTGTAATTCAGATACCTACACCAGAAAACAAGCAAGATCTTCAAAGATTTCTGGGTATGCTGCAGTATCTTGCCAAGTTTATTCCAAACTTGTCAGAAGTAAGTGCTCCACTCAGACAGCTGCTGGAGAATGATGTTGAATGGTTCTGGGGAAGCGAACAAGAGAAAAGTTTTCAGAAACTCAAAGCTCTAGCAACAAATGGACCAACATTGAAATACTACGATGTAAACAAACCGTTAACATTGTCAGTTGATGCCAGTTCTGAAGGCATGGGTGCGGTTTTGTTACAAGATCACAGACCAGTTGCATATGGATCAAGAGCGCTCACAGATTGTCAACGTCGATATGCACAAATTGAGAAGGAACTGCTTGCGATAGTATACGGATGTGAAAAATTCCATCAATACGTATATGGCAGAGAAGTTCAAGTAGAAAGCGACCACAAGCCACTGGAGTGCATCTTCAAAAAACCTCTACATCAAACTCCACTGAGACTACAAAGAATGTTACTCAGACTTCAAAGGTACAATCTAAAAGTCAAGTACAAGCCCGGTAAAGAAATGCACATAGCAGATGCATTGAGTCGTGCTTACCTTGATAAATGCGACGAAGAACTGCTTGAAGAGGAGTTAGAGGTAAATTTCATCACAACTCAGCTGCCTGTGACGGAAAAGAAACTGCAAGAGTTCAGAAAAGAAACAGCTGAAGATCCTGAAATGCAGAAACTGAAAGAATACAGCATAAAAGGATGGCCTACAGAAAAAAAGACTGTACACAAAGACGTACAGAAGTATTGGACACACAAAGAGGAAATAAGTTATATATCAGGACTTGTGTTCAAAGCGTCCAAACTTGTAATACCAAACAAAATGAGAAAGCAGATGTTGGACAAAATTCATGAGTCACATCTCGGCATGGTGAAATCCAAAGAAAGAGCAAGAGACATCATTTATTGGCCGGGAATGTCAGATGAGATTGAGAAAATGGTATCTCAATGTGCCACGTGCAACACTCATCGAAACAGTTACACAAAAGAACCACTAATATCTCATGCCGTGCCAGACAGACCATGGGCAAAAGTTGGTACTGATTTGTTTCAGCACCATGGTTCTGAATATTTGATGTGTGTGGACTACTACTCCAAGTTTCCAGAGATTGCAAAGTTGAATGACACTACCAGCAGAGGTGTAATACTTGCAATGAAATCACTGTTTGCAAGACATGGTATACCGGATGTGGTAATATCAGATAATGGTCCACAATATGCCAGTCGAGAATTCAAGTGTTTTGCAGATAACTGGGAGTTCGAGCACAAAACGTCGAGTCCGAGATATGCTCAATCTAATGGACAAGCAGAAAGAATGATCCAAACCATCAAGAGAATGCTCACAAAGTCACAGATGAGAATGGAGATCCATATATTGCGTTGCTGGAATACCGCAATACTCCACTAGATGGCATTGGTTTGTCACCGGCACAACTTCTAATGGGAAGAAGATTGAAAGCTAAACTGCCAACTTCGAGCAATTTGTTGACTCCAAAAGGATGTGAGGAAGTTCAAGAGAAACTCAAACAGAGGCAGTCAAAGCAAAAATTTTATTATGACAAAAACACCAAACAGTTGCCAGAGATATCACCAGGAGACAAAGTGAGAGTGCAGCAAGGACAAATCTGGAATCCTGCAACAGTTTTGAAGAAACACGACTCGCCGAGATCGTATGTTCTTTGCACACCAGATGGAAGGATCTACAGAAGAAACAGAAAGCATCTGTTAAAGACAAAAGAACAAAACTTTCCATCAACAAGTGATCAGGATGACTTTAACACCGAGCAAGAAACAAATGCAAAGTCAGAGAGAGAAATTAATCCTGATTTACCTGTCATGGTGAAACAAGCACATCAAAATGGTGCAACTGAAGAACAGACAAAGCCAAACATCATCACGAAATCAGGAAGAGAGATTAAAATTCCTTCTAGGTTCAGAGACTATCACATGCACTAGCATTGAGTACAATGCATCAGAGTAAATGTTTATTGACATTAGTATTAATGCCTGTTTTGTGAAAGCATTAGTAAATGTTGTAATAAGTTATTGTAAAAAAAAAAAAAAAAAAAAAAAAAAGGGGGATGTAATGTATTCTATGTAACGTGTAATACGTACTACGGAATGACGTAAAAAGGAAATAAACAAGAAGCATGGAGTTCAGATGCAACCTGCGTGTCGTCTGATTTGTTTAAGTAAAACAAACGATAATACAGAAGCAACTTTTTCTGTTAGGTAAGTTTAAAAAAAATGTTTAACCTAACTCCGGTGTTAACTTGTGTCCATTACTGTGAAGTCAACACATTTGCTGTAGTTTTAAGCGCGTGGTTGTTTTGGTGGAGTAACGTTAACGTTCAGCTTTACGAATTAATCATTCCCTTTCCTTCTCGTTCTCTCACATGTCGAACGAGAACGAAAAGGAAAGCCATTTGTATGGCCATCACATAAAAAATGTTTAAATTCGTATAGGCTGCGACAAGCACAATAATTAAAGGATCTCTTGAACTGCACCTTTACTTTCACTTTCATTTTCATTCTCTTCATTTTCTCTGATATCTCTCTCACTTGTGTGTACCTTGTTGCAAAACAATACAATACACTTATACACCATTGCCACTAACAATAATAAGACAAAAAATATTATTTGGAGGAGGTGGTAGGCGGAGTTTCCTTTGCGCCTATGCTCGCCGCGAGTCTTCACAGGAGCAGCGGGTAACGCTAAGCTAATATGGAAAAGTAAAAAGATACATTTATCCTACTACCTGTACAAATTGCGGCAGCATGCGAGTTATGCTTGACTCTTGATAATAAAAGTATAACTCGACGTCAGCCTCATTCTAAGTTTGCCAATGTCATTCGTTTTTATCCAAGGCTAGGGGAAATACACGGAAATACATCTAGTGAAAGGAAATTTTAAGTCCATGTCCAACTCTAAATTGTAAGGAATTTATATCTTTGATTTCATAGTAACACTTTACATTAAGGTTAATTTGTTTATTATTCATATGACCTAACGAGCAACACATTTGTTACTGCAGAAAATTTCAGAAAAATAAAGAAAACAATAAAGAAAATGTAGCAACTTCAGAAGAGAACTATTTTCCATTTTGCATTGTGTACATTTTAATATCAGTTAACAGTTTAAAAGTTTTTTTTTTTTTTTTTTTTTTTTTTTTGCTGCATGGTAAAAAAAAAAAAACTATATTTGTTAACTGATAAGATTATCATATCTAATTGGAATTAAATAAACATAAAATTGATGACTGTCTGTGACCCGTTAAAAATAAAAATAAAAATACACATTTTCACGGGTTCATTTTAAAGTGCATGCACCTGCAGCATTTCTGCCAGTGACAACAGAGAAAAACATTATAAAATGTAAATAAAAAATAAAATAGGCCTTCACTAAAAAAATTGTTTAACTTAGACAAATTAAGATGACAAAAAGAAAACCCTGAATCCGTTTGAAGCTTTGAAAAACCGGCCATTTGAAGTTGTTCGTCAAATAAAAATAGCAGGCCTCTCAATCCACACCTTGTCTAGTTTTTATTTAAAAAGTAACTTACATGATGTGGGGTTAGTCTGGAGTGGCGCCTGTTGACAGTCAGAAAACACCATCTCCGATCTCCGACACAGATGTCCCGGGAATACAGAGATACGTCTCGCTAGAGTGGCCAGCTTCGGGAAGAGCCATTTGTTTGCTTGTGGATGTTTGCTTCGCAAGACAAGTGATAGGCTATTACGTTGTACTTGTACTACTGCTGTATTTTACAAGAGGACACTGAACAAGAGCTGGAGTAGGCTACGTCAGAAAAAAAATTTTTTTCTAACCTTGCTTTTATTATTCAGTTTGAGTAAAAGTATGTTTTATAAATAAATAAAAATGAGCAAACTAGTCAGAATATACAGTATAAGCTTTCTTTTAGTTTATGTAATAGCCTGCACAGGTACATGCCCAATTCAAACCCGAGTGTAATTTTTTTTATGTTTGCGGTCTTGTAAACATATCGAAGTATGACTGAAAAGACAAGATCAGAGCTGTTTTCTTGGCTGCTTTTGTTGTTTACCATTTACATGCAATTGTTGTATACCTCCCATCTTAAACTTCAAGAATCAAGTTCATTAATGACCAACTTCTAAAAAAAAAATTCAGTTGTCTTTGTAAAGAAATGTGCACACAATTTATTGTTTTTTATTAACAACATAAATTTAAACAAGTTGTGTGTGTCCGTGCGTGCGTACCAGCAATATCCTCAGGTTTTGTTTTTCACTGTAGAAATTTAAAATGTCATGATTTGCCAATGCGCGAGAGTACCGGCACCTTTTTCCCCCACTTCAAGCACTTGTCAGTATGTGCATTAACGACGATTTGAGACAGATACATGTAAATTGTATATAAAACTATGTAAATGGCGCTCTGTGGTGCGGCAGGGTTTTGAACAAAGTCCTGAGGCGTAACGTTAGCTGGCCGCCGGTGTGTGTACACTCACAGAGAATTATGTGTTTGAATTTTAAAGACACGGCGGTGCGATTCTCATCCGGTGTGCGACCCCCTTGAGCGGGAGGCAGAGCGGCATAGAGATGCGACAGAGTTGCGAAATTGCTGGTGCGGCTTGAAATGGCTGTTATTTCAAATAGTGTAGCATATTTTAAACTAATCGGTTAACCGGTTTCAACCGGCTAATGAGGCTCGGTGGTCGGTCAAGAAAATGTTTAGTTTTCGCCATCCCTACTCTGAAAACCTTAAAGGCCGATACGGTGACCCTGATTTTCAGGGCCATTTGCACAGCACTGGTGTGTCAGGGTGTGGTGCAGGCTTGTATCAAAAAACCGAGCAGAGGAGTCAGAAGTTCCAAAGCAGTTGCATTTACTTACAATATAACAGAAACAGGTCTAGATAGGCAGAAGGTTCATGCACACCAGCTATTAAATACAACAGTGATAAATACTGGTGTAAGGACTGGGCGAAGGTGAATCTGAATAACTAAATACCCCCATGCTAAAATCCCAAAGCCTTTAGCCCCAAAAGGCCTGGAACTTGGAAAAACACACACACACACACACACACACACACTCTCTCCCACACACACACCAAGAACGGGGTGTTCTGTTACAAGACTGAGCTTTATTACCCCTTGGAATGTCCCAGAGAGTGTGATTCCTCCTTATTCTTGCTGAGAAGAATAAACGAACCCTGGTTTAAACCTATATATTCTATGTACATATATATATATATATATATAACCATGTGATACATGCATCCAATGTTCCATCTCATGATTTTTCCTTTATGTTGTTTGGTCTGTGTGGCCTTGTAAACTCTAATGGGTTAATGTTTGAGACATGACTTGCATACTATGAGAAACAGAAATCACTGTGTAGCATGTTTAGTCTCGATAAACTCCAATCCTCGTTCCCCATTTGTTGATTTACATTACATCTCGCTAACTTTGTGACACAGGGGTGTTATAAGAAATCTTGAGGGTTCTCTCTCTTAAACACCCAATGAACTGACATATTCAAATGTCCTGCGAGATTCACCAGAACACTTCCTGACTGTGGCTCGAGCTTCAAGCAGACCTTATCAAACTAACCCCCTCCTTGCTGCAGAGAAAGGAATGCCATGCGGTCAAAGAGTCCCCTCTGTCCACGCTACACACACCCATAAGGACTTTGCTGGAATTTCCAGTCAAAAAAGACATTTAACAATACATATTTGATATGTTTTATGTGTGTTTGATGGCCTACGTCCGATTGCAAGATCTGGGAATGTTTGTAGTTAAAAGGAACCACAAATGCCTATATTACGTATATTTGAGACGCAAACCTGAATTCCTCTCATTGTTACATGTCGTGTTTGAGGTCATTTGAAAACTCTTTGTCTGACGCAGCCAGATATATGTATTGGGTTACCGTAAAAAGTATGATTGCCTATATAACATCTCTCCTGTTATGTTTAAGAATCTGTGAAAAGGAAAGGCAGGTTCTGCCTCTGTCGTAATTTATGTAGATAAAGCTGTCAAACCAAACAAAGACAACTTTCCCGCTCAAGATTTCCTGAACAATGATTGGACAATCCGCTTCAGAGGAGGCGGAAACATCAGGTCTTCAAAAGGACTGGCCCTCTCCTCACCCCTCCTCTTGCCTCTCACCCCCGGCATCAGGATGTGATTTCTTAGTGATCTCCTCCGGAGATCTTTCATCTTTTTCTTTCTTTGTTTAATTCTAAGTTCTTTTAAGTATCCTATCGAGTTCATTTTCCCCGACGAGGAATGAATTTAGTCTGAATTGTTTCTTTGGTAAATTTACCTCAAAGACCTTCAAACATGCGTTTGAAAGTCCGCGCTCTGAACCACCAACAAACCACATGGACCACCACGCGCAACCGTTCAACGAACGAGCAGGCGCGCGCCCCAAGGACACACACACACGCACGCCTTCTCCTCAGCAGACTAAGAGACAGTGCAAGTATTTTATTTCTCATCCAGATTTATCATGCTGTACGGTTGTTGCCTCAAAAGGGGCGATTTTGTGATTCCTTGTTGTCAGGTCTGAGGTTCCGTTGTCCAGGTGAACTTTGCCAAACGGTTGACCCTTACGGATCTCCGTTTCTCTCACTCTCTCTCTCTCTCTCCCTCTCTCTCTCTCTCTTGTCTTACTATCTCACTCTCGCCAGAATGTGATTTCTTCGGGAGATCCCTTTGGGAATCTCTTTCTTTTGTTTTGCTTCTAGTTTAGTAAGATCTTCGGGTCTTTATAAAACTCCCTCGTGCATAACTGCACCTTGCTAAAAATTCTCTCTCTGTCTCTATGCATTTCTCGTTCATCGATGCCTTATTGTGTTTTGTCGTTTATTATGTTTGTAACGTTTGTGTGTTTCATTGTTTATTATGTTTGTAAATACATATATCCCATGTAATTTTAGTAAATGCATAGGCTAGTTATTTCTTATTAAATTTCATGATACTCATTTGATGGATTGACTGTCTGCTCATACTTCGGGTCCCTGAAATGCCTATCCAAAAGCTACGAGCTTTACAAATTAAAGATACTTTAAAGAGTATGGGTTTATAGGGCGGGAAGACTAATTCTTGTGGCCACAGAATTGATTTTCCTAAACTCTATAAATTAATTGAGCTAATTAATGTTACCTATTTGTAAAACGTGATCTGTGTAGCTAATCGCAATCAACTTGCGGTTGGCTGCCATACGCATGCAAGCATGCAGTCTTGTATGCAGGTAAAGTAACGTATCATCCCTTATCGGGAGATGTATTAACATGTAAGACTGATCTGATACAAACCTGTATGAATAATTATTAATTATGAATTATGAATTATGATATGCAAATTCCCCGTAATCAGATCCACCCCTGAGTCGTTACATAATATTGGTGGAGGAAAATGCTATGGGCACATTTCAAACTTGTTTTACGAGCATTCCAGTCAATCTGTGTATGAGTATTGTTATTTAATATTTATGCGCGCGGATGTTGAAATTGTAAGACAAGCCGCAGACGCGCGCACCTCGAAGAGTGAGTGAACTCACTGCCTGACTGACTAAAGGCACAAGCCGTCTCAGTTCAGCACAACTAAAAAGAAACTGCGGTTTCATTGTATTAAAATTTGTCCTACAAAAGATGAAGAAGCCTCTTTTGAATTATGACACTTTTAATGTTAAACTCCCCTGGCGGAACGAGATTCTTCGGCCACGGTGAAGACAAGATTTAGTGAAACGATGCTCTTTCACTATTCTTAAACAGGCCTAATATTAATTATAATCGTTAGATTATCGATAACTCCTGGTTAAAACATTGACGTAGCTACTCAATCGTAAAACCTAACGCATATTTGATCATAAGTGCTATTTGATAATATGTTATGGGAGTCGAAAAAACAGACGAATAATCCCTGTTTTATTCACGCACAGCGCAGCGAAGCAATCCTGCCAAACGTGTTTGTTAGAATATAGCACAGAAACAATCCAAAACCTAAAAACATTTTAATCATAAGTGCTATTTGATAAATGTTATTTGGATCCGAAAAACAGACGTATAATTCCTGTGTCCATATTTATGTGTGTAGCGAAAGAAATCCCGCCACACGTTGTCTTTGTGTGTTTATATGCAGTAAATTGGCACAAACAAACCCTCCGAGGTTTAAAATTTATAAGCAAACACATGTGAATCATGGTAATAATTGTTTTATGTGGGAATCGAAAAACAGATGCCTAATTCCTGTTGCCCTATTTGTGTGTAGCGAAAGAAATCCTGCCACACGTTGTTTGTGTGTGTTTATATGCAGTAAACTGGCACAAAACCCGCCGAGGTTTAAAATTTATAATTGTGATTTTTGCAGAAAATTAACGTATGGAACCGTTTTAAAACTGAATTACATACTAAAACAGAGGTTGTAATTCCGCTGACAAAACACGAGAGGGCAACCTACATGTGTTGCGGTGTCCAAATCATACCAGCCTCTGACGTCATTCAGCGTGAACGCAATTACGCCACCCTGTGGACGTTTTGTAGATCGTCATTCTCAACTACCTCTTTTCTGTTTTTTTTGTTCTTTTTCACTTTCCCTGCGATTATGAATTCTGAATTGTCTAACTTTCAATACATATTCCAGTTAAAGCCTTGCTTGTGCTGGCATTTGTTTGACGTTAGACAATTCTCCTGCTGACTGTTTTATGCTTACTTTGAGTTTGTTTCAAACTAGATTTGAATTAAGAAATTTAAAGTTAAGTTTCAGTTTAGTCATTGATATCCACTTAGAGGGAAAACGCCCCTTGTGGCAGACATGCTAAAGTCAGCTTATTCTTTTACTCCTTTCATTCTGTGAATTGGTCTATTTCCATCTTTTTTTTTAAAAAATTTATTTATTTTGTTATCACTGATAACATTACAGCAATCATGAGTCGCATGAGATATAGTTCTGATCTTTGATTTCCTTACACTTATTTAAATTGAATTTAAACCAGTTTGAATTGAAATTTGAATTAAGTGCTTATCCAACCAAACAGGTTAACCACTGGAGAAAGTACGCCCCCCCTTTGTGGCACAAACCAGCCACTACAGCCTGTCTTCTCCAGGGTTTCATCCTACTTTATTACTTTGATTGTTAATTTTTTATTAATAATGAAAGTAATAATAAATAAAATAAAAATAAAAATTATTTTAAATTTATTTTTGAAGAATTTTTTTTTTAAAGTTGATTTGACAATTACATTGTCATAAATTCCTTTTATTTTTATTTTTATCAGTGTTTAGTGAAGCCTCTTGCCTTGGTATCTCTGCATGCATAATTACTCAATTTGGTTTAAACAAGGAAACCTTAATTCACCTTAAGTTTCATCTGTTTCTCCTCTTCTGTGTTTATGGTGTAGAAATCCCTAGCGCGCGGTGGTGAGTTGACAGTCACATCTACTTGGCTTCCAGCTGCGGATTGTCTGACCAGCGTTGAATGACACAGGCCATGCGTGAGTCGCGGACTCCTCTGTCTCTATACACGGGCAGCACACAATTTGGCACTCCAAAGGTCGCAATTGTTTGAGAGGGCGCCCGTGGTACGGAGTGTGGAGCCCGGCGACTCTGCGACCAAGTGTTCGGAAACGCTGGAAAGACCAATCACGTGCTGATTCCAACCGGAGTGATTTCAGTTCCAACCTGGGCAGACTAAAAATGAGGTAATAATAAAAAAATAAAAAACATCTACTTAGTATAGGCCCCAGAATATTACATATATCCCCGGCCATTTAAGGGGTGTGGCCCACCTTCCCTTCTCCAAGCCACACACCCCCTTTCCTAGGTTTGCCGCCGACAGCCGGCTTAGACGACCTTACTCTCTTTAACACTCCCTTGTGTCATTATTTGCTCCATCTTCATTAGACCTATTCAATTTTATTTTACTCTAATCTTTTCTATCTTGCTATTTCTCTGTTCTGTTGTGATTTGTTCCTTTCAGTTCACCCAGAGACAGAACCTACGAGAGACACCAAGGAAAGCTAGATAACAGAACGACGACCAAGCAGCTGGCGTCATCACATGACCCCATAAGGCTACTGCCTGCCAAATTCTTTATTTAGATCCACGCAAAATTGACCCACCTAATCATCTAACTGTCTGCATCAGTTAGCCAAATTACGGCTCACATAGCCGCATAGTATTATAGCTCGTTAAACGTAGAAAGAACTTGCACTGGTCTTTTCGTGTGTGTTGTGTTCCTTTCGCCCACAGGGAAGCCAGTCACCAGTGACTCAGAGCCTCGAGCCAAGAGCAGCTGGACGCAGACGTGGACCAGCTTGACGGCGCACAAACTAAGCCTAAGCACCCACGACAAGGCCGGGCCAGACACGTCCAAAACCTCGCTTGCCAGCTCATCGCACAAGCACGTCTCCGTGAAAGGAGCCGCCTCGCCCTGGAGCACGAAGTTGCAACGCTAAGGATGCAAGCCGAGGACGACAACGACCCCGAGCTACAGAAGGAAGTGGAAAGACTTCAAACTGCCCTGCCTGATCTTCATCGGCACACAGACCGAAGAGAGCATTCAGAGAAAACAACCAGAGTGGTACTCAACGAGAAACTCCGACAAAAGTGAAGCCCCTTTGCAAAGAGCAGAGGCTGAACTAAAAGAGACTCGAAAGCCATGGCCTGCGAAAAAAAACAACCCGCAAGAGGCCCGCGATACCATCCACAAGCCCGTTCAGCAGAGACTGAACTAAAGAAAGAGACACTAAAGCAAAGGCCTGTGTAAAACACTTACAAGCGGCCCGAGCTGAAATCCATGAACTCATTCAGCACAAAGACAATATCATATGCGAAATTGACATTGTTCACAGATAGCTGAAACACTCTTATAGACTACAGAATGACCGGGAAAGGGAAACGCACACCACAAAGTTTCCCCTGACCAGCTGGTCCGCACCTTTCAGCCTACAACCCAGAGCTAAAAAGGGGGGGCCTTTCCAGGAGAGCCCCTGCTACTTACAACGGCAGGGCTCCCAAAAGACTTAACAAGCTGGCGAGAAACCTCCCTACGTTCACTCCGAGCCCTGCAGGAGGCCACAACGTGCACGCCTACCTACAAGACACTGACTTTCACTTACAAACTGTTACCAACGCGACCGCGTGGGACAAATTGTACCTGCTAAGAATCACGTCCAGCCGTGATGTGCGCAGCTTCCTCGACCGTCAAACAGAGACTATCAAAACGGACTACCAGCAGCTGCAACAAGCTTTGATCCGTGAATTCTCTGATCCAGAATCAGACCAAGGGTTATTCACCGCCATGGACCCCAAGCAGGTCCGACTTGAAACCCCACAGACCTACTACAGCCGACTCCGACAAACCTACTTCGGAGCACTGAACCAGCCAAATATGGAAGCGGATGTCAAGTTCAGAACTTTGTTCCTTCAAAATCTGCATCCCACCAGATGCCTCCAGAGGGCGTCCCACAACACCATAGCCCTGTTTACAGAGAGTCGAGTCCGTTCCAGGCCACTGGTAAGCCCAAGTCTGAGCACGCATCAGACAAACACAGTGCCGCCACGTCTGAAACAGCCGAGCCCCTGAAGTCGCTGAAAAGCTTCTTCACAAGAGACTTTCCGAAAATTCAGGTACGAGCCTTACACCCTAGGCCTGAGCGTAAGACCCACAACAGGCACACAGAGCAAACTGTCCCACAGCTGGGTCCAAAACCCCAATGATTTTGAACTGCAAAACCAGAAGACACTGCACGAACACAGTGCAAGACTCTGCTAAAAGGGTCCCTGATCAGCATAGGACATAGAACTTTTAAAAAGTAGATGAAAAGTTGTGCTCAAAAAGACGCAAGACTCTGCAGTAGAAAAATTTGAACTTTACTGATTTAAAGAAAATCTTGAATGGCTCACCTATAAGCCTCACCTGCCAACAGGCTATACACGACCCCTTTGAAACAAACAGTTTCTAGATACTTCTTGAAAAATGCACTGCTGTACATTAGTTTCCATGTAGGAGAACCACCACAGTTTTAAACTACTGTTAACCTACGAGATGCTTTTGATCGTTGCGATCCAACCAGAACACAACGTGCAATACACATCTTTGATCGCTGGCCTGTCTAAATGCAGATAAAACGATAGCTGGAATTGACATCTCTACTCTAAGTAAAATAGCCTTAGATTTCCAACTAAAAGTAAAAGTAGCATGTTCAGCAGTAAAAGCGTAAGTCTGTTTGACGAAGAAACCTCATCTCAGCAGCTTGTAAACTGTACCGATATCTATTATGCTTTGATTAAAAGGAAATCCAAATGGTAGTATGACTAAACCTGTGTCTAACAAAGAAAGCTCAGGACAGAGTTATATCTAGGTAGACCTGGGTGTCTACAAATGTAAAGGCTTTACAAATTATTGTTAGATTGATGTAATTCACCTAAATATTTTTTTTGCTGCATCTACAAGCAGAGAGCTACCTAGCGATCAAAACTGTTACTCGCTGAGAAGTCAGCATTCGTGCACGAGAGGGACGTAACCATATATGCTTAGACAAGCTTTGACTTACAGCAAATCTATTTCCTTACTCTGTAAACAAATAGAATAAGCTACGTAAAATAAAGAGAAGAGTTCCATGAGTAAAATTAGCTAATGCCAAAACACATCTGCATTTTACTTAATGTAACACTGAGTCCTAGAAAGACTTAAAATATAGGTGCATCCTGTTAACCCGTTTAAACATGCATAATCCATGAAAAATGTACAGACATTCTTTAAGGACTGTTGAATTGTCTGACATGCTCCGGTTCCCATGACAACGACTTGTCACAGGAAGTGCTAACTTGTGATGTCACTTTGTAAACAAACCAGCCTAGGTGCCTAAGCTAACCTAGCATCCCTCCAGCTTACGCTAAGCTAAACTCACATGGCATCCAGCTAGCTTGCGCTACGCTAAGCTAACCTAGCATCCTTTCAGCTTACGCTGAGCTAAACTAACATAGCATCCAGCTAGCTTACGCTACGCTAACCTAGCATCCATCCAGCTTAGGCTAAGCTACATAATAACTTCTACAGTTAGCAGCTAGCATAATTTACTTGAGCCCTTAATCACCACTTGTGTTCACACAATGCAAAGTATTCAAGAATACTTTCTTTAACACCGGTTAAGGTTTCTAATTATTCACTTTCCGTGTTTACACTTCTTTGCAGCTTAAGTTCACCTTCACTAGTGAAGGCATCGTCCTTGCTAACCGTCGAAGGCTAACTTTGCAGATACCCTGTTAATTAAACTTACGTTTAACTAAATGTAAACTGTGTAGCTAGAGAATAATTCATATAGCAATAGGAATTTTCATCGACAGGTGACTAAACCGATCATTCCCGGTGTTTGATCACTTTATTCCCTTTTGCCTTAAATTTTGTTTTTCTCTTGTTACTTCTTTCATTTCTTTAACTTTCATAATAACAGCAGTCAGCTGTTCCCTTGGCTAATCAGTCATTTATATGATTTAATTTAATTTCCTCTCTTGTTCAAATGTGGTTCCATTTCCCATAGGGCCCAGAAAGGAAACAGAGACACCCTTATTTGTTATTTTGGCTTAGTTTCAACCAGTGCACTCATTTTCGTGACCCTGCAGCACAAGTAATTTCAACAACTTACTAGGGCACAACTATAATCCTAAGGATTGATAATAAGCAAAATTCAAATGAGAAAGCTGTCCGTTTCCCTCTTATCCTTCACTTCGTCAAGCCGTAGTGACCCCCCCCCCCCCCCCCCAGTTAAGTCCAGAGAAATAATTAAGTCATAAGAACCATCTTACGTCATTTATTTTATCTCGGCTATGCCCTTTCCAGGGAATAATCTTGGAACCACATAACTCTTAGCCTCCTAACAATCACAGCTAAGATAAGGATACAAGACACACGTCACTAGCTAGCTAAACAAGAGACACTTAGCTTTAGGCTACATATCTAGCGAACCCATTAAGCAGTAGTTCTGTACGTTTAGGGCCATGCATTAGTCACTCACCACAAGTGTGCCAAAATGTCACAGAGACCCTGCTTAGCCTGACCTCAACAGCCCAGAGCAGAACCCCTCTCGACCTGCCACTGGTCAGCACAAGTCTGAACACACATCAGACGAAAACAGTGCTGCCATATCCGAGACAGCCAAGAGCCTGAAGTTACTTAAAGAGCTTCTTCACAAAAGACTTTACAAAGACAACAAGAGGGACGAACACGACATCCTATGCCTCAGCATAAAACCTGCAACAGGCACACAGAACACTGCTCGTCAACAACAGACCACAGAGCTAACACAGCTAACACAGCTGACAACTTCCCACGTCTAGGACCAAAATCCCAAAAGACCAAGAAATGCTACTTTGTCTGTCTCCGCAAAGAACTACACAAGACCGGCCCTAACCGCCCGTCGATCACCACACCAGCCCCGACGCCAAGACTCCTCGGGCACATGATCAAACGGGGTATGGCCCGGAAACTCTTTTAAAGACTCTGAGAGACAAAATCGAACTCTTACATCTCAAACATGCGAGCTGACTGTGCAGTCATACAGCCAGAACGACATCCGGCTCAAACAGGTAGCTCACATTCACCTGACAATTGGTTATTTTAGTCTGAAACACCCTGTGTACATCTCACAAATGGACACGTACCCCCTTTCTGATTGGCAAAGATCTGCTAGAGCGCTTTGAGCCTTTACTAGACTTCAAACACCTGACAGTCTGGGCCCAAGTTCAAGAACCCCTCCCCCCCCTCCAGTCACACAGGTTACCAAAGCCAGACTGGCCGGTCATAGAGGTAACGAGAACTACAACAAAGCCAGACTCTAAGGTCACAGAGTTCATAGAACTCCAGCAGCCATCCAAGGGTACACAGCCTCAACACCAAGTCAAGGTTCAAGTTCGCTACCATGCACCTTCCAGCTCGCCAAAGACCATAACAACTTCATGAACATTCGGAGTCACCACCACTTTTAGACCCCTCCAACCACCCTAGCACGCTGTCTAGACCCACCGACAACCGGTGCCCCAAACACCCGCTATGCACCTGGCACATGCTGCGTGCACAAGACAACATTCAGCGTTCTGCACTTGATGCCATCACTGCGCCACAGCTTGTGGTGCCACAGTGCAAAAGGGGGGTCATGCGAATATATGCTCATGACGCAGCACCAGAGACACTTGCAAGACACCGAAGCAAGTGGCATACCGGCATCCTCAAAGCGAAGTCCCAGCCAACCAAGGACGACACTCGCCAAAAAGTTTTTTTTCTCCCTTTCTCTCTTTCTCTCTCTTTCACTTTTACCAGGATGCTGCTGTGCTTCGCCATCCTGTACCTCCAGCCAACCAGAGAGCAGCCGCAATCGGACACCACCAAATCCGGCATCAGTCATCGTCCTAAAGGAACAACCGGGACTCCTCATCACCAATGGCCGGACCCAAACTCAGAAAGTGTACGTGCCACCTGATCCTCGCAACGTCTACAGAGCACACTACCCCTGCGCAACGACACAATACAGCTGGGTAGGTGTCCGATGGACAGAGGACTCCCTCACTCACGCTGAGGCTGATGTTGAACACATGCTCAACCAACTTGAGAAAATGACTGTCACGCTAGCGGAGCCAGGTGGCCACAACCGCCGCTCCCAACGGTTTCTACGAGCTTTGCTCGGAGCCGCCACGGCCGTCGGAACTATGTTTAACATTTGTATGCCCAGTGTGAATGCAGTAAACCTAGCCACCGTGAGGCGGCATGTAACCGAAATTCAGGTTGAGATTCCACAGATAAAAGAGCAACTCACGACACAGAGTGCATCCCTGCAGACCATCGACAAGACACTAAAGGGAATTGTGGTAACTTTCAACACTCACAGCGTTCTGCCGACCCCAACAGTGAACTCCATGAAAAAGCTGTTACTGTCTCCCAGAATGACGGTGCTCAAACTCAGCTGGTAACAGCCCTGAGGACAAACCCGCTGCGGGGAGTGAACCCCTCCATCGACAGCCTCGCCATGGGTAGAATTCCACCGCACCTGATACCCTTAGGCCTCATGCAAACCGTGGTGGTGTCCGCCATCACCACGCCAACTGACTCTTTACAAATACACCTTGCCTACTCTCTGGGTAGTGCCATCCCACTCTGCGTTGACCACAAGCAGAGAAAAGGGGGGGCTTTCTCTTGAACTTGCCCATCCTAGAGTCAAGCCGAAGCTCAAGAACATTGTCAATGTCAGATTTTGAAAAGCAACACTCACTTCAAGATATGCACGCTGGACGTGGATGCCTCACACGACAGCGACACAAAGCTGCCCCAGCTCCGAATCCGCACATGTGCACATTGACCAAAGACGTTCAGTATCTCTGCCCCTAACAAACCTTTCCTCAGAGACAACACTGACGGAATCTGCGGGCTGCAGATCAGCGGCACACGCTGCCCTGCTAAAGCCAAGCCTCGCACTCAGGTCATCGAGACCCACGCAGAGATTGTAGGTGAAAGGGGGACTCCTTAACACTCCTGTGCGCACAGCTGCACTCACTGACGACCAAAATGACACTGACACCTGTGTCACCTTGCTCGACCAGAGCATGCAATCCAAGCATCAAAGGTGCCATCCTTCACCTCGACGACCTGGCATCGAATCCTCTTCCAAGCGAAGAGCACCAATCAGAACTGACCTTGTTCCCATCGACATAGCCCTCCAAGCTGTGTCTCAACTGCCCGCCTTAACTGCCTCACCTGTTGTCCAATCCTGGACTGCAGCTGATCCTGCGCTGGGTACCTCTACGGTAATCAACCACACCCTGACACTTGACTTTCAATCAGGAGGCTCAACGAGATGCGAAAATCTACAGCCAAGCTCACGGGACCCTCAGGAAGAGGGTACCACGCCGGAGGCTGCGTCAAACTTAATCAAGCTGAGCCCTCAGCCTCGGCTCGAGAGCACCTGCTACCCTATCATCATGATTCACCTGTCATACGTCCACTTTGATGGTTGTTGTCCGATTAAGTTCACACAGGGACTTCATCGGACAAAAAGGGGGATATTGTAAGGACTGGGCGAAGGTGAATCTGAATAACTAAATACCCCCATGCTAAAATCCCAAAGCCTTTAGCCCCAAAAGGCCTGGAACTTGGAAAAACACACACACACACACACACACACACACTCTCTCCCACACACACACCAAGAACGGGGTGTTCTGTTACAAGACTGAGCTTTATTACCCCTTGGAATGTCCCAGAGAGTGTGATTCCTCCTTATTCTTGCTGAGAAGAATAAACGAACCCTGGTTTAAACCTATATATTCTATGTACATATATATATATATATATATAACCATGTGATACATGCATCCAATGTTCCATCTCATGATTTTTCCTTTATGTTGTTTGGTCTGTGTGGCCTTGTAAACTCTAATGGGTTAATGTTTGAGACATGACTTGCATACTATGAGAAACAGAAATCACTGTGTAGCATGTTTAGTCTCGATAAACTCCAATCCTCGTTCCCCATTTGTTGATTTACATTACATCTCGCTAACTTTGTGACACAGGGGTGTTATAAGAAATCTTGAGGGTTCTCTCTCTTAAACACCCAATGAACTGACATATTCAAATGTCCTGCGAGATTCACCAGAACACTTCCTGACTGTGGCTCGAGCTTCAAGCAGACCTTATCAAACTAACCCCCTCCTTGCTGCAGAGAAAGGAATGCCATGCGGTCAAAGAGTCCCCTCTGTCCACGCTACACACACCCATAAGGACTTTGCTGGAATTTCCAGTCAAAAAAGACATTTAACAATACATATTTGATATGTTTTATGTGTGTTTGATGGCCTACGTCCGATTGCAAGATCTGGGAATGTTTGTAGTTAAAAGGAACCACAAATGCCTATATTACGTATATTTGAGACGCAAACCTGAATTCCTCTCATTGTTACATGTCGTGTTTGAGGTCATTTGAAAACTCTTTGTCTGACGCAGCCAGATATATGTATTGGGTTACCGTAAAAAGTATGATTGCCTATATAACATCTCTCCTGTTATGTTTAAGAATCTGTGAAAAGGAAAGGCAGGTTCTGCCTCTGTCGTAATTTATGTAGATAAAGCTGTCAAACCAAACAAAGACAACTTTCCCGCTCAAGATTTCCTGAACAATGATTGGACAATCCGCTTCAGAGGAGGCGGAAACATCAGGTCTTCAAAAGGACTGGCCCTCTCCTCACCCCTCCTCTTGCCTCTCACCCCCGGCATCAGGATGTGATTTCTTAGTGATCTCCTCCGGAGATCTTTCATCTTTTTCTTTCTTTGTTTAATTCTAAGTTCTTTTAAGTATCCTATCGAGTTCATTTTCCCCGACGAGGAATGAATTTAGTCTGAATTGTTTCTTTGGTAAATTTACCTCAAAGACCTTCAAACATGCGTTTGAAAGTCCGCGCTCTGAACCACCAACAAACCACATGGACCACCACGCGCAACCGTTCAACGAACGAGCAGGCGCGCGCCCCAAGGACACACACACACGCACGCCTTCTCCTCAGCAGACTAAGAGACAGTGCAAGTATTTTATTTCTCATCCAGATTTATCATGCTGTACGGTTGTTGCCTCAAAAGGGGCGATTTTGTGATTCCTTGTTGTCAGGTCTGAGGTTCCGTTGTCCAGGTGAACTTTGCCAAACGGTTGACCCTTACGGATCTCCGTTTCTCTCACTCTCTCTCTCTCTCTCCCTCTCTCTCTCTCTCTTGTCTTACTATCTCACTCTCGCCAGAATGTGATTTCTTCGGGAGATCCCTTTGGGAATCTCTTTCTTTTGTTTTGCTTCTAGTTTAGTAAGATCTTCGGGTCTTTATAAAACTCCCTCGTGCATAACTGCACCTTGCTAAAAATTCTCTCTCTGTCTCTATGCATTTCTCGTTCATCGATGCCTTATTGTGTTTTGTCGTTTATTATGTTTGTAACGTTTGTGTGTTTCATTGTTTATTATGTTTGTAAATACATATATCCCATGTAATTTTAGTAAATGCATAGGCTAGTTATTTCTTATTAAATTTCATGATACTCATTTGATGGATTGACTGTCTGCTCATACTTCGGGTCCCTGAAATGCCTATCCAAAAGCTACGAGCTTTACAAATTAAAGATACTTTAAAGAGTATGGGTTTATAGGGCGGGAAGACTAATTCTTGTGGCCACAGAATTGATTTTCCTAAACTCTATAAATTAATTGAGCTAATTAATGTTACCTATTTGTAAAACGTGATCTGTGTAGCTAATCGCAATCAACTTGCGGTTGGCTGCCATACGCATGCAAGCATGCAGTCTTGTATGCAGGTAAAGTAACGTATCATCCCTTATCGGGAGATGTATTAACATGTAAGACTGATCTGATACAAACCTGTATGAATAATTATTAATTATGAATTATGAATTATGATATGCAAATTCCCCGTAATCAGATCCACCCCTGAGTCGTTACACTGGACAACGGACAAAGAACCAGGCAATACATATGGGAACAGATCAGGGAAACGAGACACAGCTGACAAGACTAACAAGGTAACAGGTGAGACAGATCATCTAATGAGGGTTGACATGGAAACAAATGAGTGGCGGGAAAACAGAACAAAGGAAGACGTGACTAATGAAACCAAACTAACAACACAACTGTGACAGGAAGATTATAAGGCTATATATTTGATGCTGATGTATGGTATTTCTAAAGTGTTAAAAAAGAAAAAAAACACAAACGAAGTATACCAAATCTAGTGGTGGGCAGATCGAGGCTTTGTGGAACACTGTAACAGTTGAAGCAAATGTGCTGTATATTGTGTCGAGGCTTCGAAACAATCCGGCTCCATCTCACGTTGCCTTTGGCTTGCTCAGTTGGGGATACTCAAATTAATTAACCAATCATTAATACCATTGATCATCTCTACCAAACGTGGATGCTTTTCCACTAAGAAACGAACATTGTTATGTTGTTTTGATTGATACTGTGAAGCTGCTTTGATACAATCTGTATTGTGAAAAGCACTATATAAATATACTTGACTTGACTCCACAGTGACCCCTAGTGGTCAGAACAGTGTAAATGCAACAAAAACCCAGGCCAAATATGCATAAAAACCCCTTTTACAAATCTATTGCAAATGTTTTATTGAAAGTACAATCTTTTAAATGTAATTATCTAATCATCATAAATCAAGATTATCAAGTGTATATATGTTCTTTTATCAATTGTCAGGGTTTGTTTTGTTAGTTCTATTATCCTTACAGAAGCATTCTCATATACTATGTGTACTGAAGGAAATGTCTATTTTTGAAATGAGATTTTTGATAAATGTGTGTTCATATTTGTCTTGCAGCACTTTAGGCCACATCTTGAAAATGGCAGAAATGATTGGAGATCTGAATTCGGAAGAAGAGTTTCTAGATTGGAATTTGCTAGAAAGGAATAAAGGTCTGAATTTGGTGTTACTGGGAATAATAGGAGCTGGGAAGAGTGCATCAGGAAACACAATACTGGGACGAGAAGCTTTCATCTCAAAGGAAAGTTTCTCTTCTGTCACACAAGAATTAGCTGTTGAATCTGGGATTGTCTGTGGACGACGAGTCACTGTTTATGACACACCAGGATTATTCAACACAAAGCTCAGTGAACAGGAGATTCAGAAGATTTATGCAAATGTTCTTCAGAGCTGTGAATCAGATCTCTGTGTGTTTCTGCTGGTCATCAAACCTGACAGATTCACTGAAAAGGGGAGAAAAACTGTGAAAAAGATTGAGGAGCTGCTGGGAGAAGAGCGCTTGAAGAAAACCTGGATTCTCTTCACTGGAGGAGACGAACTGGAGAGAGACAACATGACAATAGATGAATTCATTGAACCACTGAAGGGACTCTTTCAGAAATATGATCAGAGATACCATGTGTTCAACAACAACAAGAAGATAGGACAAGTTCAAGAGCTGCTTACCAAAATATATGAGACATACCCTGACTCAATAGGTAAGTGAGTCGTTATTACAAAAAATATCAATATATCAGTGACCAATTGTGAAAGTCTGCTCTCACTGACTGTCTTTAGAGATTCAAACGCAGATGCACAGCTAGAAAGAGTTACGGAGAGAGAGATCTGTATTATAATGTTTTAATCATTACAGTTTGGTTTATTATAATTTTTCTCTCCTGCATGACATCGTAAATGCTCTGCACAATTTTTTCCCCAAAAACTAGTGTTTAAGCTATTTGATAGATGTGACTAGAGTAAAACATTTATTGTTAATGAATTTAATGTGTCTGGAAAAAGTTTAAATGTAGGACTGTAACAGCTGGCATCAGAGAGCCACTAGCAATATATGCACAGTATTTGAAATTAAGCTTTTCACTTTCACTTTTGAATTCATGATCACACAGCAGGCATAACAAAGTCCCTTCTGTGTTATTCATTTCTGTTACTTGATTTTAGTTCAGGGCTGGCCATTGTAATGCAGCTAGTTTGATCTCTGCATTTCACCATTGTGTTCTTGAATAAGAATAGGTGAACTTACGGCTGCATGATATATCGTTTTAGCATCAATATCGTGATGTGTGCATCTGCGATAGTCACATGTGTGATGTCAAGTATAGGGTTCGTAGATCAGGTTCGGAGCGCGCGTGATTCGCGGATCGTTTGCATGTGTTTTATAAGTCCTATCAGTTTAAACATTCAAGCGAAAAGACACGAAAGAGAAATGAAACTCACACCCCGTTTTCTGTGCTGAGATCCGCGCAGACAGAACATGAACAAATTCAGTTCTCGTCTTTTTGTGCTTGAACGGACTTGGGGTTGAACGACTTTAGATTTTTTTTTAAGTCGGCTGTTATTACATCAAAGTCCAGTCGTCGACTAGTCGCCTACGTCATTCATAAAAACACAAGAGATGGGACTGCTTTGCAACATGCCACAATTTGCAATTTATTAGCAGACAATTATACAGATAGTGAAAGACAGCTAGGGATGGGGCTGTTTACAACTGGACGCTTCATGCGTTTTCTCAGATCGGATAGCTATCTGATTTATCAAAACGATTCCATTTACACCTGGTCGCATGTGTTTTCGCAAAATGGATATAAATCAGGGCCCGTATTCATAAAGATTCTAAGAATCCTCTCAGAAAACTCTTAATTTAGCTTAAAAACTTTTACGTAGGAGTCTTAGCTTAAGAGCGATTCGGGACCGATCTGAGAGCAACTCTGAGTAAGGAAAAGACAAAAAGACACCGTTGCTCTGTGTGACACAATCTTCTGAAGACTGTGATTGGTTAGTTGTCCAAGAAGGAAAAAAAGAGGGATTTTAAGTATAGGGTCTGTTATAAGCCTTCACTTTGAAATGACATGCGTAATTTTTCCTATTTGACCGTTCTCACACACACACACACACACACACACACACACACACACACACACACACACACACACACACATTATATATGTGTATATAAATCCTTTTTTTTATTTACCATGCTGTTTATTTCCTATAAGGTATTTGATTGGCTTATAATGATAAAAATTGTTCCACTCTTTCCAATTACACTGATTTCTGACGTGTCTATTAAAGTGGTGGTTTGAATGTTGGTTTTAATATATCAAACTCACTGTCATCCATTGTCTGCAACACACTTCTTCTCCCTCTTCATCTTTCTGTCATTTTCTCCTCTGCTAAAGAAACTCTTAATCCTCTTAAAAGTCCTCGTCCATACTCCTAACAATTTTGACCTTAAGACCTCTTTTAAGGGTTAAGATGCTTTCTGAAGTACTTTTTTCTTTACTAGGATTTTTTCTTTAATTTTAAGAGTAAACGCCCACATTTCTAAGAATTTTCTTAGAATTTTGTCACTAAGAGCTACTCTTTGCATTAAGATTCTTTATGAATACGGGCCCTGATCTTCAAACCCCGCGCTATGTGCAGATTTAACAGAGTTCACGTCACCGAAAGCAACAGTTCGAGCTGCATTTTATTAATCATCAGCTAATTTCAAAATCAAAGACCGCAATAAGAGAGAGCGGCAACAGCACTGGTAAGATCATTTTGTTTCTTTACTTTTAATGAAGATGGTTAGCTTGATGAATGCTCAGATGCTCATTTGCGGTGATGCGTACTGCCATAGTTTCGTCATATAATGACTATAACATGACATATAGCCTATAACACGCTCTCACACGTTTATTTTTAGCAGTGTTGGGAGGAGTCCAATTTACATATGTGGTTTCAACAACCAGATGCATTTACAATTGTCCAGTTTCATCTAGAATGCGTCCCAGATCTCCTCCTGAAGTTGTTTGAGCGATAGGATTTAAATCCGTCTCGAATGCGTTTCGGAGGGCATTTACAGCTGGTCTCTTCACGATCGGATAGTTATCACAGAAACGCGTGAAGTGGCCAGGTGTAAACAGCCCGCTGTTAAGTATTTCCACACACTTGATGAACCACTGCTGCTTTCTTGCTGCAATGGGCATTCGGGCATCAAATCTAGTCCCGCGCCGCACTCGGGCATCAAATCTAGTCCCGCGCCGCACTCGGGCATCAAATCTAGTCCCGCGCCGCACTCGGGCATCAAATCTAGTCCCGCGCCGCACTCGGGCATCAAATCTAGTCCCGCGCTCGCACTCGGGCATCAAATCTAGTCCCGCGCCGCACTCGGGCATCAAATCTAGTCCCGCGCTCGCACTCGGGCATCAAATCTAGTCCCGCGCCGCACTCGGGCATCAAATCTAGTCCCGCGCTCGCACTCGGGCATCAAATCTAGTCCCGCGCCGCACTCGGGCATCAAATCTAGTCCCGCGCCGCACTCGGGCATCAAATCTAGTCCCGCGCCGCACTCGGGCATCAAATCTAGTCCCGCGCCGCACTCGGGCATCAAATCTAGTCCCGCGCTCGCACTCGGGCATCAAATCTAGTCCCGCGCCGCACTCGGGCATCAAATCTAGTCCCGCGCTCGCACTCGGGCATCAAATCTAGTCCCGCGCCGCACTCGGGCATCAAATCTAGTCCCGCGCTCGCACTCGGGCATCAAATCTAGTCCCGCGCCGCACTCGGGCATCAAATCTAGTCCCGCGCCGCACTCGGGCATCAAATCTAGTCCCGCGCCGCACTCGGGCATCAAATCTAGTCCCGCGCCGCACTCGGGCATCAAATCTAGTCCCGCGCCGCACTCGGGCATCAAATCTAGTCCCGCGCCGCACTCGGGCATCAAATCTAGTCCCGCGCTCGCACTCGGGCATCAAATCTAGTCCCGCGCCGCACTCGGGCATCAAATCTAGTCCCGCGCTCGCACTCGGGCATCAAATCTAGTCCCGCGCCGCACTCGGGCATCAAATCTAGTCCCGCGCTCGCACTCGGGCATCAAATCTAGTCCCGCGCCGCACTCGGGCATCAAATCTAGTCCCGCGCCGCACTCGGGCATCAAATCTAGTCCCGCGCCGCACTCGGGCATCAAATCTAGTCCCGCGCTCGCACTCGGGCATCAAATCTATCAAATCTAGTCCCGCGCCGCACTCGGGCATCAAATCTAGTCCCGCGCCGCACTCGGGCATCAAATCTAGTCCCGCGCTCGCACTCGGGCATCAAATCTAGTCCCGCGCCGCACTCGGGCATCAAATCTAGTCCCGCGCTCGCACTCGGGCATCAAATCTAGTCCCGCGCCGCACTCGGGCATCAAATCTAGTCCCGCGCCGCACTCGGGCATCAAATCTAGTCCCGCGCCGCACTCGGGCATCAAATCTAGTCCCGCGCCGCACTCGGGCATCAAATCTAGTCCCGCGCTCGCACTCGGGCATCAAATCTAGTCCCGCGCCGCACTCGGGCATCAAATCTAGTCCCGCGCTCGCACTCGGGCATCAAATCTAGTCCCGCGCCGCACTCGGGCATCAAATCTAGTCCCGCGCTCGCACTCGGGCATCAAATCTAGTCCCGCGCCGCACTCGGGCATCAAATCTAGTCCCGCGCCGCACTCGGGCATCAAATCTAGTCCCGCGCCGCACTCGGGCATCAAATCTAGTCCCGCGCCGCACTCGGGCATCAAATCTAGTCCCGCGCCGCACTCGGGCATCAAATCTAGTCCCGCGCCGCACTCGGGCATCAAATCTAGTCCCGCGCTCGCACTCGGGCATCAAATCTAGTCCCGCGCCGCACTCGGGCATCAAATCTAGTCCCGCGCTCGCACTCGGGCATCAAATCTAGTCCCGCGCCGCACTCGGGCATCAAATCTAGTCCCGCGCTCGCACTCGGGCATCAAATCTAGTCCCGCGCCGCACTCGGGCATCAAATCTAGTCCCGCGCCGCACTCGGGCATCAAATCTAGTCCCGTGCTCGCACTCGGGCATCAAATCTAGTCCCGCGCCGCACTCGGGCATCAAATCTAGTCCCGCGCTCGCACTCGGGCATCAAATCTATCAAATCTAGTCCCGCGCCGCACTCGGGCATCAAATCTAGTCCCGCGCCGCACTCGGGCATCAAATCTAGTCCCGCGCCGCACTCGGGCATCAAATCTAGTCCCGCGCCGCACTCGGGCATCAAATCTAGTCCCGCGCCGCACTCGGGCATCAAATCTAGTCCCGCGCCGCACTCGGCCATCAAATCTAGTCCCGCGCTCGCACTCGGGCATCAAATCTATCAAATCTAGTCCCGCGCCGCACTCGGGCATCAAATCTAGTCCCGCGCTCGCACTCGGGCATCAAATCTAGTCCCGCGCCGCACTCGGGCATCAAATCTAGTCCCGCGCCGCACTCGGGCATCAAATCTAGTCCCGCGCTCGCACTCGGGCATCAAATCTATCAAATCTAGTCCCGCGCCGCACTCGGGCATCAAATCTAGTCCCGCGCCGCACTCGGGCATCAAATCTAGTCCCGCGCCGCACTCGGGCATCAAATCTAGTCCCGCGCTCGCACTCGGGCATCAAATCTATCAAATCTAGTCCCGCGCCGCACTCGGCATCAAATCTAGTCCCGCGCCGCACTCGGGCATCAAATCTAGTCCCGCGCCGCACTCGGGCATCAAATCTAGTCCCGCGCCGCACTCGGGCATCAAATCTAGTCCCGCGCCGCACTCGGGCATCAAATCTAGTCCCGCGCCGCACTCGGCCATCAAATCTAGTCCCGCGCTCGCACTCGGGCATCAAATCTATCAAATCTAGTCCCGCGCCGCACTCGGGCATCAAATCTAGTCCCGCGCCGCACTCGGGCATCAAATCTAGTCCCGCGCCGCACTCGGCCATCAAATCTAGTCCCGCGCTCGCACTCGGGCATCAAATCTATCAAATCTAGTCCCGCGCCGCACTCGGGCATCAAATCTAGTCCCGCGCTCGCACTCGGGCATCAAATCTATCAAATCTAGTCCCGCGCCGCACTCTATTTCTAGGGGGAGGAAGGGGTGGTGCTCGCTTTCAGGTTAGGTTTCCACGACTGTGCAACTGGGTTAGATGACAAACGGGTTGAAATTGGATATGGTGTGTGGATTGTATGAATATAATGCATTTAATACAAGATCTGGCAACTGGCCAACATTAGACAAACATATTGATCCGATTATTCATAAAGGAGTTTGGGCCATGCAAATTGCGGGAGTTTCCCGGGAGAAATAACAAACCGGGAGGAGTCCGGGACATAGGGCTAAAAAACAGGAGAAATTCTGGAAAAACGGGAGTGTTGACAGGTATGTCTTAAAGGGGTCATATGATGCTACTTTCAAAGATCATTGTTTTGTGTACTGGGTGAAATAGAATACGTTAACATGTTTTATTGTTCAAAAAATATATTTATTGCAGCTCCTCTATGCCCTGTATTTCTAAAATGCGTAGATTTCTACAAAGCCACTTCTTCTGAAAAGCGTAGGTTGCTTTGATTGGCCAGCTGACCCAGTGTGTTGTGATTGGCCGAACACCTCAAGCCTAGTTCACACTACATGATTTTAAGCCCGATTTGCAAATTGTTGAGCTCGCCGACAGGTCAGGGTGTTATCGCGTGCAAATCGTGGGAGATTAGCGGGCGATGAACACTCGCGAATCTGTTAGTATGAAAGAACCAACAACGCATCAAAGACGCTCAACGCGTCGCCGAGCCCAGAAAAATATCTAGCATGCTAGATATCCAGAGCTGTCGCGCGACTCAACCTCACGTGATGCCGAGAGCTACAGCCAATCAGAGCAACTACAGATTAAACATACAAGTATGTGTAGACATAAAAATATAACTACTTTGTTTTTCGGAAGTATATCCCTGTTTGTAATCATAGGTTTTACTAAAATACTTTTAGGAAAAAGGAAAGTCAACTGTATATTGCCAATGTCCACAATGTTGATGTTCTGGGTGTTCTTTTTTAAAATAAAGTTGTAGAGTTTATATATTTTCTCAGAGCAAATGATCGCGCAAACAGTTTGCAGCACTAGTTTCTGTCTGACGTCCATATACGCGTGTTGTGTTCTTCTTTGCTGGGTATTGGCGCGCGTGCTGTTTCACATCATTTCCGGTTTGTTTTATCGCGTACATTTTTCGTTAACTGTTGTCAACTCGTGTAGTGCGTTACCTCCTGTTGCGGATCAGTCACGTTGTGTCGTGTGGTGTGAACAGCTCAACAACTTGAACACTCCTGATTTCACAGAGAGCAAGTCATGTAGTGTGAACCGCACAGTTCAGCCCGACGGTTTAAAATCATGTAGTGTGAACTAGGCTTCAAGCGTGTGTTGGAAATGACACGTCCCTTACCATAATCATGAGCTTTAGCTTCCATAGCAATAATAAAGACAATTAATAATTTCGTCAGCCACCAGTGTAAAAGCACAGCTTGAGCTCTGCTTGAGCAGCCAGTGTGTAACAGAACACGTAGTGCATCTATGTATGTCATACTTTCATGTTATAAGCGGAGAACAGGGGATTTATAACCATACATAACACACTAAAGAAAAAGGAAAACGGGGAAAAATGCATGATATGACCCCTTTAAAGGTGCAGTGTGTGATGTTTAGAGCCAGCCTTCCTGACTGACAGGAAGTGATGTCGTCGTCTGAGACAGCAGAGAGAAGCCAGTTCAGCAATGAGCAGAGGTGTATAGTTGAAAAGTAGAAGTAGAGAAAAAGTGGAAGTCCTGCGATGTGTTTATTCCACCCATGAACTGATTTCAGCTGATTTCTGTCTCCTGCTGAAAAACTGCTAATTAGCAAATCCAGGTGATTAGAACTACTGAGGAGGACTTTTACTTTCTGAACCTGGACTTTACACCTCTGGCCACATGTCAGCCAAGAGTAAAGAAATAAACCAGAACTGGACCTTTTCTGAGCCACAACATCTGTGTATATTAAATATGGAGTCATTTCAGTCTTAATACGCCTGTTAACAAGCAGAATCACTGAAGGAAAGAAGAGAACAGAAAAAGAGACGAGCAGAAACACAAGAACTACAACTGACTTCAGACACAGCCTTAGATGAAATCCACTGAAGAGAAAAGAAGACATTAAATCTGTGAAGATCTCAGCAGAGGAGGATTAAACAACTCCACAAACAGCATTACCAGCTTCACTTATTACTGACCAGACTCACTTTATTTCTGTCACACGTTTACAGAAGTTTTACTGAGAATTAACAGAGGTTTAACTCTGTTTCATTTGTCACCATAACAGTGATTAGTGTTTCCATTAGTTGGTCCCATTACTTAACTCTTATTATATCTTTTATCTCTTTTGGCTCCTGTGATAGTGTGTGTGTGTCAAACACATTTGCAGCAGGAAAGAAAGCTAAAGTGAAATGAGATCAGGTGATGATGGTTAACTGGTGATGGTTTTGTAATCATCATAAAACAGTCTGATTCACTGAGGTTTTTATTCTCTAACAATTATGTTATTCCACTAATATATTCACATCACAAACTCTGTGTTACTACAGCATGAGATCTAACAATAACAATCGGTTTAAATATTTTAATAAATGAAATACAAAAAAAAAAAAAAATAGGGATATGCTGAGACACAGATATCAACAATCTGCACATGAATCTCAAAAAATGGTGACAATCACAAATATTTAGATAAACAATTTCAGAACATCACTGAAAAGCTATTAATTCACAACAAAAACAACAAATATTTAGAATCAAACTAAATTATAGGACAATTCAGCATTATTTATGTTGGGAGTTTTGTACTATGCTGGTACCCAGCATGCATTGCAGCAAAGTACTTTTCATTGTCACCATTGCTGAGATTCATACGCTGATTGGTGATGTCTGTGTGTGTCATTACAAACTGACTTTTTTGTGCTCATGTTTGTTAAAGTCTTCTAACTTAGGCTATGTTTACACGGAAACGATCAGAAGAGAAAACGCAAAAGTGGCGTTGCGTTGTCACTTTTTATTCTGCGTTTAGACGAGCGTTATGAGGGGGAAATCTGCGTGCATATGGAGACCCAAAAGTGTGTGGAATTCGATGTAGTGTGCAGTCCAGGTGTTAGGGGGCGATTTGAAGCTCTGCCACACAACAACACCAATGCGAATGCCTGTGACGTAAACACACACGCGTCGAGAGCAGATTTGCGTTTTTACCCTTTACATGGGAACGCGATGGTGGAGCGTTTTTTAAGATTTCCACTCTGGAGGGTGGTTTAATGTTTTGTGCGTTTTTAAGCCCCTTAAACGCTGTCACCGTGTAAACGAAAGTATTTTTATATACTAAAATATTTTTACGTTTTCACTCGGAATCGTTCTTGTGTAAACAAGGCCTTATTGTAATAATATTGCTGCATCTCATGCTGCAGTAAAACAGGTGTTGTGTTGTGAAAAAATATTAATGTCAAAATAATTGTTATATTAAAAAACCTCAGTGAATGAGGCTATTTCAAGATGATTATAATTCCAGGTAACCATCATCACCTGATCTCACTTCACTATCTTTTTTTGCTGCTGCAAATGTGTTTGGCACACACAGTCACAGCAGTGAAAATAGACAAAAGATATAATAAGAGTTAAGATCCCAACTAATGGAAACACTGATCACTGTTATGGTGACTTCAAATGAAACAGAGTTAAACCTCTTAACTTGCAGGAAGTTTTAATAGTACATAGATCTCTTATATACCAATAGATCAAGGCAAATTTGGTTTCTCTTGTCATGACCTTTTACATTTTATTCCCTATAGATTCATACAGGCATTACAATTTTTTATAGTTTTGAAGAGAAATGTATATAAATTTATTTGAATATAGCCTTCATAATTAATCATTTTTATTTGCTGTCGCAAAATATGTACGTTTGTGTGATAAACACGCGAGACCAGTTTGATAATTGCTTCCGGCCTGAGCAGAATTGCCGTGATGCGGAGGTGACGCGGGCATTTTGTACAGCGGTGGACAGGTTTGAACCATGAAAAAATTTAAGTGCAAATTTCAGCCAAAGTGGCTGAAAATGATGGGCTTTATTTTTTTCAAACGCCAAAAGATTGCGTAGCTCATGTTTACAAGCCAGCGTCTTTATAGTAGCCTATTGGCTACTGTTTTACATAATGGATATGCTAATTCAATTCAATGTTTGTGTGGTAGGTAATAGCCATATCGTAAATATTATAATATCAAGCTACCATAGATGAATCAGCAAATTTGAAAAATAAATAAACAAACATGACTATCAGCCTGCAGACATTAGGATAGTTATCCTGAACGATTATTTTGTCCGTATAATCATGTATTATTTACTTGCAAGAATGTAGCCCCTACTAAACTTGTACACACCGTTTAGACATAGGCTACTGATTTATTTATTTTTTGACGGCCAGCATCGGTCGGGCACGCAGCCCTCCTCCTCCTTTAGCTCACGCCAGCGAGAGATCGCTGGACCAATGTTGATCCTCGTCCAGTCTTTTATTTGGTCACTCTCCCTTTTTCTCTTTCTACTGTCCTCCGACAAAACCTTTGGCTTCTTGGTTTTACTTGCTGCTCGTTGGGCTCTCACGTCAGAATTTGAGGAAGTGAGGTATGGCGTAAAGCAGTTGAATTTTGTAGTTCTTTTTGTGCTCTGGTTCCTACCCGAAACCCGAAGTTACATAGTGCCAGTAAAAGCGATACAGACACTGTCAGGCTATGGCAGACGTGTCATTCAACCTATTGTAAGTCAATGTACCATCTCAAGAGTTTTGAAAAAATATTATAAAGGTTGAAAAATTTACATAGTGCTGCTTTAAATGTAACTCGACACCCTTGCCTAATTTAGTATTTGCGGTTCTATGAATATGCAGATGAGCCCCGCCTCCACTCACTCACTCACTCACTCACTCACTCACTCACTCACTCAGAGATCCACTGGTTGACGATCACACGTTGATCTGATTGGTTACAAGGTCGTTTGTGACGTCAGAAACACCAGCGATTTCACACCGTGTTTTTGAGACTGTCTTTGGTTCACTGCAGCTTTGAGAAAATACTCAGCAATGCTGTCGACTTATGAATCTTAAAGCATATTAAAAACACCACATAGACATATAAACAACATTAAAATCTGGATTTTCACCAGTGAGGTTTCTTTTTAAAGATTGTTGATATTACTTCTAGATTCAGATAGTATATCTTTATTCTGAATCATTTAATTAATTACTTCCTGTAGTACAAAATATGTCTATGTGTGTGTGTGTGTTGTTAATTAATGTGGAATTTATTCCTGTAATAACAATCTGTGTGTGTGTGTGTTTATTTTTCAGTGGAAAGAAGTCCAGATGTTAATCGCCCCAACTGTACGTTAAACTGATTTACAGTAACTGCATTATGATATGGTTATATAGATTTGATGAACTGTGTCTATGATCAGTTTTTAATATTTAGCGCTGTAAATGCTAAGCAGGAGAATAATCACAAAATGACAAATCCTGCATGTGTATTATGTTCAGTTTCAGAGGGAGAGAAGCTGAATCTGGTTGTGTGTGGAAGTGACGGCACACTAAAGTCCTCCATATCAGAGCTGATCCTGCAGCAGAAAGACGTGAAGCTTCATGGGCGTCCGGTCCGTCTGGTGGAGCTTCCAGCTCTCCATCAGCTCTCAGAGGAGGAAGTGATGCGTCAGAGCCTCCGCTGTGTGTCTGTCTGTGATCCTGGAGTTCATGCTTTACTCCTCATAGTTGCTGATGCTCCACTCAATAATGAAGATAAAGCAGAAATGGATGCGATCCAGAGGACATTCGGCTCCAGAATCAATAAACACATCATGATCCTCGTAATGCAGAACCCAGAGCTTCAGAAATCAGAGCTCGATAAAGAAACACAGTCTGTCACTGAGAGTTTTGGAGGACGACAACAATGCTTTGGTCCCACCACACAAGTGTCCACATTGATGGAGAACATTGAGCAGATGGTGGAAGAAAACAGAGGAGAGTTTTTCTCCACAGAAACCTTTTTGGAGGCACACTTGAAAAAACTGCTGCAATTTGAAGAGATAAAGAAGAAAATCGACTCACTAGAGACACATTTACTGTCACAAGGTAATGACCAGAAACATTTAAACTAAACTAAACTCTTACACTAAAGAGCACAAAAAAAAAAAAAAATTCTAGATGGGACATTTACTAAATGGAATCTTTAATTTTGTTTTTTTTGTTTTGTTTTTTATTTATAAAGGGACCATGCACAATTTTTAACATAAACTTTCCATTTCATGTATTGTACCGGATTTAGCCAAAGGCTATTTTTCATCCGTAGTCCCCCAGGCAGGTCAAAGCTAAAATAACATTACACAGACAATACCTATGATCACATACAATAAATACTTACATACACACATACTGTCAAGGCTATAAAAAAACATAAATAAATCAATCAATTTAAGTACAGCAATCTCAATGGTTACGTAATTGGTTCAATTTTAAAAAAGATTTTAACTTCAATTTAAAAAGACCATGAGCTTTACACCCTTTAATGTCCTCTGGTAAGGCATTCCACTGATTAGTGGCTTTCACTGCGAAAGATGATAGTCCAAAAGCGGAACGACGAAAGGGAACCAGACAATTACTCATAAGTGATAGTCTGGTAGATCTCACAGAGGTTTCACAGCGAAGATGAATAAAGTCACATAATACAGAAGGAGCCAGACCATTTAGGATTTTATGAACCATACACACATTTGAATAACATCTAAAATTGTCAAAGTTTAAAAAATTATGTTTCTCTATGATCCTACAAGAATGAAAATGGTTAGGTTTTTTATCTAAAATTTTTTATGTCTGTTTAAATAGAGATTTTAAGGGTTTAATCACAGTTTCACCAGCTTGACCCCAACATGTCAAATGTTATGTAACTAATTTTCTGTATAACTAGTCGATCACGAGTGGCTCAACAGGGAGGTCTACAGATAAACTCATCTTTCAGGCATTTGACCGACCGGTTTGACACTTCAGCGTGAGAAATCGGGGGTGTGCGCGTGAGAAACCAATCAAATGCACGTGTCTCACGGCCAATGCGTGAGAGTTGGCAGCTCTGGAACAGTGGAGGTGAACAACTCAGGACATTCTAAAATAAAAAATAAAAAATGCTGATTGTACAAAAACAAGTTCAAAGGTCAAGCTTAAGTGTTCCAAATGAAAAGTAGATTATTACAATAATCAAACCACTACAATGAATGTTGAGGCTGACATTTTTAGGGACACAGCATCTTGTTCCCTATTCAGCCGCAGACAAGCGAGAGATATTCAAACCCCTCTCGAGCTGATCGGCTCCAGCAGGACAATACTCCGTCTTGCCGTGTATTCATGCAAACATAGTTTATCTCTTAACTCTTTCCTCGTCACTGAAGGAACTTTCTTCTGAAGGAGCTTTCCGTGTTTTCACTGATATACGACTATAACACATCTTCTGAAAGACTCAAACCACAGGCGAAGAAGAAGCAGAAACAAGCAATAGAAGATTCCCTTCTCAGGGAACAGGGTTACATACTCAACCTGAGATATTCTATTAAATGTCACTCCTAAAATTCAAAATCCTAATATTTTTTTCATTTTTCCTAGTGCATACACACATGGATACATACATGCACATTTTACAGTGAGCTTTGTGGTGGCGGTAACAATATTACTCTTAACTATACTGTATACATTGCAATTTTTTTTAAAAATTATTTTCCTCTTTTCCAGGTTCAACAGAGAGTGAAGATGATCTGAGGATTGTGCTGCTGGGAAAAACTGGAGTTGGAAAAAGTGCAACTGGAAACACAATCTTAGGAAGAAACGCATTTACAGCAGAAACGTCTCATGAATCAGTCACTAAAGAGAATCAGAGAGAAACATCTGACATCCACGGCCGACACGTTACTGTGATCGACACTCCAGGACTGTTTGATACTGAACTTACTAATGAGGAGATCCAGAGAGAAATCAGCAACTGCATCCCCATGATCCTGCCTGGACCACATGTGTTCATCATTGTGCTCAATCTAGGACAACGATTCACTCAAGAAGAAGCAACATCAGTGAAGATCATCCAAGAGACGTTTGGGGAGAAGTCTTTCATGTACACCATGGTGCTCTTCACCAGAGGAGACTATCTGAAGGACAAAACTATTGAACAGTTTCTGAGAAGACCTGGATCTGCTTTGATGAAGCTCATTGAAGCGTGTGGAAACAGATTCCATGTGTTCAATAATAATCAGCCTGGAGACCGAACACAGGTGTCGGATCTACTGGAGAAGATAGACAACATGGTGAAAGCAAACGGAGGGAGTTTCTACTCGTGTAAGTTGTTCAGACAGATGGAAAGAGAAAAACAAGAACAACAGATGAAGATCCTGATGGACAGAGTCAGAGAAAGAGAAGAACTGATGAAGAAACTAGAAGACGAAATGAAAAGAGAAAGAGAGACGTTTAAAAATAAAATAGAGCAAATGATGAAAGAAAAAGAAAAACTGCTCATAAAATCCGACACAGAAATAGACAGACTGACGAACAGAATAGAGAATGAGAGGAAGAAAAGAGAAGAGGAATATATAGAAAGAGAAGAACGATATAAAACATTAATGAAAGAGAAAGAAGATCTTCAGTCTAATCATGAAGCAGAAGAAAACAAGATGAAGATCCTGATGGAGAGAGTGGAGCAAATGAGCAGAGAAAGAGAAGAACTGATGAAACATAAAGTAGAGAAAGAGAGAATGAAGATGATGATGGACGAAGAAAGACAGAATCAAGAGAAAGAGAGAAAGAGATGCAAAGAAGAACTGATAGAAAGAGAAGACCGATATAAAAGAGAAATGAAGGAACAGGAGGTGCAGATGCGAGATGAAATGAAGAAAGAAAAAGAAATGTTTAAAGATGAAATAAAGGAAATGAGGCAAGAAAAGGAAATGTTTAAAGATGAAATAAAGGAAATAAGGCAAGAAAAAGAAAAACTTCAGATCACATACAACACAGAAATAGGCAGTCTGATGAACAGAATGCAGAATGAACGACAGAATCATGATAAAGATGGACAGAGAAGAGAAGAAGAATTTAACGAGAAAGAAGAACGATTTAAAAGAGAAATGAAAGAGAGAGAGGAGCTCGAGAGAAAGATACGAGACGAGATGAGACGAGACCGAGAGACATTTAAACATGAAATTGAGGAAATTAAGCAAGAAAAAGAAAAACTTCAGATCACATACAACACAGAAATAGGCAGTCTGATGAACAGAATACAAAATGAACGACAGAATCATGAAAAAGAGAGAAAGAGAAGAGATGATGAATATACAGAAAGAGAAGAACAATATAAAATCCAGATGAGAAGAGAACGAGAGGAATGGGACCAGCAGAAACTGGAGGAAAAGATGAGAAGAGGAGAAGATGAGAAAAGAAGAGAGAGAGAAAAACAGATTTGTGATGAGCAGATACAGAGACTCAAGAGTGAAATGGAGGGAATAACCAGAGAGAAAGAGAGAATGAAGATGATGATGGAAGAAGAACGACAGAATTATGAAAAAGAGAGAGAGATAAGAGAAGAAAATGAGAAAAGAAGAGAGAGAGAAAAACAGATTTGTGATGAACAGATACAGAGACTCGAGAGTGAAATGGAGGGAATAACCAGAGAGAAAGAGAGAATGAAGATGATGATGGAAGAAGAACGACATAACTATGAAAAAGAGCGCGAGATAAGAGAAGAAAATGAGAAAAGAAGAGAGAGAGAAAAACTGATTTGTGAAGAACAGATTCAGAAACTCGAGAGTGAAATGGAGGGACTAATCAGAGAGAAAGAGAGAATAGAAAGAGAGAGACAAGGACAACTAGAGGACTTAGAGAAGAGAATGAAAGAAGAAATAAACACAAGAGAAGATCAGCAACAGACCTATGAAGAAAAACTGAAGTTTATATTTCACAGACTTAATCTGGAAGACAGGCATTACAATAAACTGAGACCTGCAGATGTTCTTCAGATAACCAAACATTCATTACAGTCCCATGAGTCTTGTGCTGAAGAGGAGATGATTCAGACTTTCACACAAAAACTACTGATGATGAACTACAGAGCGAGATACATTAAAACTAATGGACAGGAAGACACACAACGAAGAGATACTAACTCCTCTGACGATGAGGGTGATATTTTTGATGATGTTCTCCACAGCAGCTCTTGGACAAACACAGGAACCAGTGAAATGTCTTTGTCTAATGAAGGAGACGGTCAGTCTGAGCGAATCCACCCGATGGATGTTCAGATGGCCGTGTTTCACTGTGCTGATGGTCTCCTGAAGCAGCTGATGGTCACTAAACTGTCCCAGTGTCAGTACGCTCTGCCTCTGCTTGTTCCTGATCCATTCACACGACAGATTGAGTTTCCTCTCTGGACATTCAGACCAATCAGCAAGAGCTGGAAGATGAGAAACACCAACAATGAAATCATCAGTCAAACCCTGCCGATCTACAAGGCAGAAACGCCAATGGTGTTTTTCTTCAGGTTTGGCTCTGTGTGTTCATCCAAGTCTCATCTGATGAACAGTCTGATCAATGAGAGACACAACACGTTCTTCCACAGGAACTGCCCCGGCAGCAGCAGATCCAGAGTCCTGATGGAGGGAGTGGTGGAGATCGCCTGGTTCTGTCCCTCTGGGACAAACACTGATACATTCACTGACTGTGTTGCGTTCTGTAATCTACACGGTGATGCAGGAGACCATGAGAAACAGCTGGAGATCCTCTCTGACATGGCCTCAGTGAATGTTGTTCTTCTACCACGACTGGACAGGAATGACAGACATGCAGCAAAGATCCAAAACCTGTTCAGGAACAGAAAGCCACTCATTTGTCTTTTTACTGAGGATGAATCTGCTGTAACCGAGCTGATAAAAGGAAAATACAAGATTGGTTTGAAAGACAGAAATCAGTCAGATGTATCTGAAGAACTCGGAAGAGCCATAAAAGTATGTCTCTCAGAATCATCTTCTACTTTCAGACTTGAAGATGTGGCCAAACTCTCAGACATCAGAGTAGATGAGGAAGATGATGAAGACTGCAGGAGAGGAAGAGAAGCAGCACAGCAGATGGTGGATTTACTGGAGAAGATCGATCTGACAGAAATTAAAGATTCATTTCTGCCTCATCAGGGGAAACTGTGGCACCAGTGGAGTCAGAAGAACAGAGAACTACATCGACCTCGAGGAGATGAAGTAGAAATGGACATCAGTAGAAAACAAACAGAGATGAAGAAAATCCGTCAAAAACAGCATGAATGTGACATCGGCAATTTTATGATGCGATTTATTAAAGAAATGAACTCACATGATAAACATATGAAGATGTTTCTTCTCAAATGGCTCAGAATCCTCCTGGATGAACACACATCAGCTGACCTTTCTGCTCTACATCACAAGTATTATGAAACATGGTCAGCAGTCTTAAAACTGAAAGACAACAGTAATAAATCTGAACAATATAAAGCTAAACAATCAGACCTTGAGAGAATATCTGAGGAACTTCAAGCTGCAACCTTTGGTTTGGAGCACATCATGAGGGAGATCGGTCAGATATATGAATCATGTTCATCTGTGAAGAAGAACAAGAAAGACCTGCAGGTTCACTTCTCTTCTCTCCCGAGTCTTGCAGCAGAGATGATGATCTCTGGATTCCCACTGGAGCTGATGGATGGAGATGCTGCTCATGTTCCTCTGGTCTGGATCTCTGCTGTTCTAGATGAACTCATCCAGAAACTGGGAGACCAGAGAGTCTTTGTGCTGTCAGTTTTAGGGGTTCAGAGCTCTGGGAAATCCACCATGCTGAACGCCATGTTTGGGCTCCAGTTTGCCGTCAGTGCTGGCAGCACCAGAGGAGCTTTCATGCAGATGGTCAGAGTCTCAGACGAGATGAAAACACAGATGAATATTGATTATATTCTGGTTGTTGATACTGAGGGGCTTCGTGCTCTAGAACTGGCTGGAAGATCAACACAGCATCATGACAATGAATTGGCCACATTTGTTTTTGGTCTTGGAAATCTGACATTAATCAACATTTTTGGAGAAAACCCATCTGAGATGCAGGACGTTCTTCAGATTGTTGTTCAGGCCTTCATGAGGATGAAGAAGGTCAGACTGAATCCCAGCTGTGTGTTTGTGCATCAGAACGTCTCAGACATCACAGCTGGAGAGAAAAACATGGAGGGAAGGAGACGACTGCAGGAGAAACTGGATGAGATGACAAAACTCGCTGCTAAAGAGGAAGTCTGTGAAGCAGAATGTTTCAGTGATGTCATTAGATTTAATGTTCAGAATGATGTGAAGTATGTTGCCCAGCTGTGGGAGGGCAGCCCACCAATGGCACCACCAAACCCAGACTACTGTGAGAATGTACAAGAACTAAAGAAGACTATTATGTCTCATGCCTCAAAACCACATGGAATAATGCTGATAGACCTAAAACATCATATTAAAGATCTCTGGGAGGCTTTACTGAATGAACGATTCGTCTTCAGCTTCAGAAATTCTCTGGAGATTTCAGCCTACAGGAAACTGGAGAACGAATACAGCAAGTGGTCCTGGAGTCTGCGCAGTGCCATGATGGAAACTGAGAACAAACTACACAACAAAATAGAAAATGAGGCAATTCATGAGATTGATGAAACTGATCTTCAAAGAGAACTGAAGAAGACGAGTGAAGAAGTGAAACAATCAATGTCAGAAATCTTTGAGAAAGACAAAGATATATTAATTCAGTGGAAAACATTATTTGAAATCAAAATCAAAGAGCTTCAGGAAACCATTGTGAGAGAAACAAAAAGGAAATTAAACGAGATTCTTCAGCAGCGAGACCTGAAGAAAAAGATTGATGCTCAGAGGAGACATCATGAAAACACGCTCTATGAAAAGAGCAAAGAACTGGCCTTACAACTAAACGGAAAAGATGAAGTAACACTGAAGAAAGATTTTGATTTGTTTTGGAAACAGTGTGTGAAGAAGATAATCACAGACAATCCTCCAATCAAATACATTGATGTAATGAGAGATGTGAGAGAGATCCTCAGTGACATCTATGGAAGTGTTTCTGTAGATCACTGGAGGGAGAGCAGAGATATTTTCTCTGTTCATAGTTATTCAGACTATGTAAAGTTAAATAAATCCAGTGGATTTATAAATGCTTTGGGAAGAGCTAAAAGGACACTTGGTTACATGTTATCTCAAGAGGATGAATCCCAAATAAGATCATTAATCACAGATGTTGCTCTGCAGACAGAGAGAATGATTCGGTCATTGAACATTTCAAAGATGGGCTACAACATCAGTTACATCCAACAACTCATAGATCACATCAAGGCAAGAGTGACACAACATCAGGGAGGATCAGTGAGATATGTGTTCAAGAATGAATTCTTCATGGATTTGCTTTATTGCATCTGTAAGAGAGCAAACAAGACAATCACTGACCAACACAGACTGTTCAGAGAAGCAAATGATCCTGTAATATATGTTGAGAAGAAGAGAGGAGAGTACTATAGTATTTTCCAGAAATACTGTCATGGAGCAACATCAGCTGTGATCTTTGGTGAGATCATCTGTCAGAAACTGAAAGAGCCCGTTGAGCAGAGCGTCTACAGGAGGACTGCCAGAGATCTGACTGATGAAATGAGATCAAACTGTAAATCACTGAATAGAAACAGATCACATCTGGAGAAACACATCCTGAAGACACTGGCTGAAAGGGAGGATTTTAACAAATACATGAACTATGTTCATAATCCCAGAGATCACTTCAAGAGTTTCATCAGAGATGAAGTCAGTCGTTACATCACTGATAAGTTCAGTGTCAGTGTTTTCCCCAAGATGAAGGAGAACATTAAACTCCTGCAACAGAAGATCATTAAAGCTGCACATGAATCCACTGAACATGTTCAAGAGAACAGAGGAGATGTTGACTTGTGGTTGAAGAGTTTCACACAGGAGCTCTCAGATGAGCTGATCTTCTCTGAAAAAGACCTCAGAGGAGTCAAACTTGATGATGTTGATGATTTCAGCCTCCTAGAAGATGTGATTAGAAAAGAACTTCCTGTTATAATGGCTGACATAAGCAGTAGATTCAACACATTTCCAGTAAAGCTGGACTATCAGGACAGGCCAGATGAGCTTCTGGTTAATCTCTTCTGTCGGTGCTGTTGGGTCCAGTGTCCGTTCTGTGGAGCCGTCTGCACCAACGCCATAGAAGACCATGATGGAGATCACAGTGCTCCTTTCCACAGAGCGAGGGGAATCAATGGAACATATTACAGTTCAACACAGAATCTCTGTCCTGATATTTGCACAAATTTAGTAGCAAGTCATCAGGATTTTAATACACCAGATGGAAGGTTTAAATATAGAGATTACAGAAGAGCTGGAGGAGTTTATGCACACTGGAGCATCAGCCCTGATTGCTCTCAACTGCCCTACTGGAAGTATTTTGTGTGCAGATTTCAGAAAGATCTGGAAAAACACTACAGTAAAACATTTGAGGGGAGTGGTAAGATTCCAGATGAATGGAGAAAATACTCAAAATATGAGGCTATTGAGAGTTTAGATCAATACATGTAATGAAGCAGATCAAGACTGGGACTATTATGAGCTCATCCACACCTCAGAAGACCAGAGCTTCATCATATTCACCAGACGAGAGTTGAAGACAAGATTTAGTTCCTCATACATGATCATTTCACACGGATTGTCCATATGAACGAGTTATAGAAACTATAAACTATTACTGTGTCTCCACACATAAGAACAAATCTGTTAACTGTGGTGACATGGCTGTGCTCTCCCTGAAAACTTTCTCTTTTAATGAGTTGCTTTTAGGAGTTACAGAGAAATAATGAGTCAAGTTTCCCAGAGCACAGTGAGGAACTAGAGCTTTATCACCACAGATTATGTTCAGCTAAATCTGCTTCACTCATCTCTGTGTTCAACACCAGATTAGTCCTGTTACTGACTGAGTTCACTTCACATGGACACTCTTCATCTTTCTGCATTGAAGCAACATAAATACAATATATTATTATTATTAATAATAATCAAGCTCCAGCCGCTGAATCTGTAGACGCTCCATTAGATTCACTAAATTAATGACTCCTATCATTTCATTTAATGGTGTAATCATTTCAACTAATCTGTATGGTTTTATCCTAAATGTAAATTCTGGCATGTTTGTAGTTTTATCAAGGACCCGCACTGAATCCCTCTGTCCACAACACTACAAACCTGCGACAAGCCTCCATTACTGTCCAATACTCTCCAGCTTTCTGTCATCTCAGCCAATATCTGTTTTATTGATCATTTAACCACTGGACTTTCTCAGGAGAATTGAACACAATACATGTGTAAGTCATTTTAACACAACAAATTGTGTCGGGTAATGAAATACTCAATGTGTCAGATGTAAAAATATTAACCATTTAAGCAATTGTCTTGTACTCTGTGTGCACATGCGTTCTGTACTCCACTGTGTTTCAAGTTCAATGACTGCAAAAGTTGATGAAGTTCATGAAGAGATAACAGTTCAAATTAAATTAAAGTAAATTAAAATGTAGCAACTGACAAAATATTGTATACAAATGACTTTTATTGACCTGTTTGTTTGAGAATATTAACACTGCATTTATGCCTCCTCATATTAATTATGATGAGAACACCAGTACCAGAAAAGTTGAGTAGGGTTTTCTTAATTTTATAATGTTGAAATTTACACTTACATTTCTACAAGCTTGAATTGAGTACTAATATAGAATTTACTTATAAAAAAAAATTCCAAAGTATTTACTTCACAATATAATATTTTTTATCATTGTAATCGATGAATGTTCTCATAATGTTGGCAGAAAACATTCTTTGAATGTTCTTTGAATATTAAGAATCACTAACTTTCTGATTTAATAATAACGGCTTTTGGACATAGGCCTAGAGAAATCCCATGAGTTTTAATAACAGGCCAAATAAAGCCTGATGTACAACTTCCCTAGTGAAAAAGATATATACTAAAATATAATTTAAATACATTTATTTTATGCTAAGTATACTACAATTACATTTACATATTTATGTACTTAATATAAATACCCTCCAAGTATACTAAATTGGTACACGTAAATTCTGCAAAATTGGAAGAACTAATTTGGTACTTAATTATTTATTCAGAAATAGTGCTGATTTCCAACATGGGGATTTTGCTGTGTACAGTAATTAAAATCTACAAACACAAATAGATAAAGTGCTATAAAATTGCACTTGAAAGTATATTTTGGATGTTATTTTTTCACCAGTCTGAGCTGTAAAGCCTAAAAGTGCAAAATCTCAGGTTTAACAGGTGCATGAAAAACTGTTTTTGCCATTCTCACAAATGTGCCAGTATTGTGTAATCAGAGTATGAGAAAGAGAACATGAGCGGGAATCAACATTACCTTGAATATGTCAGTCACCCCGAATAACCGGAGGATTGTTGCTGTCGTCGGCAAATGCAGTACAAACTACAACCCATGAATACATCATTCACATTCACCTAATCTAAAGTGTAAACTTAATCACAAGTAAACGTGTTTTATATCAGTTACTGCTCTTTATAATTAATGTACAAACTGCATATTTTTAATTAAAATTTAAAATTTGATTTAAATATTAATTTATTTGCCATATAAATATAAAGATTATATATGTATATATATATATATATATATACATAGATACATACACAGTAGCTGTCTTAGGCCACCTTTATTTTTAGCAATGTTGAAATGACCATCCATGTTTATTTTTTGTCTCTTTATAAACATAGAAACAGAAAATAAGTACACAACATGTTAAAAAAAGAAAAGAAAATCTGAACAAAATGGCTTTCTTTAAACAAAAATATGGAGTTAAAATACTGCAAAATGTTTTTTTAAAAAAAAGCTTGTTGAATTGCACTAATTATAAATCTGCATTGCATTAACAGTGGTTGTATTTTAATACATTGCATTTTTAGGGCTTGTATTTTTATGGGCAAGAATTCAACATGGTTTTACATTTAAGATTTCAATTTCAATTTAAACATTTCACACACATTTTCATTAATAAAAATTCAACAGTCCATATTCACCTTTTCGATTTCACTTCCAAAATGTTCTATTAGTTCTGGTGAACTTATATTCAATAGGTAATTTTCGGTCCATTTTATTTCGCTTTACAAAAAAAAGTGGTCACCAGTAAATCCAACATTCGACATCCAGGAAGTGTGGGGGTGGGGGTGGAGGTGGGGGGACTTGTACAATAAATATTCATACTTATACATGAAAATGTACACCCACAGCTACCATTTGAAAACCTGAAAAATACAAATCTGAAATTTGCACTCAAATAATACCGAAACTTGAAGTGGCTTGATTGACTGAAACAGAGCTCAAACTGAATGAGTTATAGAACATTTCTAGATCCCAGAATGATAATGGAATAATAATTGTATAGTTAAGTTAATTAATCATCAATTAAGTGATGATTGATCATTAGTGATGAACTGAAATAATTTCAGAGTACTTGTTTACTAGTTGCCATATCAACACATATATAGAGAAAAAATTACAAAATTCCAGATTTCAGTGCTGAATAAGGTTAACACTACCCTGCTTATTTGAAAATGGTTAATATTTGACAGAAATGTAAAAAAGTAATCAAATCAAATGTAATATTTCAGAATTTTTTATTTTATTTCAGAAGTGATATGTAACATTACTTTAGTAAACTCATTGAAATACTGTAGATACACTGCTCATTGTTGTATTTTAAATAAGGAACTTGTAAAGAGTATTTAAATGAGCTAACAGAAAAGCTAGTAACTTGTAACATTTAACCTATGAACCAGACAGAAGGGCTATAGCTAGCTTTGTGTGGCAGGCAGTAACGTTAGCCAACTAGTTTACGGTTAGACTAGGCTAGCTATCGATAACGTTACACTGACACAACTTAAGTTAATGCTCTGAACTCGCAGCTAATATCAAATCCATAACTTTTTGATCAAGTTAAAATTTCCAGGTCAACCACAAATAATCCCACTACCTTTTAATATCATCCGATAACTAATTCAATGCCGATTTGTTGCTTTGCCCACTTACCACTTCAAGACCATCTGTAAAACATTGCCAGCTTAACGTGCGAGACGAGTGAGTTGCTTGAATATACACAGCAACGATTCTAGAGCGCTACGCGCGTAGTGCTATTTGATATACACAGACACCATATTAGGAAAAAGGGGCGGGCTGATGCTGACCGATTTATTACACATCCAGAAGAATACATTTGAGTCGTTATAGACCCCTTTTCAGTTGGTAAACATGGTGACGTTTTTCTGTGGGCGGAGCTTAGGTGGAGGCAGAACGATCCCTCTGGCCGCTTCACTAACGCTAGTTTGCATGTTTTGTTAGCTTGTTTTTTAACAATGACTGGAGAAAATCTGATTTTATCTTAATGTGCAAGGTCACTCACTGTCCAGGACCGCGATTGTTATTTGCAAAAATTAATTTTAACGGACGGAACCAGATTGGCCGACCCGTAACATTACACGCTCGGTCAATGGGACGATCTGACAGGACTAACGTTAACGTTACCTCCGGTTGAGTGGCCTGACTTCTGCAACTACCTGATAGAGAAACAGAGCGTAAAGAGAATCTAACTATGTGATGAGCGCAAAAGGGGTCTATAGGCTCTGGTAATTATGGAGCATTATATGAATAAAGTTGTGACAAAAAAATTATCAGGGAGGAAAAATCTGAGGGGGCACGTGCCCCTCACTTTGAATGGGCATGACGCCACTGCGCGTGAGCGCTCTGTACGTGCACAACAGCGTAGCTACACATTACAGGCCCATATAGTTCAATATTGTAGTGGCTTTTCCAAGATGGAAAGAGCTAATGAGGAGCAAGGCTTTTAAAAGGGACGCCGGTTCTCGACATAGCTTGGGTTTCCCCCATCCTGCCTTGTGCGCAGCGCAATTTTATTCACGCTGCTAGCCAGCCTGGACTAGCCAGGCTGCACCCTCCTACGCACTTCCGCTCAATTTAATTTTCCTTCAGTACTACGTCTGGGACTGCTGTACAGACCCTTTTACAGGCCACGTGATCAAATAGTTGCGCACGCATTTTGGCAACTGAAGTGGTGTTGTTTCCCACTGGCTCTAATGTGTTAGCAACTCCGAAAGTTTATCAAAACGGTTTCCCAGCATCAAAATGTATGGTTGTTGCGTTTACGGTTGCACTAATCGATATTCCACCAAGGGGCTTAAGTTTTATAGGATTCCAACAGGATCACGGCCGTTTCAGAAGAACCGGCGGCGCCTGTGGCTGCAGGCGATTAAGGGCCTGTTCACATATCGTGTCTTTTGCGAGCTCAAGTTCGTTATTTCAAATGTAGGCGCTTATAATGGTCGCGGTGCGACGCGCTTGTTTTTTCCAAGCGCGTACGCGCCGCATCGAGATAAAAACATCTCAACTTTTCAGAATGCCGCAAGCGCACCGTAGGCACCGTAGCTGATGGTTGCTTAGCAACGACAGACGCCTCCGGAGCGCAACCGCCCTAGCGCTTTGGAAAAAGGAGAACGCGGCGCGCCCAGCGTTTTCTACGCGTTTTTAGGCGCTATATGTGAATGGCGCCTAAACGTGTTGATTGGAGCGAGGACATAATAAAAAATGCTCGCGTCTGCAGCGCCCACTTTATATCCGCTCGCATAGCTTGACCATAGATCTTGACACTTCCGTCGCCAATATGCGCACGCATACGTTGACACGTCATCATTGTGTACAAACAGTAAAAGGGTCTATATTCTTAGGTTTCCAGAAATCAATTTTTTGTAGGACCAATCAGCGAATAGAGGGAGTGGCTGAGAACGATGACGTTGATGTAGCGCGTCAGTTTGAGTTGGAGTTCAGTAATGGCAGCGGAGAAAGACGTGAGAAAAGCTATTCGGTCCGTTGTTGCAAAACTGCCGAATATACAGAAGTTAAAGCCGGAGCAAGAACAATGTTTGCCAAGTTTTGTTGGTGGCCATGATGTTGTGGCCCTCCTCCCCACGGGGTTCGGGAAAAGTTTGATTTTCCAGCTCACTCCGCTAGTGGTGAATGAGTTAGCTAAGGCGAACGATAGGGATGCAAAGCCGATAGTTGTTGTCATCTCCCCTCTTGTTGCACTAACGGAGGACCAAGTGAAGGAGGCAGAACAGTAAGGAGTTGGTGCTGGGCAGCTCGGTGTGCACGATGATCACTGTACAGCATTAGCGGCAGATCCGAAACGACCGCAGCGGCGTATTGTTAATGATTACACCCAGCTTCGACAGTTGACTGAATACATCACTGTCCTTAGTGTCAAATATACATTGAGAATTTAGAATTGTTCCTTGAACTCTTAAATTCGATGAACAAAACCTGCAGCTCTCGTTGACAGACATCTTATTCTAAACATAATCCTCTGATCATTTGGAATTTTTTTTTTTTTTTTTTTTTTGCTTAATCAAACTGTATAAAGTGTGTGTGATGGTTGTGTGTAATGATAATTACCGTGAACTGCTCTCCTCGCCTCAGAAGACTCGACGCTGAAACTCATGAGGGACGAGACGGCGCGAGCGAGCGGTGACGTCATCGGCCGCCAACGGTTGATGATCGAAAACACGCCAAATAATATTCATAACGACAAAACATCTATAGACATCAACATTATCACACAAAAATGAATAAATAAATAAAATAGTTATCTTTAGGCTTTTCCAGTTGCTCTTTCTGTTGGTTGTGTAGATCAGCTCCTTAAAAAAATATACACATCTATAAGGAATAAAGTAATACAGACTTCACGAAAGGCTAAAGCCAGTTTTTGTTATGAACACTATTGAGGAGACAAAAAAATCTGGCAAACCATTAATAAATTAGTTGGAAAACAAAAGAACATCGATAAAAGTTTTTATATCAGCAGAAAGCTGGAACTGAAAACTGCTCATGTGAACATGAGTACAGTTCATATGCTAAATGCTGCAATTATACTTTTACTAATCTGCGAATATTTATATTAATTTTGTTATTCTTCCTTTAGTTTGGGTAGATTTCTATACTGAGTCTTCTCATCTGCTCTTCGTTTCTCTTCCTCGCGCCTAATCATTCCCATCTCATATATGTGGTTTTTAATGCTCAAACACGCTGTCAGTGAAGTATCGACCCTCAGTACTGTTTTCAGCTCTTCTGTAATGTTTAACAGTCGAGTCACTCGTTTTTCACTGTTATTAAAACCAGGAATCTGTTTCCGCAATCTCTGTTCAGTTTCTTCATTTCTGCACAGTTACTTTCAGTGACGTGTTTTCCCTGTTATCTCCTCGAGTGAACAGAATGATGCAGAACTGAGCAGCTCTTGGACTAAAGATCTTCTTTATCAGATCTACTGTGTCCATCTCCTCTCTTGTAAATCTCCCCAAACTCAACACAATGACAAACACATGACAGCACAGACACGCATTTCAATATTTATTTATTATTATCACAAACTCATCTCTTCCCAGAATACTGTTTCCTGTGTCACTCTTCCCATTTCCTGTCTTCCCGATTAAAGAGCAATCCTCAAACACTCCTGATCCTCTGATTGACCTTCAGCTCCTGAAAATCACAGCGGTAGAAAGAAAACTTAGAGAAATGAAGCTCAGAACTTTAACATTGTCATGACATGTTGTATTGTAGAAGTTGCAGCTGAATAATAATTGATAATGAACTGAAAAAAAAAACATCTTAAAGGACAACTCTGGCGCAAAATGAACCTTTGGTCTAATTACACATTGGTACATAGTCAACCGTTCTCTGAGATTTGTTTTCATGATTATCGAATGCAAAGAGTTTTATCTCTAAAAACTGTTTAGCTTATAACGCTAGTATATAAGGCATAGAGTAATGAAAATAAAATCGCTAGTTAATACCACTAACAAGGTTTAAAATAGCCCAACATTAACACGGTAGCATAATGAGGGTCCCTTGCAAACTGAAGCATTGAGAACGTTGTAAGTGTACAGACAGTTTAATAAGAAGATATTTTATAAAGACAGTCCACTTCGCGAATACAGGAAGGAGCCATCTTTGGAAAACAGTCTCGACCAATCGAATCATGAACGCCGAGCCGAGTGCACTGGATTCCAGACAGTTCAGCGCATTTGGCTCGGCGTTCATGATTCGATTGGTCGAAACTGGTCGAAACGATGACTCTGTATCGCGAAGAGGACTGTCTTTATAAAATATCTTCATATTAAACGGCAACAGGCTGTCTTTGAGTGAGTCATTAAACCGTTCATTCAACGAACACGTTCAAAAACACAGATTCATTAAAATATAGATGTAATGAAACAAGGTGTTCATTATTTTTAACTTGACACAAGCTGACACATATGCGTTGCATGACTATTTCAAGGCTCAGCTGACACATGCGTTGCATGACTAACGCTGAAGCTAATGCTTCCCTTAATACAGACCAATGGCACTGACTCGCTGCGTGACTCGCTGACTTTTTTCCCGCAGCTTCCTTGCGCTGTTGATGCTGGCGCCATTCGTGGTAAATACCCTTAAACGTTAAAAAGGTGATATGACAAATATTTAGCTTTTCTTTCGACACGGCAACCTTTACACAAATATATATGACTTGACCTCAAAGACAGATGCAGGTCATCGCACTCGCGTAGTCGATCTCTCATTCACTGTGTGTTTAGGAGGCTTAAGTGCAAATCACCATGATGAACAGTTTTGTTATCCTTATTAACTTATTTAACATTCAGTACACATGGCACAAAGTTCATAACATGGGGTTGGCCTGTCAGTAGCGCGGTGCTGCAGTAATTATAATTTAAAATTATAAGCTCAAAGTTCAATGCCTAGTGAGATATTTTTTATAAACAGAAGTCCCATTTCAAAGCCTACAGCGAACGCCCGGTTTGGACTACATCCCTCTACTTCCTTTTTTAATGACATAACTAGAACAGTTTTTGGACTAATCTCCACCCACAGGAATACAAAAACTAAAGGGGGCGTGGTCTTGTTGCGCTCCCACGGAGAGTTTCGTTTGTAGAGTGTGTAATGTGCGATAAGCTGCTGTTGAACCACAACACAGGAACCGCTGGCACAATCAGAACTCGTTACGTATTTCTGAAGGAGGGACTTCATAGAACAAGGAAGTCATCGGCCCGTTTTTTGGACAGTGAAAACAGCGGTATACAGATAAGTACATTTTGTGAAAAATACGGTGTTTTTTTACATGCGAAACATGAACATGTTATATTGCACACTGTAAACACGATCAAAGCTTCAAAAAATACATGAAGAACGGGACCTTTAGGCTTTGTCAGCTTTATTCTGGTTTGCGATCTGGTCGCCCAATTATCTCTCTATAGCTGTGTTTACTGCTAAGATGACGAGTCAGCATCATCAACTTTATCTTTGCAGCCGACACTGACACAGAAAACACTAGTTTATTAATAAACAATTAAAATGTCTCTTTGCTGGATTTCACACATTCATAATCATTACTTTTGCCGGTTCTTTGTGACCGCTGTTATGTGCGTTATTGGCAGCGTCACCCTCTGGTTATGAACACGCGTGTCACCACCGCATCAGCATGACTCAAGTTGCGCTTAGACTTAAGTCAAGTCCGTATGTCTATGCATCGCTTCACTAAGTTCACTTCAGAAGATCTTTATTAACCCCCTGGAGATGTGTGGAGCACTTTTAACATGGATAGATGCACTTTTATCATGGATAGATGCACTTTTATGGACTTCAAAACCGAAACAGCAATTCACTGCCATTATATATGCGCATTAAAAAGAGCCAGGACATTTTTTAATATAACTCAGATTGTATTCGTCTGAAAGAAGAATGTCATACACACCTAGGATGACTTGAGGGCGAGTAAATCATGGGCTAATTTTCCTTTTTGGGTGAACTAACCCTTTAAAATGCTTTCTCAATGGATCTGCCAGCGCTGTGTAGTGATGTTGTTGTGTGATCGAGATCGGCCCACGAGTAAACCCTGTCTAGTATTGCTCTGAGATGATAAACTGTTGCGCTGCGCAGCTCAGACGAGTAGCAGTGTTTCATTCTGCTTTCGTTTGCTGTGCGATGTTTCTCGTATGCAGCAGAAATGGCAGCTCTCTCTTAAAAAAGGTCGCAAAATGTGACCATTTAGTCTCAGTCTAGAGCCCTGTATAGTGCTGTATTTCTGCTTTACATGAGCACCATCTATACTGTTGGAGAGCGAATTTGTGTTTTTTTGCATCGATCTGAACTGACCAATCAGACATTCCTGTTGGTTGAACAGAGTTAATAGATATCAATAAATCAACAAAGTGTCCTGTGTCACCACCAGAGGTGGGTAGAGTATCCAAAAACTGTACTCAAGTAAAAGTACAAGTACTTATAGAAATATTTACTCAAAGTAAAAGTAAAAGTAATAATCTTAATAGTTACTTGAGTAAGAGTAAAAAAGTATCCAATGAAAAAACTACTCAAGTAGTTAGTTACTAGTTACTTTGGATCACATAGGCTTATATATATATATATAAAACATGATATTATTTAGATATTTTATTATTATCATAATTAGATAAGCTATCTTTGCAACAAAAACAGAAGAGACAAGCATTATTTCTGTAAATGTAGCTATATATATATATATATATATATATATATATATATTATCTGTAGCCCGAAAACCATTGCCTGTCCTTTGGTTTGTATAATAGTATAGTAACTTATACAACTACATTTGAATTATTAGACAATGTCGGAATAAAGTGACTCTGTGGATGTTTGCATTCATAGGCATGTAAAGACACCATTGACACAGATTAGAAAGAGTTAAAACTCTTCACATGTGCTCGCAGTCATGGCATGTCCGCTACTGAACATCTGAACACAACAACGATCAAATGCACGGAATCTTCTTCTGTTTGTTCTTCAAAATGTATTTAAATGTATATTTCTGAAACCATGTTTAAACTGGTTAACTGTGTCTAAGGCAGGCAAAGGCATTCGGTTTCAAGTCGAGTTCGCACGCCCCTGTGCAATATACACACACACATTGTGTGTGTACACACATTCATAAACTAGACAATGATATCTTATTTAATGTAATGTATATGTCCAAAAAAGGGGTATCGTCCTGTGGAATCATTCATTCACAGACAGCTTACGAAGTAACATACGAAGATGTTTAACTAATAAAGATCTTCATCGCTGGTAAAAAATATGATGCATTTGCAGATTTACTTTCTAGACTGTAGCTACTGTAGGTCCACGGCAACTTCATCAAACGCTCTTGGTGTTCTTAAATCTTCCTGTTACGACACCGAGTCGAGTGTGAATTGAAAGCGATTCAGTGCGTGCAGGAAACTGAACGGATCATTCAAACTGATTCGCGAACCGATTTAGACAGATCTGCCCAACTTGTTTGATGACGTCTTTGAACAGAATCGACTCAAAAGAGTGATTCATTTGCGAATTGAGCATCGCTCATGCCCAGAAAAAAGATAGAGCGCGCGCTTAGAATGAACTACGCTTTTAACAACACGTTTTACATTAAAATAAAGTAACGAGAGGAACGTCGCCCAACGTAACGAAGTAAAAGTACCGTTTTTTCATTAGAAATGTATTCGAGTTAAAGTAAAAGTACCCACAATTAAATCTACTCTTAAAAGCACAATTTTTCCAAAAAAATACTCAAGTAAATGTAACGAAGTAAATGTACTTCGTTACTACCCACCTCTGGTCACCACACACCGGCTATAGGGGGAGAGGAGAGATTTGGCTATAGGGTGATGTGTGGCTAACTTACACAGAGGAGACTTTGTTGCTCAGCACATAAAGATGAACTACTTACCGTGATCTCAGACTGTGTTTAAGTGGTTTCTCCACTGTGTGGATCTTCATGTGTCGCTTCAGATGTGATGACAGACTGAATCTCTTGTCACAGTGTGAACACTTGTAAGGTTTCTCTCCAGTGTGGATCCTCTCATGTCTTTTCAGATTTGATGACAGACTGAATCTCTTGTCACAGTGTAAACACTTGTAAGGTTTTTCTCCAGTGTGAATTCTCTGGTGTAGTTTTAAATCACTCCCTGTAACAAAAGTCTTCTCACACTCAAAGCACATGTACTCTCTCACACCAGTGTGAGTTTTCTGATGGGTATGTAAAGTGTGCCACCGTGAAAAACTCTTTCCACACACAGAACATGAATGCGGCTTCTCCTTCGTATGAACTCTCAGGTGTGTCTTCAGGTTTGATGGACTAAGAAATGTTTTGCCGCATTGATCACATGAGAACGGCTTCTCTCCAGTGTGGATCCTCATGTGAACATCAAGGGTTCCTGATTGACTGAAACTCTTTCCGCACTGTTCACATGTGAACGGCTTCTCTCCAGTGTGGATCCTCATGTGAACATCAAGGGTTCCTGATTGACTGAAACTCTTTCCACATTGATCACATGTGAACGGCTTCTCTCCAGTGTGAATTATCATGTGACGCTCAAGACTACGTTTGGCTGTGAAACTGTTTCCACACTGAGTGCAGGTGAAAGATTTCTTGGCTCTTCTTTTCTTTAAAAATGTCTGTTTAGTCTTTGAGCGACTCAAAATTTTTTCTCCAGGTTTGACATGATGTTCCTCCTCCACTTCACTCAGTTCTTCTCTCTCCTCGCTCTCTTCCATCAGGTCTGACATGAAAGAAAAAAATATTACATTTAATTTTCAGTACATCAAAATAATTCAAAGAGAGAAATATAAAGTGAAAGGACATGGAAGTGAGCCCTGATGTAATAGAATATAGACAACTGTAACGAATCAGCTTTATGGAATATTAATAATCAATAATAACTTGTTATAATTAATTATGAATATTTGGGTCAGTTAATTGGATTAACTTGATGTGGCTGAATAAATATTACAATCAATTAAATCAGTTCGTCCAACGAACTCTTTTGATTATTCATTTATTCTAAGAAAAAGTACCTTCCATGGCCACAGAAGAATAATTATTTCATAGCCTGTACATCGCTTTGAGCATATAACAAGATCAAAATCGTAAAGGGACTCTGTATTGCAAGCAAATCAGAACCAGATACATATTATGCACAAGTCCCCACTCCCCACCGACATCAACCTGAAGAAAACAGCAGTGAAGGAGTGAAGAAGAGGGCAGAGCTTGTGTAGCGGCTATTTAAAGCCGGAGAGAGACCACACCTTTCAGGGTTGGCTTGACCAATGAGAAGGGTGCACATTTCAGAGCAGGAAGGTTCATTTACGAGTCTTTGTCCTAAGCCATGCTCATTTGCATGTGCAGCTGGTTGACTTGCTAGTGAAGAAACTTTGAAAGATTCTTGTAATACCATAATGTTGCACAGCTAGAAACATATTAAATACACAAGCATTTCAATCTTCAAAGTACCCATTCATAAAGATCAAACATGGTATAGGTCAGTTTGGTTAACCATAGTTTGGAAAGTTTGAAACATTAACCCATTAGATTTTAAAGAAAACATAGACCAGACCTCTTAAAGGAAAATCATGATGGGGAAATTGGATACATGTTTATACAATTCTCACGTGGATATAGAATATATATGTAGGATAAAAGGGTTCATTTCTCCTCAGTTAGAATTCAGAGAGAGCCAGCATTCTCTGAACGTCTCCTTATCAGTCCTGCAACAGGACACCAGGCTCGGCCAGTGTGTTCATTTCATTTGGGATGTTAGTTTCGGATTGTTCATTAAATATAATGAAAAATTTGTGTTTGTCTGATTGGTCCAGACGCTACACAACTGTTATAAAATATTATGATGATTTGATGCCTTTTTATAAATTGATTATATGTCCTTAAACTTTCCATGAATGAGGTCAATTTATCTTCCAATTATTATTTTTAAAACATTATAGGCACGAATTCCATGTTTCTTTAGCAAGAACTATTACATATATTTGATCAATGACATTCAAATTAATTAACCAATCATTAATACCACTGATCAGCTCTACCAAACGTGGATTTTTTCCACTAAGAAACAAACATTATGTTGTTTTGATTGATACTGTGAAGCTGCTTTGATACAATCTGTATTGTGAAAAGCGCTATATAAATATACTTGACTTGACACAATTATCTAACATGATATTAACATTAAAATTTTCAATACTGCCATATTTTGACACCAACTTTGAGATTGATATTTATACTAAAAACGTTTGAATTATTAATGGCCGTTCAAACTTTCTTGCAGTGACTTCCATTCATACGCATGTGAAAGCGGGACACCAGAAACACCAGAGGTGGAAGGAGTACTAATATATTCTAAATTATGGTTGTTATTATTATCATCATCATCATATAAAATGAAAGTTAAATGAATGACCAAATGCTTGTATTAAAATTTCAATAAAACTAAATTCAATAATTGATAATGAATTAGACTTATTTTTAACATTAATAATTTATTAAAATGTTTAAGAATAATAGAGTCCAATGAAATGTATTTTATTTAGAAAACATATTTTTCTTTTTATGATTAAATACAACTATATTATCAAAAACGGTGGTAATCAAATGCAAACTTAAACTTTTATCCTTTTATTTTTGTGGGAAGTGCTGCAAAACAGATTACTAAATGAAATCCGGGACAAAAAAATATTCCTTAAATATTTAAATAAATTGTCTTATTTTTATTGTTGTTGTTATTATTATTCTGCGAAGTGCATTCTATTGTAGGCCTACAATAGTAATGTATTTCTTTTATAATTTCTCCTAGTTAAATCGAACTTTTATTTTGATGGGTTGTAACTTATGAAGACCTGTTCCAGAGTGTATTTGATGATGTTTTTTCTCAAATAAAATGCTGAAAATGCTCATCAGGCGTTCTCTGAGAGCAGTTGTGGAAATGTTCATGTCTTCATGTCTCGTATTGTATGTGAGACGCTGGAAACACCAGAGCTTGAGTATGTAGACTCATTCCCACAGACACAAAGATCAGGCAGGTTATATATTTTTGCGCTTTAATATTCATAGACCACGTCGCGATTTGATTTATTGCACACAATGCACAGCTCTACTTTCGATTTATTTATCCATCTTTTATGAGACATCTGCATACTGTAAATTAAATGTACATGACTGGATTCTGGGATTCTGGCATCTAAATATTAACGGGACATTAATCCGCACTGACCCACTACGGTGGCCCAGTAGTGCACAACACAACGAAATTGAAAAAGCAAACATAAGTTCACAACACAATGCAATTAAGCCACAACACAACGGAAAATTTACAGCACATTTGAACGGAAAATGTAGAGCACATTTGAAATGAACTACTACAACCTTTGAAACATGATAAAAGAAAAAAATACTTTTACAGATATTTCCTAAAAAAATCATTGTTTACTGTAAATATGAAGGGAGGTATTGGGCAAAAGTCACCTGTAGCCAGTCTGCTACCAATACAATCAAGCTTTGGATTTTGAACATGTCTGTTTTTGAATGTTAAAAAATGTATTTTAATTCATACAAATAATATACGCTTTAACAACTTGGAAGAATTGGCAGATGTTCCCTTAGGGGTCATGCGCTGTGGTAGCGCGTCAACGCATTCTAGAGTATAAATATGCAGCTAATAATGCACGTAGGTGATTTTTATTTAATAAATGTTGATATACAATTTTGATTAGCTATACTGTTAAAACTAATACAGAGTATTAAACTATAGAACAGGGGCATGGAAAACTAACTTTATCGCGCTCCGAGATGAGAGAGGCATCAATAGCCTAATACAGCCAAAGTTGTGCTACAATAAATATCATGAGACGTCCATCATCAGATGAATGATAATGGAAAAGTTAAGTTAGAGCAGTTAAAGCCAGTGCTACTACCCATGCGAACATGAACACTAAGCTTTTCCCCAAAAAATATAGCCATCTTATCTAATATACAGTATTTCGTTGTCACCCTGCCTCTCCAAGTGCAAAACTGACATTAACAAAATGCAACAATGCAACAACAGCTGAAAAAGTACTTCGGTGTGTGTTTTATTTTATATTTACCGTTCAATAATGCAATCGCTGCTGTCTGTCCCATAGAAGAACATGTTTTGGTACTCTGACTGTTGCACGGTATTCTAATTTTGTGAGTTTCACCTGTAAATGTGAATACTTCAAGTATATGTGAATATATCAAGTATACTTTTTCTTAATATCCAATTCTCCTGTTGTTTCAGCTTAGTAGCCTACTTCAGTTGCAGCTCATACAGAACGCTGCTGCCAGGATTCTGAGCAGAACAAGAAAATATGAACACATCACACCAGTCCTCAGGTCTTTACACTGGCTCCCAGTTACATTTAGGATTGATTTTAAAGTATTATTACTGGTATATAAATCATTCAATGGCCAAGGACCTCAATATATTGCAGATATGCTCACTGAATATAAACCCAACAGATCACTCAGATCATTAGGATCACGTCAGCTAGAAATACCAAGGGTTCACTCTAAACAAGGAGAGTCCGCTTTTAGCTACTATGCCAGCCGCAGCTGGAACCAGCTTCCAGAAGAGATCAGATGTGCTCCTACAGTAGTCACATTCAAATCCAGACTGAAAACACATCTGTTTAGCTTTGCATTTACTGAATGAGCACTGTACCACTGTATGTGTCCGACTGTTTGAACTGTATTTTATTTAATTTTTTATTCTAAACTGTTTTAATTATTCTTATTTCTGTTGATTATTTTAATTTCTTTATTCTAAACTGTTTTAATTATTCATATTTCTTTTGATTATTTTAAATTTCTTCTATGTAAAGCACTTTGAATTACCACTGTGTATGAAATGTGCTATATAAATAAACTTGCCTTGCCTTGCCTACTTATCACAAGGTAGGGCTATTTTCGAATCTGTGGAAATGTGTACCTTCTCACTAATCTGTATTTTAAATAGACATACTTTTTATAACAGCCGCGTCTGAATAGTATCTAATTGCATTGCAGTTTAAATTGTTAAAGCACTTAAGTGAGGCACTGGCAAACAGCTCGTTTAGATTTCACCCATTTTCATCCATTTTCACCCATGAATGTTCTTCAGCATCATGAATGAATGAAGAATAAACACCAACCTCTTTGTTCTTCAGGATCTTCAGTGTGTTTCATTCTGCAGGGTTCTGGGTCACTCATGTTCTCACTGTCCTCTTTAATAAACTCAGTCTTGGCAGATTTCAGCTCTTCCTGATGCTCTGATGCTCCTCTTCACTTGTAGCTTCTTCTTCTTCTTCTTAGATTTGATTGGCGGTTGGCAACCAGCATTTAGGAGCATTACCGCCACCTACCGGACTGGAGTGTGGAACAGATTTTGTGCAACCTATCATAACACCCCCCCCCCCCCCCCCCCCCAAAAAAAAAAAAAATAAATAAATAAATAAATTAAAATTAAAATTAAACCTATATCCTTTCCATTAACCCCGTATTTTTAAGATACTTAATGAGATGTTTTGATATTTCCCATGCTTTATACCCAAGAAGATTCTCAACAGTGAACCTAAGCTTAGCTTTCTTTACAGCTACTGCTAGTTTCCTCCTTGCCTCCACATAACCTCTACACTCAAACAGCACATGTTGAATGGTCTCTATACTATTACATTTTATACATTGTCCAGTTGGATGTTTACCTATTTTATAAAGTGAATAGTTAAGACCTGTGTGTCCTATTCTTGAACGCGTAAAGACTGTCTCTGTCTTCCGGCATCCACTCAGTTTTCTTCCCAGACCAACATGTTTCTGTATATTATAAAGATGTCTTCCAGTTTCATTTAGTTCCCAGTATTCTTGCCATATTTTTTGCATTTTCTCTTTAACGACCTTTTTAGCTTCAGATTTACTCAACAGAACCTGTATATCAACCGACTTTAACTTGAGTGTTTGTTTTGCCAGAATATCAGCCTCTTCATTTCCTTCCACCCCTACATGGGCAGGAACCCAAACGAAGCAGACAGTCCAACCCTTATGATATAATCTATATATATAGTTATGAATACTAAATATCAGATCTAACCTACATGATTTAACAGATTTAATACTACTGAGCGCTGCCCAGCTATCTGATGCAATGACCGCCTTGTCTTCCTTGTTTCCTTCTATCCACTGCAATGCCATCAATATGGCCATTAGCTCAACTGTATATACTGACAGATGATCTGAGGTTCTCTTTTTAATGCCTGTTTTGTATGCTGGGATGTATATTGCAGCTCCTGTCCTTCCAGTCTCTGGATCTTTAGAGCCATCGGTAAAGATCATGCAGTTATTTCTATATTGCTGTTCTATATAATTCTCTGCTATTCTTCCCATGTATGCTTGCTTAGATTTCTTTTTGATTATTTGCTGTATATGTAGGTCAATTGATGGATTTACAAAAAACCACGGAGGAAGATCTGAATATGGGACTGCTGGGATATATTTTATACTGGAGAGGCCAAGACTTTCTGCTTTTGCATTGCCTACCCATCCAAAACTAAAGCAACTACTTTTATTGTGTTCCCAACATTCTTCTAGTATTGCTTTAGCAGGATGAGAGCTACAGTGTCCCTGAAGATTTACCCAGTATGCCATCATAATTTTTGTTCTTCTTATTCTTAGTGGCTGTTCCCCCATTTCCACTTGCATGGCAACTACTGGAGAGGTCTTAAACGCTCCACTGCATGTTCTTAAAGCTTGTGCTTGTTCCACATCTAACTTTTTAAGATGACATTCTGCTGCTGTTCACTTGTAGCTGCTTCTTCTAGTGGAGTTTTATGGCGGTTGGCAAACCAACTCTCGGTGCATTACCGCCACCAACTGGACTGGAGTGTGAAGCACTATTCAGCATGTGGACATTAATAACCCACCTATTGAAAGAGAGAAAAAATAATAATAATAATTTTATTCATCCATTCACTCTAAATTCTCCAGACTATTCCTATTACTTTAACATATTTCATAATAGCACTATATATTTGATCTGGTTCTGCATTAAAAATGCTTTCCATATTAAATGATTCAACACCCAAGTTTCTTCCCTCCTTCATAAGTTCTAACCTTTCTTGTTCATATTTTATAAAATTTATTAAAACATGTTCAATTGTTTCTGCCTGGTCACAATAGTTACATTTACCCGTTTTATGTTTCCCTATTTTGAACAAGGAATGATGTGTAGTCTAGTGTGCGCTATATTCCAAAGCCAGAAATAATTGCACCTTCTTTTCTATTCCTAAAAACACTTCTTCCATTTCCTACTTGTTTCTGTACACTACACACACGTCTTCCCTTGACATCACTGTTACTTCTTGCCACTTATTGTTTATAAATTAGCCCTTCATTAGCCTCCACTCCCACAGGAACACTAGAAGCTTACTTTACTGATTCTTAATAAACTTGTGAGAATCTCATATATAATATCTTGCCTTTATTATTATGTTTTTTTCTCTTTCAATATGTGGGTTATTAATGTACACATGCTGAATAGTGCTTCACACTCCAGTCCAGTTGGTGGCGGTAATGCACCGAGAGTTGGTTTGCCAACCGCCATAAAACTCCACTAGAAGAAGCAGCTACAAGTGAAGACGAGCATCAGAGCATCAGGAAGAGCTGAAATCTGCCAAGACTGAGTTTATTAAAGAGGACAGTGAGAACATGAGTGATCCAGAACCCTGCAGAATGAAACACACTGAAGATCCTGAAGAACAAAGAGGTTGGTGTTTATTCTTCATTCATTCATGATGCTGAAGAACATTCATGTTACAAACATTCAAGCACTTCATCACATTTAGATAAACAGTTTTTGAAAGGAGGAAAATCATGTCAGGAGTAAAACAGGTTGAGTGAAACATGAAGGACACAGATAATGAAAACTAGTTAAAGCCAGTTTACACTTTGAGCGTGTGATATTTCTACAGACACTGCAGCGGTCGTGAAATGACGTCACATTCTGCGGCAGCTTTTTTACAAATATTAATTAAACATAATAACAAATAATAATAATTAAACATTAAAAAGTAAACAATCCATTCCACTTGAATGCTAAACTCTTGTGTTGTTTCTCACAGGGTTATTCACTTGAGCTTGTGTTTCTGGTGTCCCACTTTCACAGGCATGAAGTCACTGCAAGGAAAGGTCTAGCCATTAATAATTAATAGTAATAAGGAAAAAAAATTCTCAAATTAATCGTCAAAATATGGCAGTATTGTATATTTTAATGTTAATGGTACAACCGTTTGATTGACAAACTTACTGTCCAATGATTCTAGGTGGTCTTGGAAATGATTGGCTGGAGTTTTTTTAGTCCTGCCCGTTCCACAGATTATTAAATTGCTTAATTTTCATGTCAGTGCTTCTAACTCAGTGGCTGTAAGTGGGTTGTGAATAGGATTTCAAGTGATTTTGAAAACTTTTTTATTTTTAATTTATAAAAAGGCATCAAATTATCATAATATTTTATAACAGTTGTCTACTTTCTACTATTACATCAGGGCTCACTTTCATGTCCTTTAACTTTATATTTCTCTCTTTTAAATATTTTGATGTACTGTAGATAGATAGATAGTTAGTTTAACTCATGTTTCTCTGCTCCATTCAGTTTTGGTTTTCTTAGTTACTGATTATTATATCCTCATTTGGTTACGTATGATTATCACCTGTCAGTCATTATGTTGGTCTTGTATTTAAACTCCCTGTTTTGTTCAGTCCCTTGTCGGTTCTCGTTTCAGTTTGTGTGATTTGATTATACTTCTTCTGAGTTTTGTGGACTATAAAAACAAAGTTCTGTCATTTCAGACCTGTGTGAAGTGAAGGAGGAGTGAGAAGAACTGAGTGAAGTGGAGGAGGAACATCATGTCCAACCTGGAGAAAACCCTTTGAGTCGCTCAAAGACTAAACAGACATTTTTAAAGAAAACAAGAGCCAAGAAATCTTTCACCTGCACTCAGTGTGGGAAGAGTTACACAAGCAAACAAAATCTTCAGATTCACATGAGGATCCACACCGGAGAGAAGCCGTTCACCTGCAGTCAGTGTGGAAACAGTTTCACACGCAAACAACATCTTGAGATTCATATTAGGATCCACACCGGAGAGAAGCCGTTCTCATGTGATCAGTGCGGGACGAGTTTCACACAAATAGCAAATCGTAATCAACACATGAGGATCCACACTGGAGAGAAGCCATTCTCATGTGATCAATGTGGAAAAACATTTCTCTGTGCAGAATCCCTGAAGAGACACCTGAGAGTTCATACGAAGGAGAAGCCACATTCATGTTCTGTGTGTGGAAAGAGTTTTTCACTGTGGCAACATTTACATACACATGAGAAAATCCACACTGGTGTGAGAGAGTACATGTGCTTTGAGTGTGAGAAGACTTTTACTACAGCACACCATTTAAAACAACACCAGAGAATCCACACTGGAGAAAAACCTTACAAGTGTTCACACTGTGACAAGAGATTCAGTCGATCAGAATATCAGAAAACACATGAGAGGATCCACACTGGAGAGAAGCTGCACACGTGTGATCAGTGTGGGAAGAGTTTCTCTATTAAAATTGGCCTGAAGCGACACATGAAGATCCACACTGGAGAGAAACCTTACAAGTGTTCACACTGTGACAAGAGATTCAGTCAGTCAGCAAATCTGAGAACACATGAGAGGATCCACACTGGAGAGAAGCCGCACACGTGTGATCAGTGCGGGAAGAGTTTCTCTGTTAAAACTCACCTGAAGCGACACATGAAGATCCACACAGTGGAGAACCCACTTCAACACAGTCTGAGATCACGGTAAGTAGTTCATCTTTATGTGCTGAGAAACAAAGTCTCCTCTGTGTAAGTTAGCCACACATCACCCTATAGCCAAATCTCTCCTCTCCCCCTATAGCTGGTGTGTGGTGACACAGGACACTTTGTTGATTGATTGATATCTATTACCTCGTGTTCATCCAACAGGAACGTCTGATTTGTCGGTTCAGATCAATGCAAAAAAGCACAAATTCGCTCTCTGACAGTAGGTGGCGCTCATGTAAAGCAGAAATACAGCACTATACAGTGCTCTAGACTGAGACTAAATAGTCACATCCAGGGTTTGACATTAACACCCGGTAACACAGTCACTCCCACTGGCCACTTTGGCGTGACAAGACTAAAATGTTAGTCTTATCACGGACACGGTGTAACTACTAGCAGGGCTGCCCTTATGTCACGTCATATCACAACTATCTTTCCAGAGTTAATTCTATGTTTTAATAAAATTAATCATCCCATGAAAGAAAGCAGGAGATGCGTTTGTGGGAATAATCTGGAAAATAAAGCCCTATACTTGTTTCAGGTGGACATATCTCCAGTTACTCAAGTCATCTTCATTTATATAGCGCTGTTAACAATGTAGATTGTTTCAAAGCAGCTCTACGGAGATTAACATATCATTTAAGGTAACAGAGATTGTTTTGGCTTTATAGCGATTCTTGAATAATGCACTTCCGGCGGAATTATCATTTGTTGGAATTTTGAGTTCGCAATAAACATATTAGACTATAATGCATTAAGAGCTCACTCAAGTACTGTGGAGCTAAACCATTTAGGGCTTTGTAAGTAATCAACAATATTTTAAAATGTATACGATGTTTAATAGGCAGCCAATGCAGTGTTGACAGAACCGGGCTAATATGGTCATACTTACTGGTTCTGGTAAGAACTCGAGCTGCTGCGTTTTGAACTAGCTGTAGTTTGTTTATTAAGCGTGCAGGGCAACCACCCAGTAGAGCATTACAATAATCTAGCCTTGATGTCATGAACGCATAAACTAATTGTTCCGCATTTGTCAATGAGAGCATATGACGTAATTTAGATATATTTTTAAGATGGAAAAATGCAGTTTTTCAGACACTAGACATGTGACTTTCAAATGAAAGATTGGCATCAAAGAGCACACCCAGGTTCCTAACTGACGACTCAGAGCTACTAGAGCTTCATGATGATAATTATTAATCCAATGTAGGGTATCTGGACAGGCTCACATGAATGAACATTTAAAAAAAAAACTTTTAACCACTGACTTTTCCTTCATAACTCATTGGCATAGCATCAGAGAGTCTGAGCCTAATGGCTCCCATTGACACTTTTGTGGTGTACGCGAGTTTTAAAACAAACATCATAAACCAGAACACGTGAGCCTCAAACGAATTCAAAATGTGAAGACACATTGGTGAAGACACCACCGCACAAACATTCCTTTGTTGAAATCTATCATTTGAGTAATTCTGGAAAGAATACGATATATTCCTGTATACTGTGTGTTTCTGCTTTTGTATCAAGCCTAGTTATGATTTTATAGTTGTGTACACTAAGAGTGTAAGAGTGTATATCCACTTTTACACTATGCCAAATATAACGTTCTTGGTACCAAATTAAACCTCTCGGTTAGCCCTAGCTAAATATATATATTAGTTAATGGTAAAATGTATTTTACTATGTTTTAGCATCTTTGGAGTGACATGTCTGAACTCTGACACTGCCATAAAACCTGCAAATCAGGCTGTCAGGACTCAGGATGAAACCAAGAAACTTTCCCACTCAAGATTTGCTGGATGATTATTGGCAAATTCGCTCCAAAGAGGTGTGGACGGGGTCTTCCTTAAAGGTTGTGTCAGCGATTGTGTGTGACGTCACTTCTGTTTGTGTTTGAAGCGAGATCCCAAACAAACCAAGTTAGCTCGCCCCTCCCTCCCATTTCGTACATCATGAAAAATATTCGCTAGAACTATCCAAGATTAGTCGAGATTCACTCATATTTTTTAAAGAATTATATTTTCACACACAGTTCACATCCAAAAAAGTCAGCACTAGAAGCTACTCACCTGTCCAGACAGTTCAAAAGCCTTCCCGATGTTATTTGTTTCTTGGACGAAAAACGATGGTATTCCCTCGCCCTAATCCTCCTCTTCTTGGGGATTGCCTCTTCCATGTTAAATGTATCTGGTCCATTGATAGACGCTGGCTTCTTCTCCAGCTCTGACTTTGCGTGCACGAGCGCAAAAACAAACAACACCCGCCCCTGTCCGTGATTGGTTGGAACATTGTTTATTCTGGTTTTGAGTGGTGGTTGTACCCATAGATATCTATATAAAGGCTAGATGTCTTACGGCGGAGTCTCTATCGTCATCACCGGCGGCCATCTTGTCACAGGCAGGGTTTAATGTAAGGTGAGTTATCTGCACAAACACAAATACTCTTATCTCGCTGAAATCTGGATGGATTTACAAACGGTTTGGTTTCTTACTAACGTTATTAGCGTGGCTATAATACTAGCATATAATGGAATGTTTACATAATTAATACATAATTATCCATAAGTGTGCAGTGTCATAACTACATATCTGACGTTTATAACGAACCAACCCGTTTGAAAATCGGTAGAAATTTGAGCAAGTTATGGTTATTTAAAAATTACATGCACCATAAACACAATGTTACGAGTGGGCGAGCAGCCTGTGACAAGATGGCCGCCAGGGTGCTGACGTCGACTACCATTGGCCAGCAGCGCGGACGAGACATCTAGCCTTTATATAGATATCTATGGTTGTACCCATTTGTTTTTGTGTGCAGATCTCAGAGCCTAGGCTGCCTACAGAGACGCATTTTTTGACAGCTTACTTATGGGGCGGGCAGTTGGCGGATCATTAGAAAGATTAGATGAATGTGATCATTTATGTTTGGGCCTGAAATCACTGATACAACCTTTAAGAGTACTGACCCTCCTGCCTTCCCCTCATGTTACGTGTTTTGCCTTACCTTTGGCTTCGTCTTGTCTCTCGTCTTACTTTTTGTCTTGCTTTTTGTTTTGCCTTTATGTCATATTTAAGGTAACAGAGATAGTTTCGGCTTTATAGCGGTTCTTGAATAATGTTATTTACAGCTAAAGTTAGTTTTGATTGATTCACTTCCAGTGAAATGATAATTTATTATTAAATCAGGGGCCGCTAAGACGACACCGTTCTCTATAAACAGACTTTAAACTGATCCTGTGATGGCGTTCACGTGTGCATTAGGAATTTATTCTATAGTTATGTGCATTTGAATATATGTACGCAGGTTTGTAATTCCCTACAAACCATGCCTGAACAAACTACTTGTCTTGCCTTGATACAGATTTTATTTGATCACTTCGGGGTCGGTTTTCCGGCAGGCTGCGGGAAAACCTCGGGATAAACAAAGACACTAAAATTAGCGTAGATGCCGTTCTTCACAGCGCAGGAGTTAAAGAGAAAACTCATTCCTGAAGACCAGCGTAAGTCCAGCACTTCAGTCTTCTGTGGACATTAGCTCACGTGTGTGTATTGTGATGTTGACAAAGTAAATCTGTATTTGAATGTAGAGTCAGCTCTTATTAACGGAGAAGCCTGATATTTAAAGTTTGATTATTATTACAGTTTTCTAACTGTAGTTAGTGTGTAATGTTGCTGTTTGAAAATAAACAACATCTGCAAAGTTACGACGGCAAAGGGAGATATTTACGTTTACAGACATTTCTTTTTAAAGCTACACTGTGTAGGAATCAGTTTCTCTTTTGAGTCTAAAGTCCACAAATGCTTGTTTTCTCTATCAGTGGTTTTGTAAAAAAAAACAAAAAAACAATTACATCGTTTACACACATCAGGCCTTTTTTTTGGACAATCTTTCTTTTTTATGAGTTTTGTGCTTCATTTTGTGGCAATATAAATATAAACTTTATCATGATGAGTGTAAAATACCTTTTAATTATTGATCCTTTACATAATTAAGAGCATTATTACACAGGCAAACACATCAGTAATCTTCTGCTGTTTCATCATCTCTCACAGAAACACGTACCTTTGAAGATGACGATGATGAAGAATTGCCCAGGACTCAATTTTATCAACTTATGTAATCTGTGGACTTTTACTGTTATTAAATAATATGTGAGAATTTTCTCTTTGTCCTTTCAATGGCTAAACAGAAGTTATTTCATCCATTTCAACATTATCTCAGTTATGACTGCTCAATATAATATCTATTTTTAAAATATACCGTAAAGAAATGTTGTTTCAACTTAAAGCGTTTGTGCTGCCTTAAAATCTTAAGTTTAGTCAACTCAAATATCCGAGTTGTCAGTTGCCTAAATGTACATTTTTAAGGCTTATGCTTACTTTATACTTTATATGATTCATCAGTAGGTGCGTTGGACTTGATGCGACTGATCGGCATTTGACTTGAAGCAGTGCATGCTGGGTAGCTTCGAGGCAGTAGCTGAAAGTTAGCTGTTGTTGCCACACCGTCACAGTGCGATTATTGGTGTTCTTGTGTGTATTATTGGTCTGTAGGCTGGAAACAGAAATATAGCCAGTGATCAGAGTTACACATTGTTTACAGTTGTTAGGCTAAATGTATTATGTTAAATATTGCAGTTTGGAAGCTTTGATTGTTGTGATTATAATGTATGCGTTTACAGACCTGACAGAATAGCTTTACTAGTCGGGGCATTTGGAAACAAAGTTTGGCTATTTCCGACTATCGTGTGTATCTCTGATGATGAAACTGCTCGTGTGTTGGGATAAAAGCATATATCAAACATGTGCACTCGCCATTTTTTACGGCTTTATGCTTTGAAAAGTGAAAGACATCAAATCCAAGTATTTTAAGGACCCGCGGGAAACGAGGAAAATGCATTGTTTATTAAACTGGATTTTTTTATTAAAAAAACTGGATTGGAGTTCAGTCTCGAGCATCAGAAACAACTCGAGTCGCGTAAGTTTCATGTTCAAAAGAGTCGCACATGTTGTTCATCGTAAAGATGCTTCAGCATCCCTTCTTCTTCTGCAAGAATATGTTACACTTTTAGGAATGAGGCGATGTCACTTCCGGGTGCAACACATTTATTTATCTGTATAAAACACAAGAAAAAGCATTGTTCAAACAAGGAGCACATTTCTCTGCACTTTCACGCTTCATCTCGTGCTGGATACTTCTTTTACGCTGCTAGCTAGTCAGCCACCCATGCGCTGTGCAACTCCCGGGTGCCCCCTGCTGGCGACTCCGAGTCCCACCAAATTGAACACAATGCAATAAAGTAATACAAGTAACTAACGATAAAATTAACAGTTCGAAATTTAAAGGGGGGTGCACTGATATCTGTCCCGTTTTACATTCTTAGTGCTACAAATACTTTTTTGCAATATGGTTTATGTCAAACTGCATTTGGCCATTTCTTCAACTAGGGGCACTTTTAGGCTTGTGAAGTTCAATAAAAAAAAACACTTGTTCAAAAGTCACGTAACACTGTCTCATAAGTTTGAATAATTTGTCTAGTTTTAAGGTCTGTAAGAGGACAAACTTATTTATTTAATTTTTATTTATATATTATTTGATTGCCATTACCGGTTTTCATACAGACATTTAGTTTGCTAAATATATATATATATACACTCACCAGCCACTTTATTAGGTACCCCATGCTAGTAACGGGTTGGACCCCCTTTTGCCTTCAGAACTGCCTCAATTCTTCGTGGCATAGATTCAACAAGGTGCTGGAAGCATTCCTCAGGGAGTTTGGTCCATATTGACATGATGGCATCACACAGTTGCCGCAGATTTGTCGGCTGCACATCCATGATGCGAATCTCCCGTTCCACCACATCCCAAAGATGCTCTATTGGATTGAGATCTGGTGACTGTGGAGGCCATTTGAGTACAGCGAACTTATCCTGCTGAAAGTAGCCATCAGAAGTTGGGTACATTGTGGTCATAAAGGGATGGACATGGTCAGCAACAATACTCAGGTAGGCTGTGGCGTTGCAACGATGCTCAATTGGTACCAAGGGGCCCAAAGAGTGCCAAGAAAATATTCCCCACACCATGACACCACCACCACCAGCCTGAACCGTTGATTTCATGTTGTAGACGCCAAATTCTGACCCTACCATCCAAATGTCGCAGCAGAAATCGAGACTCATCAGACCAGGCAACGTTTTTCCAATCTTCTATTGTCCAATTTCGATGAGCTTGTGCAAATTGTAGCCTCAGTTTCCTGTTCTTAGCTGAAAGGAGTGGCACCCGGTGTGGTCTTCTGCTGCTGTAGCTCATCTGCCTCAAAGTTCGACGTACTGTGCGTTCAGAGATGCTCTTCTGCCCACCTTGGTTGTAACGGGTGGTTATTTGAGTCACTGTTGCCCTTCTATCAGCTCGAACCAGTCTGGCCATTCTCCTCTGACCTCTGGCATCAACAAGGCATTTCCGCCCACAGAACTGCCGCTCACTGGATGTTTTTTCTTTTTCGGACCATTCTCTGTAAACCCTAGAGATGGTTGTGCGTGAAAATCCCAGTAGATTAGCAGTTTCTGAAATACTCAGACCAGCCCTTCTGGCACCAACAATCATGCCACGTTCAAAGTCACTCAAATCACCTTTCTTCCCCATACTGATGCTCGGTTTGAACTGCAGGAGATTGTCTTGACCATGTCTACATGCCTAAATGCACTGAGTTGCCGCCATGTGATTGGCTGCTTAGAAATTAAGTGTTAAGGAGCAGTTGGACAGGTGTCCCTAATAAAGTGGCCGGTGAGTGTATATATATATAAATTATTGGATTTTGGATGTGAAAAGGAAATGGTTCTTCCATAACACTGGACTTTAGATGTGTGTGAGTTTCCCACACCAGGGGTTATTTATATAGTTCTATTTTATAGCGATTATCTGTTCAAAAAAATTATGTTCTATGCAAATCGTAAAACGTTATATTAAAGAAAAGATAGAAAATAAATATTTGTGTGTGTGCTGTAAAGTGGTTATGGTAAAATACGGTAAATTACGAAAATTGTAATGGGTGCATCTCTAATCAACAGTGTCCTGTGTCACCACACACAGGCTATACATGAATATCAGATGATGTCACCAACGTCTCCTCACTGACGTCACTTCTTAAACTTGTCTGCCGCCATCTTGAGTACCTGATTTGGCAAGATCGATACGTCAGTCACAAAGGAACTAGCTATGCCTTCAATATGTTGTGCGGTGGGGTGACATAAATATAACATAAGAAATCATCACTCATAAAGCATTAATTCACGTCTTCTCCGGTTTATTGGTGTTCAAATACATGGAATATACAGCATCCGCCAGGGCTATTAGTCCAATGGTGCGCATTTTTGGGGAAATAATGATTATCATGTTTGTAAAATACAGAATAACATTTCTATTCATTTTCCACTGAATTATGCAATCTGAAGAGCTCAAACAGCGAGATCTGTGTCTCCTCTTCCTGGTTTGCATCATTTATGATCTCAGCGGACGCTCATTCACTGTACAGCTGTCAATCATCTCACGTGGTTCGTTGTGACCATAATCCTGCCTCTTCTGTATGACTTTCTCATTCTGACATCCGTGATAAGGCTAAAGTAGCATCTCTTCACCTGAAACAAGAAGCTAATAAATGCACAATTTGAAGTATATCGTCACCTTCCTAAAATAATTGCCCAAGTCATTTTTTTGACGGCCACCTTTGGTAAAATCGCCCACATCCTTAGTTGAACAGATCGTGCAATGCTACCCCTGTAGTATAATGGCCTGTGTCAAGTGTGTGACTTAGGCCGTTTTATTTTGCCTAAGTCAAAAGGCAATGATACAATTGTACAAGCTTTTCAAGATGGCAGGTGCTTCAAGAAGATCTACTCAACCTCTGAAGTTATGATTCAGGACTCACTCCCTATTGGTGATGAGGTTTATATAATATAGGCTAGACTATAAATATTGCATAGTTTTTAGTCAAGAAAAATAGCTTAATCCATGAAGCTAGCACTAGGTTTTCTGTTAACTCTTTTCTGTATTTTCAAACAATATTTCATCAACAGTTTTTGTCAAATTTTTTCCACATTACATGATCTAATTAAGAAAGATTTGAATAGACTACCGTATTGTAATCAAACAGCTAGAAATGATGTGTATATAATCTGTTTAGTTGTAAAATGTATTACCTGAATGAAATGAAATCAAATATATCGTCCTGTGGAATCATTAATTCACAGACAGCAAACGCAGATGTTCAACTAATAAAGATCTTCATCGCTGGCAAACAAAATAATTAATTTCCAGATTTGCTTTCACTTGTCTGTATGTCCACGGCCATTTCATCCAACGCTTGATGTTCTTAAATCTTCCTGTTACGAGTCCAAGTGTGAAACTTGTCCTGTGACAAGGATTCTGCGAATAATGAGAAGTCCGTTTGGACAATGGACTTGCAAGCTGTGCTGCTGTGTCCAAAAACCCAAGCCTGTATTACAAAACGAAACTGCAGGTTCATAACTGTATCTTCTTCGACTTGAGATCAGAAGAAGGATACTGCTACATTTGGGACGAATCAGAGGGTGACCCGAGTATCCATCTTCAATATCGCCATTTTGAAGGTGTGATCAAAGACCATCCAGAACTCAAGGAGATCATAGTGTGGAGTGATGGTTGTGGTTATCAGAACCGCAATGCAGGCGAATGTATTCTCTGAGCTTGAGAGGAAATATGGGGTACTAAACTTCTGGGCTTGAAGCTTTATTTTTTGTTAGTTTAGCAACTGTTTCAAATAAATACCTCGGGTTTTGTTTATTTTCTTCTAATAGGGTTGAAAAATAAGCAGATCTTAAAGCCTCTCTGTAAGCAATCAAGCTCTCCTTCCATGAAATCTGAAATACCTCTAGTTTAGTTTTCTTCCAGTTTTGCTCCATTTTTCTGGCTGATCTCTTAAGGGACTGAGTGTGCTCATTGTAACGCGGCGTTGGACTATTTTCTTTAATCTCAGACTGTGTTTAAGTGGTTTCTCCACTGCATGGATCTTCATGTGTCGCTTCAGGTGAGTTTTAATAGAGAAACTCTTCCCGCACTGATCACACGTGTGCAGCTTCTCTCCAGTGTGGATCCTCTCATGTGTTTTCAGATTTGATGACAGACTGAATCTCTTGTCACAGTGTGAACACTTGTAAGGTTTTTCTCCAGTGTGGATCCTCTCATGTGTTTTCAGATTTGCTGACAGACTGAATCTCTTGTCACAGTGTGAACACTTGTAAGGTTTTTCTCCAGTGTGAATTCTCTGGTGCAGTTTTAAACAGTTTGCTGTAGTAAAAGTCTTCTCACACTCAAAGCACATGTACTCTCTCACACCAGTGTGAGTTTTCTGATGTATATGTAAATGAGGCAGCCGTGAAAAACTCTTTCCACACACAGAACATGAATGCGGCTTCTCCTTTGTATGAACTCTCAGGTGTTTCTTCAGGTCTGATGCGCAAGGAAATGTTTTGCCGCATTGATCACATGAGAACGGCTTCACTCCGGTGTGGATCCTCATGTGAACATCAAGACTACCTTTGGCTGTGAAACTGTTTCCACACTGATCACATGAGAACGGCTTCTCTCCGGTGTGGATCCTCATGTGAACATCAAGACTACCTTTGGCTGTGAAACTCTTCCCGCACTGATCACATGAGAACGGCTTCTCTCCGGTGTGGATCCTCATGTGACGCTCAAGACTTTGTTTGCGTGTGAAACTGTTTCCACACTGAGTGCAGGTGAAAGATTTCTTGGCTCTTGTTTTCTTTAAAAATGTCTGTTTAGTCTTTGAGCGACTCAGGGGTTTTCCTCCAGGTTGGACATGATGTTCCTCCTCCACTTCACTCAGTTCCTCACTCTCGCTCTCTTCCATCAGGTCTGACATAACAGGAAAAAAAATAATAATAATTTAATTTTCAGTACATAAAAAAAATTAAAAGAGAGAAATATAGAGTGAAAGGACATGAAAGTGAGCCCTGATGAAATAGTAAAATAAAATAAAATAAAATGCTGAAAATGCTCATCAGGCGTTCTCTGAGAGCAGTTGTGGAAATGTTCATGTCTTCATGTCTCGTATTGAGAGTGAGACGCTGGAAACACCAGAGCTTGAGTATGTAGACTCATTCCCACAGACACACAGATCAAGCAGGTTATATATTTATATAGCAGTCTTTTGCGCTTTAATATTCATAGACCAGGTCCCGATTAGATTTATTGCACAGCTTTACTTTCCATTTATTCATCCATCTTTTATGAGACATCTGCGTTAAATACTGTAAATTAAATGTACATGACTGGATTCTGGGATTCCCTCTGCATCTAAATATAAACGGGACATTAATCCGCACGGAGGGATGGTGTTGTGTTTCCTCCTTTTGCGTCCACATTTTGTGCAAATTGTAGACCTAATTCTCGAGGACAACCAAGCGTTTTTTAAACATCCAAATATTTCCCATATTGGCAAAGGTTCGCTTTCGACGGCGTTGCATCACTTTTTTTTGCATCACATTTGCTCTCCCGCCATTGCAGTAGTTTCCGGAGCGCGAGTTCCCCCCCTTGTATTACTATTTTATTTATTTTTTACTTAACGGATATGATTTAAAATGTAGCGAAGTACAAAATTTAACTCAAAACGTACTTAACTAAAATGACAAATTTACAGAAGTACACAAAAAAACTACTCAATTACGTAATGCGAGTAAATGTAATTCGTTACTTTCCACCTCTGAGAAACACAAGCTCTAGTGAATAACCCGGTGAGAAATAACACAAGTGTTTAGCATTTAAGTGGAGTGGATTGTTTATTTTTAAATTTTGAATTATTATTATTTGTTATTATTTGAATTTATGCTTGTAAAAAAGCTGCCACCGAATGTGACGTCATTTCACGACCGCTGCAGTGTCTGTAGAAATATCACACACTCAAAGTGTAGAGCGGCTTTAACTAGCTTTAAACTGACCAACATTTATATTATCATTATCTGTGTCCTACATGTTTCACTCAACCCTGTTACTCCTTAAAATTGTGACACTCAGGAAGTGACATCATCTGGGTTAATTTGAATTACTGAAATACATGAACCGTTGCACGATATTCTAATTTTTCGAGTTTCACCTGTAAATGTGATGAAGTGCTTGAATGTTTCTATCATGAATGTTCTTCAGCATCATGAATGAATGAAGAATAAACACCAACCTCTTTGTTCTTCAGGATCTTCAGTGTGTTTCATTCTGCAGGGTTCTGGATCACTCATGTTCTCACTGTCCTCTTTAATAAACTCAGTCTTGGCAGATTTCAGCTCTTCCTGATGCTCTGATGCTCGTCTTCACTTGTAGCTGATGGGAATGTACAGCATTTATTGGGGAATAACAGTGGGAGGGGCTTCACTGATGATGTGATTGCAGTGGGAGGAGCTTCACAGATGATGTGATTGCAGTGGGAGGAGCTTCACTGATGATGTGACTGCAGTGGGAGGAGCTTCACAGATGATGTGACTGCAGTGGGAGGAGCTTCACAGATGATGTGATAGCAGTGGGAGGAGCTGATCTACCTAAATCAAAAATATAAATTACTGAATTTGTTTTTATTATAAATTACACTTCTAAGCATTTATGTCTGTCTATCTATTCGTTGTACAGTAACTGATGCAAATTAATTTATTATTATTATTTTTATTGCTAATCCTAACACTATTCTGTTTCTTCATAAAAATACAGGTATCTAGAAATATAGAAATATACAAAAGAATATAAATAATTTTAATTATTCCAAATATAAATAATGGTAAGAAAAACAGTTAAAATCACAAACAGAAATAAATGTACATATAGTAGTCAACAAATCCCCTCAGTCTGCTGACACCAATGAAATGAGCTTTAAGTGTCAATGTACAGGAGATCTGAAGACATCAGCATAATAAATGAGGTGAAAACAGGAACTATTGTCATGAAATAAAGAGTGTTTTCAGCAGATCTGTTAATATTGATGATCCTCAGACTATCAACACTCATTCAACAAGCCATTCAGGATCATCAGCAGATCATCTCACTTTATTCTGAGTGTTTGCTGTTAGAAACACATTATTTGAGTCAAAATAGATGATACAAGCCTATTAAACTGCTACACTGAAAGACAATATTGTCATTTCTCACACTGTGAGATGGATAAAACATCAATAACAGAAAAACAATCACCAATGACACTCATCTTCATAAACCATACAGATAAATAATTACAGCAGCATAATACGTCCAAATTAATCTAAATATAGCCAGTTTGATTGTTTTATAACTACTATGAAGGTAAAATGATGTCATAAAGAATGGCATGCAGAGTAAGATTTGTGAAAGTGTGCATAAGATTGCAAGCGTAAATTATATTTGCATGATCAAGAGAAGATTTGTAAAGGTGTAAATCGTGTTTCAAGCGTAAAATTAAATGTATGTGTAAGTGTAATTCATGCATTGTGAAACTGCAGCTTCACACTAACGCAAAATAATTATGATCTGTATTCTTCTGACCTCCATTTTTCCGCGGTTACAGTTTTGGCACGTTTATTTCACCGTAATACGACCGCAATCATTGCAAGCCTGTGAACAGTTGCAACCGAAAACAACATGCGTAAAAAATAAACACAAGGCAAAAAGTTCCCGAAATAACACATGCTTAAAGGGTTAAATTATCTTGCACAGATTTACAGTTAAGTAAATAAGGACTGACTGCGTGTCAGTGGTGGGCTCATTCTTCTCGGCTCCCCTTAATAAGACATGGGCTCCCCTGAAAACGGGATTTGTGAAATTTTGGGGGGTCCCAAAAAATTTAGACAATGTTTATTTTGATGTGCAATTTCAGTTTTGTGTAATGTGATCATAGTTGATTATTATGTGTAAAATAGCATGCATTCATGCATGACGGCAATTTAAACCTAATTCACTTCAATAGAGATAAATATACATGCTATTCTTTTCATGAGCATCAAGGTGTGGTGGCGCTGCGGTGCAGATTCATATCATGTTTAGTACATTGATTCGTAGAAAAAATATAAACGTTGGAGGCCATTGATCTGCGCGCGAAGTCCTTGAAATCCATACTGTGTTAATGTAAGGCATGTAGAAGAAGATGTGGTGTCTAGAATGAGATTAGGACATACAGGTTTAAATAGAACTTTATTTATAATGAATAAGCATGTTGATGGAAAATGTGAATATTGCAATAGTCAAGAGACAGTAGAACATGTAATTATGAATTGTCCTAAATACCATCAAGCTAGACAAAGATTGTTATCACAACTAGGTGAGAATCAGATTTCCCTAAATGTACATGATATAATGCAAAGAGGGTCTGGCGAAATTTGTTTTCATTTTTTGTTTTCCTTTTTAAAGATAACTGGGTTAATTAAAAGAATGTAAAAAGTGTAGTCTGATTCGTTTACAGTGTATGAGTTTGACCCATTGATCCACACTCCAGTCCAGATGGTGGCGGTAATGCACCAAAAAACTGGTTGCCAACCGCCATAGAAAGAGAAGAAGAAGAAGAAGTAAGGCATGTTATTCCCAATTCTGTGTTGTGGCTGGGTTGTTACAGGGCTGCGTGACTCTCGATGTCTTAGGCCTAAATAAACGGAGGAATTATGGTATTCTTCTGTAGCCTGACGAGTAATGTAACCCTTGTTCAAGTGAACTCAAAGACAGCCAACTATTTGTGGGTGGCTGTTTGCTGCTTGACTTATCAGTTTGTGTCGATAAAGTATAACAGGGTAAATCCTGTAGCCTATATAGTCTGGAAATGTGCCTGTATATAGTTCGTGCAAGTGCACAAGCAACAAACGGACTATGAATGCTCATACACAGAATTTATATCTCCTTTTCCTTTGGTAGTAGCCTACACGATCGAGTTAATGACCATAATGTAAGTTGTTTATTTCCTATTATCTGTGACCTTTCTGATGTTGGAAAGTAGATTTGTGTTCTTTATTGATGTACCACAAGCTCATTGGGTTTCCATCGCGGCAATCCGCGTTAGCGCCTAAGCGCCAAAGTTCACTATTTACGATAAGTAGAACTAATACCTGAGTAAGTACCATTATAGTGTGAGTAATATCTCTGGATGGTGATTTATATTGTTATTCGCTTATATTTGTATAGGCTATTACGTTACGTGAAGTGTCTTTATCTGCCATTACTCCCTATAAGGACATGTTAAAATGGCGTCTTTCATATCTAATGCCCTGTCTGAGCTCTCAATGCCATCGTGTGGACAAACTAAATACTGCAACAACTTTAATAATGTAACCTGGATTATTGCCTATATTAATGTTATTGGTTTATTTGTAAACTAATATTTGATTGTTATTATTTAATGTTTCAGACCACTCACTGTATTCAACCTGAATCATCAGTAAACTTCAAACGCTGGTTCAACTGAGTCTTATGTGTTCTTGCCGACATACCAGTGCAGATACAACTCCACCAGTTTCAGGACAAAATACAATCCTGACATAAATCTCTGTGACCTGAGGATTCATTGAATGATATAGGAGGTTTTATTGTGCCAAGCTTGTAGTTTAATAATGTTAGGATTAGCAATAAAAATCATGATTGCTCTCCATTGATGTTTTATCCATGTCATAGTATGAGAAATAACAATATTGTCTTTCAATATAGTAGTTTTATAGGCTTTCATCATCTATTTTGACTCAAATAATGTGTTTCTAACAGCAAACACTCAGAATAAAGTGAGATGATCTGCTGATGATCCTGAATGGCTTGTTGAATGAGTGTTGATAGTCTGAGGATCATCAATATTAACAGATCTGCTGAAAACACTCTTTATTTCATGACAATAGTTCCTGTTTTCACCTCATTTATTATGCTGATGTCTTCAGATCTCCTGTACATTGTCACTTAAAGCTCATTTCATTGGTGTCAGCAGACTGAGGGGATTTGTTGATTACTATATGGAAGTATTTTTCAGTGTACATCTTTTAAATTGGAAGACAATGTTTTATGTCTAGATATCTGCCTATATTTTAATGAAGAAGCAAGACAATGTTGTGGTTAGCAATAACTGAAGTTGTGAATTATAGACATAAGTAGGGTTGCGACGGATCGTAGTTGATCCGTGATCCGTTCGGATTAAGTCCCACGGTTCGGCACGCGTGTGATTCGAGGATTAATTACCAAGTTTTACCATCATAGAATGAACGTTTATCATTTGCATGTGTTTTGTCTTGCCAATTTACACATTGAAGTGATTTTAAATGCAGAAGAATCGGCAAAATACAGCTCTAACAAACATTAGGCTAATCTATATTTAATTTCTACTGTAAATACAATAGTGTTGCTTTACATTTAGGCTAAATTATTACATTGCTGTACCTGACTAGTACTGTTAGGCTTTGTAACTTAGTTATATAGGATTCACCCATGCTTGAAATGTGTGTATTTGTTCTTATTTTAATATATTGAATGTTCACTTGTCTTTAATAATGTTTGAACTTTATCAGTTAGGCCAGGTGTTTTTGCTGTGGTATCGATCAAAGTACTGTAAGATTTAAGTAATAAATGAAAAGCAAAATTTAAAAAACCTTAAATGACACAAATGCTTAAAACAAATTTAGTAACTGATATATTTTTGGATTTTGGCAGAATTACATCATCAGTGAAGCTCCTCCCACTGCAGTCACATCATCAGTGAAGCTCCTCCCACTGCAGTCACATCATCAGTGAAGCTCCTCCCACTGCAGTCACATCATCAGTGAAGCTCCTACCACTGCAATCACATCATCAGTGAAGCTCCTCCCACTGCAGTCACATCATCAGTGAAGCTCCTCCCACTGCAGTCACATGATCAGTGAAGCTCCTCCCAATGTAATCACATCATCAGTGAAGCTCCTCCCACTACAATCACATCATCAGTGAAGCTCCTCCCACTGCAGTCACATCATCAGTGAAGCTCCTACCACTGCAGTCACATCATCAGTGAAGCTCCTACCACTGCAATCACATCATCAGTGAAGCTCCTCCCACTGCAGTCACATGATCAGTGAAGCTCCTCCCAATGTAATCACATCATCAGTGAAGCTCCTCCCACTACAATCACATCATCAGTGAAGCTCCTCCCACTGCAGTCACATCATCAGTGAAGCTCCTCCCACTGCAGTCACATCATCAGTGAAGCTCCTACCACTGCAATCACATCATCAGTGAAGCTCCTCCCACTGCAGTCACATCATCAGTGAAGCTCCTACCACTGCAATCACATCATCAGTGAAGCTCCTCCCACTGCAGTCACATCATCAATGAAGCTCCTCCCACTGCAGTCACATGATCAGTGAAGCTCCTCCCAATGTAATCACATCATCAGTGAAGCTCCTCCCACTACAATCACATCATCAGTGAAGCACCTCCCACTGTAATTCCCCAATAAATGCTGTAAATTCCCATCATCTACAAGTGAAGACGAGCATCAGGAAGAGCTGAAATCTGCCAAGACTGAGTTTATTAAAGAGGACAGTGAGAACATGAGTGATCCAGAACCCTGCAGAATGAAACACACTGAAGATCCTGAAGAACAAAGAGGTTGGTGTTTATTCTTCATTCATTCATGATGCTGGAGAACATTCATGTTACAAACATTCAAGCACTTCATCACATTTAGTAAAGAGAGATTTGAGACATTTTTATTTTTATTGTCAACATCAGATCAAGCTAAATACTATTTTAACTGTTTTATTTTACATTTATTTTATATATGGTTCACAATTTGCTACATTGTTACCAGAATTCTAGTCATTTTCAACATTTTTAGGAATAATCCGTAAACACCAAGTTACTGATAAAGTTGTATTAGTCAAATATACAAGTTATTCATAGTTATAGATATTCCTCTTACAGTAACTTTGGTAACAGGGTTGATGAATACAGTCAAAACTACAGTTTGTGTAAAAACTGAAACTTTACTTAATAACTTTTTGATTATTCTCTGTCTTCCCATCATGCAGTAGAAAGAGCCCAGATGATGTCACTTCCTGGGTATCACAGTTTTAAGAAATGCTCTGTTTTTAAAAGAAGGAAAATCATGTCAGGAGTGAAACATGTAGGACACAGATAATGCTAATAAAAATGGTTAATTTAAAGCTAGTTAAAGCCGCTCTACACTTTGAGCGTGTGATATTTCTACAGACACTGCAGCGGTCGTGAAATGACATCACATTCTGTGGCAGCTCTTTTACAAACATTAATTAAACATAACAAATAATAATAGGCCTAATTCAATATTTAAAAACAAACAATCCACTCTGAATGCTAAACGCTTGTGTTATTTCTCACAGGGTTATTCACTTGAGCTTGTGTTTCTGGTGTCCCACTTTCACAGGCATGAAGTCACTGCAAGGAAAGGTCTAGCCATTAACAATTAATAATAATAAGGAACGGCCATTAATAATTTAAACGTTTTTAGTAAAATAAATATTAATCTCAAATTTGGTGTCGAAATATGGCAGTATTGTATATTTTAATGTTAATATCATGTTAGATAATTGTGTCATTGATCAAATATATGTAATAGTTCTTGTTAAAGAAACATGGGATCTGTGCCTATAATGTTTTAAAAATAATATTTGGAAGATAAATTTACCTCATTCATGGAAAGTTTCAAGGACATATAATCAATTTATAAAAAGGCATCGAATGATCATAATATTTTATAACAGTTGTCTACTTTCTACTATTACATCAGGGCTCACTTTCATGTCCTTTCACTTTATATTTCTCTCTGTAAGAAATTTTATTCTGCCTCGACCCAGAGTCCACTCCAAAATATATTTTAGAATGAGCTCATCCCCAAAATGGCTTAATTATCATAGAGATGAAGGAAGTGAAGTTATTTTATTTCCTCACCATTTGGGTTGATCACATCCTGAGCAAATGGTAGTCAGTTGTAGAACGGGACTGGGTGTGGGACACAGAGAACCTTCTCAGACAATGGGGCGTCTTCATTACATTTACATTTACATTTATTCATTTAGCAGACGCTTTTATCCAAAGCGACTTACAAATGAGAACCATAGAAGCAGTTAAACTAACAGCAGGACAACAAAATGTAAGTGCATAACCTTTCACAGTTTAATCCAACGTAGAACCCGTACATTTTTTATTTTATTTTTTATTTTATTTTTTTTAAATAGAAAGGAAGAGAAAGTGTTAGTATTACTGGAAAAAGTGCTGCCGAAAGAGATGCGTCTTCAACTGTTTCTTAAAAATGACTACGGACTCAGCAGCTCTGGTTGAGTTGGGTAGGTCATTCCACCAGCAAGGAACAGTCATGGTAAAGGTCTGAGAAAGAGATCTTGTGCCTCTTTGACGTGGCACCACAAGACGACGTTCGCTTGCAGAGCGCAAATTTCTGGATGGGACATAAGTCTGAAGTAATGAGTTTAGGTAAAAGGGAGCAGAGCCAGTGGTTGTTCTGTAAGCAGGCGTCAGTGACTTAAATTTGATGCGAGCTGCAACTGGCAGCCAGTGTAGTTTTGTGAGGAGAGGAGTGACGTGTGCTCTCTTCGGCTCGTTAAAGACCACTCTAGCCGCAGCATTTTGGATTAGCTGCAGAGGTTTGATCGTGCAAGCTGGAAGACCAGCCAGGAGAGCATTACAATAGTCCAGTCTGGATAGAACAAGCGCTTGAACAAGGAGTTGTGTAGCATGCTCTGATAGGAAGCGCCTGATCTTCCTAATGTTATACAAAGCAAATCTGCAGGACCGGGCAGTTCTAGTGATGTGGTCTGTGAAGTTCAATTGATCATCAATAACAACTCCAAGGTTCCTGGCTGACCGTGATGGAGATATGGATGACAGGCCTAGCTGAATAGTGAAGTTGTGACAAAGTGTTGGATTGGCCGGGATCACAAGTAGCTCTGTCTTCGCAAGGTTAAGTTGAAGGTGGTGGTCTTTCATCCAGCCAGAGATGTCTGTCAGGCATGCGGAGATGCGAGCAGCTACCGTCGGATCATCAGGCTGGAATGAGAGGTAGATTTGTGTGTCATCAGCGTAGCAGTGATAGGAAAAGCCATGTTTCTGAATCACAGTTCCTAGTGATGTCATGTAGATGGAGAAGAGAAGTGGTCCAAGCACTGAGCCCTGAGGCACTCCAGTAGGTAGATGTTGTGACTTCGACACCTCACTCCTCCACGACACCCTGAAGGACCTACCTGAGAGGTAAGACTTGAACCATTGGAGTGCGTTTCCCTAGATTCCCTTCGTCTTTAGGATTGACAGGAGGATCTGGTGGTTAACTGTGTCAAAGGCGGCAGACAGATCTAGCAGGATGAGAACTGAGGATTTGGAAGCTGCTCTTGCCAGTTTCAGAGCTCCGATTACTGAGAGCAGCGCAGTCTCAGTTGAGTGTCCACTTTTGAAACCAGACTGATTGTTGTCCAGGAGGTTGTTCTGTGTAAGAAAGGAAGAGATCTGGTTGAAAACAACTCGTTCAAGTGTCTTCGCGACGAATGGAAGAAGGGATTCCGGTCTATAACTATCCAGATGTGCTGGATTAAGAGTAGGTTTCTTAAGCAGTGGGGTTACCCGAGCCTGCTTAAATGCTGTGGGAAAGGTACCAGTGTGAAGAGAGGTGTTTATGATGTGCGTGAGTGCGGGTATAACTGAGGAAGAAATGGCTTGGAGTAGGTTAGTAGGAATAGGATCAAGCGGACAGGTAGTAGGGCGATTGGAAAGGAGTAGTTTGGAGACTTCTGCCTCTGAAAGCAGAGAGAATGAGGGTAGAATGTGTGTGTTTGCAGGTAAAATGTGTGTGTCAGTTTGTGGATTGTTAAATTGGCCGCTGATGGTGTTTGTTTTATTTATGAAGAATGTGGCAAAGTCGTCAGCTGTTAGGGTTGATGAAGGAGGAGGAGGAGGAGGGTTGAGAAGAGAGGAGAAGGTTTTAAAAAGCATGCGAGAGTCAGAAGAATTGTTAATTTTGTTGTGATAGTAAGTCATTTTAGCAGTAGAGACATTAGCAGAGAAGGAAGAGAGGAGGGATTGATTAAGACCAAGGTCAGTAGGATCTTTCGATTTGCGCCACTTCCTCACTTCCTCTTCCTCTCTTCCTCTCATTAACACACAGACCACAGCTGTCACAACAAGGGCAACTTCATTTACTTCATTCATTACTTCAACTTCATTTATTAAGAGCTGTAAACTGTACCAGGATAAAAGGTGGTTACACTTTATTTTAAGGTGTCCTTGTTACAGTGTAATTATATATTTAAGTACAGAGTAATATTAAGTAACTACATGTACTTACTATAGGGATAGGGTAGGATTAGGGTTTGGTTGAGGGTTAGTTGCATGTAATTACGCATAATTACTACAGTAAGTACATGTAACATATGTAACAAGGACACCGTAAAATAAAGTGTTACCTAAAAGGTTTTAGATTTGGATGTTCTGGGTTCATTCTGACGCCAGTGAACCCAAGGTGCTTCGTGTATCTTGCCACTGCTATGCTGTAATAAACTTCATTTTTGAGATCTTCAACGTACACATCATTTTTTCTTACATCTCTTTGAATTATTTTGATGTACTGAAAAAAAAAAAAATTTCTTTCATGTCAGACCTGTTGGAAGAGAGCGAGGAGAGCGAAGAACTGAGTGAAGTGGAGGAGGAGAGAGAAGAACTGAATGAAGTGAAGGAGGAGAGAGAAGAACTGAGTGAAGTGGAGGAGGAACATCATGTCCAACCTGGAGAAAAACCGACTAAACAGACATTTTTAAAGAAAAGAAGAGCCAAGAAATCTTTCACCTGCACTCAGTGTGGAAACAGTTTCACAGCCAAACGTAGTCTTGAGCGTCACATGATGATCCACACCGGAGAGAAGCCGTTCTCATGTGATCAATGCGAAAAGAGTTTCAGTCGGTCATCATACTTTAAAGAACACATGAGGATCCACACCGGAGAGAAGCCGTTCTCATGTGATCAATGCGGAAAAACATTTCTCTGTGCATCAGTCCTGAAGACACACCTGAGAGTTCATACGAAGGAGAAGCCGCATTCATGTTCTGTGTGTGGAAAGAGTTTTTCACAGCGGCACCATTTATATAGACATGAGAAAACTCACACTGGTGTGAGAGAGTACATGTGCTTTGAGTGTGAGAAGACTTTCACTACAGCAAACTGTTTTAAACTGCACCAGAGAATTCACACTGGAGAAAAACCTTACAAGTGTTCACACTGTGACAAGAGATTCAGTCAGTCAGCAAATCTGAAAACACATGAGAGGATCCACACTGGAGAAAAACCTTACAAGTGTTCACACTGTGACAAGAGATTCAGTCAGTCATCATATCTGAAAACACATGAGAGGATCCACAGCAGAGAGAAGCCGCACACGTGTGATCAGTGCGGGAAGAGTTTCTCTTTTAAAACTCACCTGAAGCGACACATGAAGATCCACACAGTGGAGAAACCACTTAAACACAGTCTGAGATCACGGTAAGTAGTTCATCTTTATGTGCTGAGCAACAAAGTGTCTTCTGTGTAAGTTAGACACACATCTCCCTATAGCCAAATCTCTCCTCTCCCCCTATAGCTGGTGTGTGGTGACACAGGACACTTTGTTGATTGATTGATATCTATTAACTCTGTTCAACCAACAGGAATGTCTAATTTGTCAGTTCAGATCGATGCAAAAAACTAAATAATTCGCTCTCTGACAGTAGGTGGCGCTCATGTAAAGCAGAAATGCAGCACTATATACAGCGCTCTAGACTGAGACTAAATGGTCACATCACACAACAACATTACTACACAGCGCTGGCAGATCCATTGAGAAAGCATTTTAAAGGGTTAGTTAATTAGTTAGAAAATTAGCCCATGATTTACTCACCCTCAAGTCATTCTTAGGTGTGTATGACATTCTTCTTTCGAGTTATATAAAAAAAATGTCCTAGCTCTTTATAATGTGCCTATAATGGCAGTGAATTGCTGTTTCTGTTTTGAAGTTGTTATAAATATTGGAGATCAAATGTTTAGGAACTTTTCTGATAAATCTTCTTCTGATAAATTCCCAGAAAAGTCTTCGTCTGAAGAAATTGTTTATATTAAAGACTACCTGCATGCTTTGAATGTAACGGATGGAGATGACCCAGAAATAAGAAATGTTAATGTAACAGACAAGGTTTGAGATTGTTATGGACGATCTTATAGTTGAACAGCTGCGGAGGGACAACGCACAGAGGAGAAGAAGGAGAAGAAGGCGCTGAGAAGATCTTCCATAAGACTCAACTCCCTAAGAAAGGACTGATTCATCGTGCACAGAAGTTACTAACAATTATAAAACAAGTTGAACGATTAAATAGGAAAATAATACACATTGCAAACTGAAATAAACTGCTCAAATGAAGATGTGTTATACATGTAGTCTCTTAGTTGTTTTCTCCTTGATTTTTAGCTTATGCCTGTACTGCACTTTGGGCAGCCGTGTGACTGTTTTTAAATGTGCTCTATAAATAAATAAATGAACTGATGTGTTACTTAAAGCCTAATTTGAGCTTGGCTTGAGAACCTAAGGGTCATTGTTAGAAGTGTGGGTGTATGTGGACTCCATATGTTTAGGTTGTCAGGACCACATGTATTTTTAAAGGATCTCAAAATGAAAATTTCCTAATAATTTACTCACCCCAATGCTATCCAAGATATCCATGTCTTTCTTTCTTTCCTCAGTGGAAGAGAAAGTTGTTTGAGGAAAACATTTCTGGATTTTTCTTCGAATGATGGACTTCAATGGCAACCAAAGTTTTTAAGTCCAAATCAATGCAGTTTCAAAGGTCTTTGAAGTCCTTCAACGGGCTGTGCACGATCTGAGGAAGAGGGTCTTATCTAGCGAAACGAGAGGTCATTTTCTACAAATATATATATATATATATATATATATACATATACTTTTTAACTACAATTGTTCGGATTGAGCTGATCTGCAAAGCGCGGGGAACTACGTCATCACGTCCATTATTCGAAGAAAAATCCAGAAATGTTTTCCTCAAAAAAAAAAAATTTCTCTTCCACTGAGGAAAGAAAGACATGGATATCTTGGATGGCATTGGGGTGAGTAAATTATTAGGATGTTTTTATTTTGAGGTGAACTAATCCTTTAATGGGTCGAAAGGGCTGCAATAGTCAAACTTACCAAATAAAGCCACGCCTATGTTAATGACGTCCATTGAGTTTATAAGGGAATTAGCTGTAGTAGTAGAATAACAGCTCATAGTTAGAGGACGGCCCAGACCAGGGTTAGTAGAAAAAGCCTGTTTATGTTATTTTTTGCCTTTGGAATTTTTGTCTTTGTGTTATTCTGAATCTTTTTAAATAAAACAAAATCATGTTGTGGTGATTCGTAAAACTTTTTAAACAAGTCTAGAGTAATTTTTCTAAGAGTGAGTTCACGTAGTGGAACAGCAGCACTTCTGTGTTGTACGTCGCACGTAGGCTCACTGTTGGCCGAAGCGCTGCGCTGATGAACGAAAGTCTTACGGGGTTGGAACAAGATGAGGGTGAGGAATTACTGACAGAATTTTCATTTTTAGATTATCAACTCTAGAAACAATACCAAAAAAGTGTTACAGAACTGCCCAGCACAAACAGACGACTTGAATAGCCTATTTAAAGTGTCAAAATCAGCAATAGGCATTATCGTCCAGAGAAGGCGAGACGATCTTTGGCGAGCATTGAATATTACGTGGTACCGTCACTGTGACGATCTGCGGCTGGAGTGCCCGCTTGTGCCTCTGGGGGGCACTCCTTCCTAGTTTATTGTTTTCATTATGTTTTACCCTGGACTGATTATGGTTGATTTTACGCACCTGTGTGTTATTATCTTGTTTAGCGCACCTGTCTTAAGCCTGAGTGGCCCTTTGTACCATTGCTCAGTATTGTATGTGTCTGACTGCATTACCTAGCCTTGTTCCAGTTTCCTGGTATTCTAGTGTTTCGGTTCCCTGATTATCTGCCTGTTCCCGGTTTCCCGTTTGCCTTATCCCTGCACGGATTTGATGTTTGTTTGGACTGCTTACCTGGTTTTGACCCCTGCCTGTTTCCTTGTACCTGTCTCTGGATTCTCCTCATAATAAAGCCTGCGTTTGGATCACCACTGTCCTTGTTCCATGTGCAGTTTCATGACAGAATACTGAGCCACTACTGATCCAGCGGCTGAGAGGAACACGGACCTCGATATGGATCCCACAGCGCAGATCGTAAGCCTCCGTCAAGGAGAACGTCCACTCAAGGTTTTTGTGACAGATTTTTTTAAGCTCTCTCGTCAGTCCTACTTGGATGATTTCTGTTTGATGATGTTCTTTCGGGGAGGACTGTCTGAACTGCTCGGCTCTGCTATACCGTTTCCGAGTTCAAGCTGGACTCTTACCCAATATATTGACCTGGCCCTTTCCATGAGCGGTTCGCTTTTTACTGTGGATTTTTTGGAACTTTTGCTTCACAAAGGACCCGACGATTCGCCACTTTACAAGGTTTTTGTGACAGATTTTTTTGAAGCTCTCTCGTCAGTCCTACTTGGATGATTTCTGTTTAATGATGTTCTTTCGGGGAGGACTGTCTGAACTGCTCGGCTCTGCTATACCGTTTCCGAGTTCAAGCTGGACTCTTACCCAATATATTGACCTGGCCCTTTCAATGAGCGGTTCGCTTTTTACTGTGGATTTTTTGGAACTTTCCGCCCTGGCCTCGTCCTGCTCCACCCTGGCCTTTGGCTCATCCTGCTCCGCCCTGGCCTTCGCCTCGTCCTGCTCCACCCTGGCCTTCGCCTCGTCCTGCTCCACCCTGGCCTTCGCCTCGTCCTGCTCCACCCTGGCCTTCGTCTCATCCTGCTCCGCCCTGGCCTTCGTCTCATCCTGCTCCACCCTGGCCTTCGCCTCGTCCTGCTCCACCCTGGCCTTCGCCTCGTCCTGCTCCGCCCTGGCCTTCGTCTCATCCTGCTCCGCCCTGGCCTTCGTCTCATCCTGCTCCACCCTGGCCTTCGCCTCGTCCTGCTCCACCCTGGCCTTCGCCTCGTCCTGCTCCACCCTGGCCTTCGCCTCGTCCTGCTCCACCCTGGCCTTCGTCTCCTCCTGCTCCGCCCTGGTCACCGGCCCAGTCTGGTCCGCCCAAGCTCTGCGGCCCAGGTCCGCCTGGGCTACTTCCTGGTCCCGTTCCCCTGCACGGGCCTGGCCCTCCATCCCAGTCCCCGTTGACCTCCCCCCGGAGCTCTTAGGAGCATCTGGAAGCCACTCCTTTGAGGGGGGGCTATGTGACGATCTGCGGCTGGAGTGCCCGCTTGTGCCTCTGGGGGGCACTCCTTCCTAGTTTATTGTTTTCATTATGTTTTACCCTGGACTGATTATGGTTGATTTTACGCACCTGTGTTTTATTATCTTGTTTAGCGCACCTGTCTTAAGCCTGAGTGGCCCTTTGTACCATTGCATACAACGCTCACCGCTTCATCCATTGTTTGTTTACGTTCCTTTCCGGAAGTCACTCGCAACTAGTTTCGCCTTCTCAATGACATCACGCGCGTTGATAAAGACGGCACGCGATGACTGGTCAGGAAGCAACGTGTAGTCTGACATGTTTCTTGTCCACGACACGATAAGATTTTAGGAGTCAAAATCGCATAATCTGACACAGTGACTATCGTAACAGACAAAAAAAACGTGTAATCTGAACCAGGCATAAAGTAGCATCTCTTCACCTGAAACAAGAAGCTAATAAATGCACAATTTGAAGTATATTGTCACCTTCCTAAAATAATTGCCCAAGTCATTTTTTGACGGCCACTTTTGGTAAAATCACCCACATTCTCAGTTGAACAGATCATGCAATGCTACCCCTATAGTATAATGGCCTGTGTCAAGTGTGTGACCTAGGCCGTTTTATTTTGCCTAAGTCAAAAGGCAATGATACAATTTTACAAGCTTTTCAAGATGGCAGGTGCATCAAGAAGATCGAAAAGCTACTCAACCTCTGAAGTTATGATTCAGGGCTAGACTATAAATATTGCATAGTTTTTTGTCTTTTTATTGAGTCTTTTAGTCAGCATTTTAGTTAAGAAAAATAGCTTAGAAAGCCTAATGCTAGCTTCATGGTTAGCATCAGGGCTTGACATTAACACCCGCCAACCCGCCAAATGCGGGTGGATTTCACCCGTGGCGGGTAACACAGACACTCCCACTAGCCACTTTGGCGTGTTGAAAAATTGTCAAAGGGCATTTGAAATAACAAACGACTTGCAATTTGACACTACGACACTACAACTCCCATGAGTACTACTTGCACATAGCCTAGTGTTTGCTCATTGGTCCATTTGTGAAGCCTCTCTTGAACGACAACACTGTAAACAAGACGCTATGGAGATTAAACTGGCCGTCGGACTGAGGGCTTTTTTAGTCTGCTCTTAATTATCAACTTAACCAGCGGCAGCGATGATGCGATCTTTTTTAATAGCAGGAGAATCCAGACCACAGGCGCGTCTCACGCTCTCCTGAGGTGCGCGCGCCAAACATGACATCCAGACTTTTGTCAAACGACAATATAAAGTTGAATCTGTCACAGGGCAGCCACAGTCCCTCAGACCTGTAGACCGTCAGCCTCCCGCCTGCTTTTAACCTGATGGTACGATCTCTGTCATCCCACGCGACTGGTCGCATGGACACACACATCAACACAGCGTTCAGTCAGTGCGTGAGTGTGTGCGGCCGAGCAGTGCGTAGAAAAAATGCGCAGAGAGAGAAAGAGAAAAGGCAGAGCTGAGATAAAGAAATTTGTTTTAATAATCTTCATGATTAAGGGACATGGTGTAACTAGCAGGTCTGCCCTTATGCCACGTCATATCACAACCATCTTTCCAGAGTTAATTCTATGTTTTAATAAAATTAATCATGCCATGAAAGAAAGCAGGAGATGTTTGTGGGAATAATCTGGAAAATAAAGACCTGTAGGCTTATACTTGTTTCAGGTGGACATATCTCCAGTTACTCAGAGCTACCTGAGCTTCATGATGTTAATTATTAATCCAGTCAGAGCTCTGAGGAAATGCAGATGCAAAACAAACAATCCAAAGTCCCCAAAACTGTCATATAGGCCTATGTAAAGTTTTAATCATGTTGCCTTAATTGAGGATTTTTTTCTTAGAAAAAAAAATTTCTTCTTTGCTCGTTGTTTCTAATGCAGATAATTGTTCTACTCTGTATTACAGTATTTACTGCTGTAAAAAAAAAAAACGATGCAGCACTTTATTATATACAATAAGAAGCTCTTTTATGTGTTTATCTTAACAGATGTTTTCCAAAAAAAAAAAAAACACATACATCAGAGCTAATGATAATATTAGTACATTTTAGCACGTTTTACGCCCCATTGTCAACTTTAATAATATAAAATGTAATTTTCCAACAACAAAAATGTGGCTAGTAAAAATGCTGTGTGGCTAGTAATTTTGGAAAACCACTAGCCACATTGGCTAGTGAGCAAAAAAGTTCATGTCAAGCCCTGGTTAGCATGGTCAACTCTTTTCTGTATTTTTAAAACAATATTTCATCAACAATTTTTGTCAAATTTTTTCCACATTACATTATCTAATTAAGAAAGACTTAAACTGTATGTCCACGGCCACTTCATCCAACGCTTGATGTTCTTAAATCTTCCTGTTACGAGTCCAAGTGTGAAACTTGTCCTGTGACAAGGATTCTGCGAATAATGAGAAGTCCGTTTGGACAATGGACTTGCAAGCTGTGCTGCTGTGTCCAAAAACCCAAGCCTGTATTACAAAACGAAACTGCAGGTTCATAACTGTATCTTCTTCGACTTGAGATCAGAAGAAGGATACTGCTACATTTGGGACGAATCAGAGGGTGACTCGAGTATCCATCTTCAATATCGCCATTTTGAAGGTGTGATCAAAGACCATCCAGAACTCAAGGAGATCATAGTGTGGAGTGATGGTTGTGGTTATCAGAACCGCAATGCAGGCGAATGTATTCTCTGAGCTTGAGAGGAAATATGGGGTACTAAACTTCTGGGCTTGAAGCTTTATTTTTCGTTAGTTTAGCAACTGTTTCAAATAAATACCTCGGGTTTTATTTTCTTCTACTAGGGTTGAGTAATAAGCAGATCTAGCAGATTTTAAAGCCTCTCTGTAAGCAATCAAGCTCTCCTTCCATGAAATCTGAAATACCTCTAGTTTAGTTTTCTTCCAGTTTCGCTCCATTTTTCTGGCTGGCCGAGCACACTCAGGCCCTTAAGAGATCGGCGTTGGACTATTTTCTTTAATCTCAGACTGTGTTTAAGTGGTTTCTCCACAGCATGGATCTTCATGTGTCGCTTCAGGTGAGTTTTAATAGAGAAACTCGTCCCGCACTGATCACACGTGTGCAGCTTCTATCTGGTGTGGATCTTCTCATGTCTTTTCAGAGTTAATGACAGACTGAATCTCTTGTCACAGTGTGAACACTTGTAAGGTTTTTCTCCAGTGTGAATTCTCTGGTGTTGTTTTAAATAACTTCCTGTAACAAAAGTCTTCTCACACTCAAAGCACATGTACTCTCTCACACCAGTGTGAGTTTTCTGATGGATATGTAAAGTGTGCCACCGTGAAAAACTCTTTCCACACACAGAACATGAATGCGGCTTCTCCTTCGTATGAACTCTCAGGTGTCTCTTCAGCTCTGATGCACTATGAAATGTTTTGCCGCATTGATCACATGAGAATGGCTTCTCTCCGGTGTGGATCATCATGTGTTGATTACGATTTGTTATTTGTGTGAATCTCTTCCCGCATTGATCACATGAGAACGGCTTCTCTCCGGTGTGGATCCTCATGTGAACATCAAGATGTTGTTTAGTTGTGAAACTGTTTCCACACTGAGTGCAGGTTAAAGATTTCTTGGCTCTTCTTTTCTTTAAAAATGTCTGTTTAGTCTTTGAGCAACTCAAAGGTTTTCCTCCAGGTTGGACATGATGTTCCTCCTCCACTTCACTCAGTTCTTCTCTCTCCTCGCTCTCTTCCATCAGGTCTGACATAACAGAAAAAAAAATGTCATTTAATTTTCAGTACATCAAAAACATTCAAAGAGAGAAATATAAAGTGAAAGGACATGAAAGTGAGCCCTGATGTAATAGTAGAAAGTAGACAACTGTTATAAAATATTATGATAATTTGATGCTTTTTTATAAATTGATTATATGTCCTTAAACTTTCCATGAATGAGGTAAATTTATCTTCCAATTATTATTATTTTTAAAACATTATAGGCACGAATCCCATGTTTCTTTAGCAAGAACTATTAAACATATTTGATCAATGACACAATTATCTGACATGATATTAACATTAAAATATACAATATTGCCATATTTTGACACCAACTTGAGATTGATATTTATTTTATTAAAACTTTTGAATTATTAATGGCCGTTCGCACTAGATGCAATGGCATGAGATTTTCATAGTGTCTCAGAAAATATTACGGTTTACGGTATTAAAGGAATAGTTCACTCAAAAATGACAATTAGCCCATGATTATTCACCCTCAAGTCTTCCTAGGTGTGTATGACATTCTTCTTGCTCTAAAGCACAACTTGCGCAACTTATGACGTCGACGTAGCGTAGTGTGTCATGGCATAGCGTAAATATCAGCAGTGCGTCGCATTACTCGCATAAATTGCGCTTTAGACGCAATTTTATAAGTGGAATCTGTATGTTCGTGTGGCCGGAAACTAGTTATTTTACTTTATAAAGTTTTAAATATGGATATTTTTCTTACATGGGTGGGGGACTCTCCCGGGCTGTAGATTTTCACAGATAACCATCTCAGAAATGATCATGGTTTACAGTATTAATCAATTATTAAATAAATAAATAAACAGTGTTATTATGGTTGTTTTTATTATTATTATCATCATCATCATCATCATATAAAATGACAGTTAAATTATTGAAAACTGTTTTTTTGGTTGAGCAAATGCTTGTATTAAAATTTAAAAACTAAATTCAATAATTGATAATGAATTAGATTAAAAACTTATTTTTAACATTAATAATTTATTAAAATGTTTAAGAATAATACAGTCCTATGAAATGTATTTTTTTTCAGAAAACTATTTTTTTTTTTGTGGGAAGTGCTGCAAAACAGATTTTTAAATTAAATCAGGGACAAAAAAAAAATTCCTTAAATAATATTTAAATAAATTGTCTTATTTTTATATATTTATATTTTATATATATTTATATAGCAGTCTTTTGCGCTTTAATATTCATAGACCAGGTCCCGATTTGATTTATTGCACAGCTTTACTTTCGATTTATTTATCCATCTTTTATGAGACATCTGCGTTAAAAACTGTAAATTAAATGTACATGGCTGGATTCTGGGATTCCCTCTGCATCTAAATATAAACAGGACATTAATCCGCACGGAGGAATGGTGTTGTGTTTCCTCCTTTTGCGTCCACATTTTGTGCAAATTGTAGCCTATCCTCGCGTTTTTTATACATCCAAATATTTCCCATATTGGCAAAGGTATTTCGATGGCGTTGCAGCACATTTTTTTTGTTGCATATTTGCTCTCCCGCCATTGCAGTAGTTTCCGGAGCGCGATTTCCCCCCCTTGTATTACTATTTTATTTATTTTTTACTACTATTTAAGTAGATAAATATTTTACTAATATTTTTTAAACTACTTAAAGTAGAAGTACACAAAAAAAAAACTACTCAAATACGTAACGCGAGTAAATGTAATATGTTACTTTCCACCTCTGAGAAACACAAGCTCAAGTGAATAAACCTGTGAGAAATAACACAAGAGTTTAGCATTCAAGTGGAGTGGATTGTTTATTTTTAAATTTTGAATTATTATTATTTGAATTTATGCTTGTAAAAAAGCTGCCACCGAATGTGACGTCATTTCACGACCGCTGCAGTGTCTGTAGAAACTTCACACACTCAAAGTGTAGAGCTTTAACTAGCTTTAAACTAACCACCATTTTTATTAGCATTATCTGTGTCCAACATGTTTCACTCAATCCTGTTACTCCTGACATGATTTTACTTCTTTCAAAAACAGAGCATTTCTTAAAATTGTGACACTCAGGAAGTGACATCATCTGGGTTAATTTGAATTACTGAAATACATGAACCGTTGCACGATATTCAAATTTTTCGAGTTTCACCTGTAAATGTGATGAAATGCTTGAATGTTCTTCAGCATCATGAATGAAGAAGAATAAACACCAACCTCTTTGTTCTTCAGGATCTTCAGTGTGTTTCATTCTGCAGGGTTCTGGATCACTCATGTTCTCACTGTCCTCTTTAATAAACTCAGTCTTGGCAGATTTCAGCTCTTCTTGATGCTCTGATGCTCCTCTTCACTTGTAGCTGATGGGAATTTACAGCATTTATTGGAGAATTACAGTGGGAGGAGATTCACTGATGATGTGATTACAGTGGGAGGAGCTTCACAGATGATGTATTCCAGTGTGGGAGGAGCTGATCTACCTAAATCAAAAATATAAATCACTGAATGTGTTTTTATAATAAATTACACTTCTAAGCATTTATGTCTGTCTATCTATTCGTTGTACAGTAACTGATGCAAATTAATTTATTATTTTTTATTATTTTTATTGCTAATCCTAACATTATTCTGTTTCTTCATAAAAATACAGGTATCTAGAAATATAGAAAAGAATATAAATCATTTAAATTATTCCAAATATAAATAATGGTAAGAAAAACAGTTAAAATCACAAACAGAGATAAACTTATTTACTTATTAACTTATTAAATAAACATATTTGTAGCCAACAAATCCCCTCAGTCTGCTGACAGCTCTCGTCTTGTTTGTTTATAGCGGATGCGGATGAGCAGTCATAAACCGGAAACTGATATGCCGGCTTCTGACAATAGCGGAAGTTCGTCACGACGCTTGTGCACGTAGCCAATAGGGTTAAGAAATAAGGAGATCTAAGAGCTTTTAAAGCCTCTCTGTAAGCAATCAAGCTCTCCTTCCATGAAATCTGAAATACCTCTAGTTTAGTTTTCTTCCAGTTTTGCTCCATTTTTCTGGCTGATCTCTTAAGGGCCTGAGTGTGCTCGTTGTAACGCGGCGTTGGACTATTTACTTTAATCTCAGACTGGGGGGAGAGGAGAGATTTGGCTATAGGGTGATGTGTGGCTAACTTACACAGAGGAGACTTTGTTTCTCAGCACATAAAGATGAACTACTTACCGTGATCTCAGACTGTGTTTAAGTGGTTTCTCCACTGCATGGATCTTCATGTGTCGCTTCAGGTGAGTTTTAATAGAGAAACTTTTATTATTTTTATTGCTAATCCTAACATTATTCTGTTTCTTCATAAAAGTACAGGTATCTAGAAATAGAGAAAAGAATATAAATAATTTAAATTATTCCAAATATAAATAATGGTAAGAAAAACAGTTAAAATCACAAACAGAAATAAACGTACATATAGTAATCAACAAATCCCCTCAGTCTGCTGACACCAATGAAATGAGCTTTAAGTGTCAATGTACAGGAGATCTGAAGACATCAGCATAATAAATGAGGTGAAAACAGGAACTATTGTCATGAAATAAAGAGTGTTTTCAGCAGATCTGTTAATATTGATGATCCTCAGACTATCAACACTCATTCAACAAGCCATTCAGGATCATCAGTAGATCATCTCTGTTGTGGTCTTTGTTAATCTCCAGTTAAAGGGTACATATATCATGCTTTTAAATCGTTCCTTTTTACATATAAATCATACATTTGTAGTCTATATAAAGCGGAACTGCAATGCTTGGGTCTGAATTCCTCATTATTATAGCTCCACAGGCCCCTTTTCTACCCCTTTTCTGATGTGCGTCTGAGAGCAACTCGTTTTGGTGCGGTCTCTTTAAATGCAATTGAGACACTTCATACCCCGCCCCCTCTCCAGGTTGTAGCGGTGACACTCGGTTCAACTCCACCCCGTTCGGCCATTTTTGTAGTTTGATAGCAGAGATACGATTATCTAGCGGCACAGAAACGTTTTATTCACATGTTATTAACAAAATGTCAACAACGGAAGACTTGTCCAGCCAGCCTTACATGTTCGAGCCAGAGTCGGAGTGAGATGAAAATGAAGACGACGAACCTGCAGAACAACGTCTTCATATGGATGTGTAATATTCGGATTCGCGGGTCTTGAGGAATCCGTGCTTACCGAATATTATGCGTGGGTTCTTGTCTATTTTCTGTATCTGTCGCAGTCACTTGATAGAGGAGTCAGACCAAGACTTCTGTGCTCAGAACTCAGTGTTTATTACAACATTTCTCTTAACTGTGACTCTACAGCGTTCCACCCTGTGTGGACTACCGTACCCACAAACAGCGTGTCTATCCCAGATATCTCGGTATCTATATCAAGTGCATCCATTTTGGCTCTTGATTTGCACACAAGTGCGAAGTGGTTCTTTTTGCCACATTTTTTACACACTTCATTATAGGCAGGGCATTGCCTTGGCATGTGAATGCGTCCGCATTTGCCACAATTTTTTGAATGCACTCTAGTTGGCACTGTCATTTGTTTGTGCTCTGCTGGTTTGTTAGATCTCCATTTAGGCTGCTGACCTTTTTTAGTGATGGCATGCACAAATTGTGATTCTGATGATGCTGCCATAGCTGTGGCTTGTGCCCTCGTGACTTCCTTAGCTCTGCACATGTCAATGGCTTTTGAAAGGGTTAACTCAGATATAGACAGTAATCGTTCACGAAGACCCGTGTCTGTTATGCTGAATACAATTTTGTCTCGTATCATGAGATCTTCAGTTTCCCCGAACTCGCATGTGCGAGCTTTGTTTTTTAGCTCCGAGAGGAATTTGTCAATACCTGCTTGCTCAGAGAATGAGTGGGCCCAGAACTGATGTCGTTCAAAGACGGTATTCTTTCGCGGAGCACAGTATGTTCGCAGTGCTGCGATGACCTCTGATCATTTTTTATCTCGTGGATCCCCGTATTCGATCTCAAGCGAGTTGTAAATTTCTAGCGCCTCTTCTCCGATGCAATGCAGCAGCACAGCAATTTGTCTCGTCTCAGATTTATCAACTAGAGCTGAGGCAGTTAGATATAAATTGAATCTTTGTTCCCACTTACGCCAATTTTCAGCCAAGTTCCCAGTCAAGGACAAAGGTGGCGGGGGATGAAGCATTTCCATTTTGTCCGTCTCGTTAGCACGTAGGGCTCGCTGGGATAATCAGGCAGTGCTGCTGTGCTGTTCGTCACTGTTTACATGCGCCTCGGTGATCTTCTGTCACTGCTTGATGTGCGCGGTGTTATTCAGTGGATTCGTTAACTTCTGACACCATGTTGTGGTCTTTGTTAATCTCCAATTAACATTAATGACACCTACACGAGGGAGTTAGCACGTTAAACTTCTTTACTAGCCTGCATAGAACCAACCACGAAACCCCCCGGTCATACCAACTACACAAACTGTATAGGGGTGTAATGGTCAGAACCATTCACTGCATATACTACAATCTCACTTTATTCTGAGTGTTTGCTGTTAGAAACACATTATTTGAGTCAGGATATATGACGCAAGTGTGTAAAACTACTCTACTAAAAGAAAATATTGTAATTTCTCACACTACACTCAAAAAAATGATATGTTGGCTTTACTTAACTTTTCTTTGTAAACAGGTTCCACCGGTTCCACATAACTATGTTTCGTTAAACAAACATATTATGTTCATGTAACTTCAACAACATGGAATTTGGTCATTTTAAGCGACCCAATTAAACTCTGAGCTAATGAGTTAATTAAGTGATTTATTGAGTGATGATTGCGCATTATTGAAGACACCTGATGTTAACAAGCAGAATCACTGAAGGAGAAAACCGGAATGTTTAAGTCACCATCATGGAGATCAGTGTGTGTTTTAGTTGGGCTCTTGACCATTAACTCATTAACTTTAGAGTTTGTTTGGCTGCTGTACGTGAGTTATAACAGCCGACTGAACAATGAACAAAGGTGATCTGATGGTGTTGGTTGTGTTTTAACATAATCATTATTTCACAATCATTTGCCCTGAATCACTGAACTTATATTAAACCCAATTTCTAAGTTTACCTCACGGAATATAGCAGCACTGTCATTGTAGAGCATACTATTTTTAGCCTTTTCAATGAAATTTAAGTTATCAAATCGATAAATAAAAAAGAAACTTCTTAAAAAATATTTTGTGTAGGCACACACAGACATCAAGAATCAGCCTGTGAATCTCAGCAATGGTGACAAACAGATCATAAGCTCATTATTTATTCATGCAGCAATGCATGATGGGAGCCATGAATGAGTTTTGATTGGTGGCACCCAGAATGCACTGCAACATGCTTTATAATTGTCACCATTGTTGAGATTCACAGGCTGATTCTTGATGTCTGTGTGTGCCTACTGAAAATATTTCTTAAGAAGTTTCTTTTTTATGTATTGATTTGATCATATGAATTTCATTAAAAAGGCTCAAAATAGTACGCTCTACAATGACAGTGCTGCTATAATCCGTAAGGTAAACTTAACTCAGAAATTGGGTTTAATATAGGTTCAGTGACTCAGGTCAAATGATTGTGAAACATTGATTATGTTAAAACACAACCAACACCATCAGATCACCTTTGTTCATTGTTCATTTGGCTGTTATAACTCACGTACAGCAGCCAAACAAACTCAAAAGTTAATGAGTTAATGGTCAAGAGCCCAACTAAAACACACACTTATCTCCATAATGGTGACTTAAACATTCCGGTTTTCTCCTTCAGTGATTCTGCTTGTTAACATCAGGTGTCTTCAATAATGCACAATCATCACTCAATTATTCACTTAATTAACTCATTAGCTCAGAGTTTAATTGGGTCGCTTAAAATGACCAAATTCCATGTTGTTGAAGTTACATGAACATATTATGTTTGTTTAACGAAACATAGTTATGTGGAACCGGTGGAACCTGTTTACAAAGAAAAGTTAAGTAAAGCCAACATATCATTTTTTTGAGTGTATGACATGGATAAAACATCAATAACAGAAAAACACCAATGACCAATGACACTCATCTTCATCAACCACTACAGATAAATAATTACAGCAGCAATACGATATGTAAAATCGAAGAAAAAGTGCAGCTGCAGAGGGTTAAAGGAGAACTCCGGTCAATTTTAACATTGAGCAAATTTTTTTGTAAATTTGGAGTGCTGAGTCCAAAGTAGTCGATTATCGAGTTGGGAGAATGAGATCTCATAGAGCCTGGTCGCGCGCGAACTCGATAATCGACTACTGTGGACTTCGACCGAAAACAGGAAGAAAATACGGGTATGTGAGCTTGCTGAATTAACATAATTTTTATTAATATCTTTCACATCGACTGCAGTCAGATTGACCGTGTTCACTCTTAATAACACCACTCACATGGCTGTTCACTTGTAATGACACATCAAGGAAGTTAAGAGGCTAAAAGCAGGTTTAAAACTTGCCCCATTGAAGTCAACAGGTGCACATTTTAAAAAGAGGATAAGACGGTGTAGGCAACACCAATTTTTGTCGTTGTTCTCTGTACTGACAGCACTCCACATTTACAAAATAATGAGCTCAATGTTAAAATTGACCGGAGTTCTCCTTTAAGCAAAGAGATTCACGCACTTTAAAATATGCTTGTGGTCATTTTGCAATCACATTAGGAGAGCGCTGTTTACCGAATGACGTGAATCAGTGGCACAGTCAGCAAGAGACGGACCATGAATGCTCATATACAGATAGGGTGACCAGACGTCCCGAAAAATTCGGGACAGTCCCGAAATCCAAGCAGTTGTCCCGAATCCCGAATCCTGCCCTAATTGTTCCGAAAATTAGAACAAAGTCTTAAGAGCAGACTCTCGAGTAGTTAGTCTGATAGAATATTAAAAACTGCTCATGGTCGTCCTGCAGCCAGCTCCTGTCGGCTGCTCATTGCAACCATAGACAGTAAAAGAACGTAGAGAGCTGCAGTACGCTACGTAGACTACGTAGGCGGCAAGGCGCGAATTTCATTCATTCATTCATTCTTGAAATGGAGGCTCGCGCCCGTTTCACACATACTCCGTTTGCAGCGCGTACGCGGTGCGTGTTGCGGTGCGTATGCGGTACAGCAGCAGCACGCGCTATAGAGCTTTCACACATGCTGCGTTTGCAGTGTGCTAATGATCCGCAGTTTCTGTGTGCCACAAAATCAAACATGGTTAAGTAATTTTGATTTTAAATCATAAAAGGGTTACGTTAACTTTGACATTGTTTAAGACATTGAAATAGTATGAAATTGAATTCTAATTATTGTGATTATTTGTTTTACATGTAGATCGAGTTGTTGACAGAAGAAAAGCTATATCGCGCGATTGCCTGCTGTGATGTGAGTGTTCCCCTCAACCCCTCCCCAAAATATATACATAATTTATATCTCCTTTAACTTTGGTAGTAGCCTATACGAGCAAGTTAATGACCATAATGTAAGTTGTTTATTTCCTATTATCTGTGACCTTTCTGATGTTGGAAAGTAGATTTGTGTTCTTTATTGATGTACCACAAGCTCATTGGGTTTCCATCGCGGCAATCCGCGTTAGCGCCTAAGCGCCAAAGTTCACTATTTACGATAAGTAGAACTAATGCCTGAGTAAGTACCATTATAGTGTGAGTAATATCTCTGGATGGTGATTTATATTGTTATTCGCTTATATTTGTATATATTATGTTACGTGAAGTGTCTTTATCTGCCATTACTCTTTGGATTGTGATTTATATCGTTATTCGCTTATATTTGTGTATATTACGTTACGTGAAGTTTCTTTATCTGCCATTACTCCCTATAAGGATATGTTAAAATGGCGTCTTTCATATCTAATGCCCTGTCTGAGCTCTCAATGCCATCGTGTGGACAAACTAAATACTGCAACAACTTTAATAATGTAACCTGGGATTATTGCCTATATTAATGTTATTGGTTTATTTGTAATCTAATATTTGATTGTTATTATTTGATGTTTCAGACCACTCACTGTATTCAACCTGAATCATCAGTATAATCATCATGTGTTCTTGCCGACATACCAGTGCAGATACAACTCATCCAGTTTCAGCACAAAATACAGTCCTGACATAAATCTCCAGAACAGAATTGATGGACCTATTGATGGACCTCCATGGCTCCTCTGTGACCTGAGGATTCATTGAATGATATAGGAGGTTTTATTGTGCCAAGCTTGTAGTTTAATAATGTTAGGATTAGCAATAAAATGATTGCTCTCCATTGATGTTTTATCCATGCTATAGTGTGAGAAATAACAGTATTGTCTTTCAATATAGTAGTTTTATAGGCTTTCATCATCTATTTTGACTCAAATAATGTGTTTCTAACAGCAAACACTCAGAATAAAGTGAGATGATCTGCTGATGATCCTGAATGTCTTGTTGAATGAGTGTTGATAGTCTGAGGATCATCAATATTAACAGATCTGCTGAAAACACTCTTTATTTCATGACAATAGTTCCTGTTTTCACCTCATTTATTATGCTGATGTCTTCAGATCTCCTGTACATTGTCACTTAAAGCTCATTTCATTGGTGTCAGCAGACTGAGGGGATTTGTTGGCTACAAATATGGAAGTATTTTTCAGTGTTCATCTTTTAAATTGTTTTTATGGCCATCATTTATATTTGGAAGACAATGTTTTATGTCTAGATATCTGCCTATATTTTAATGAAGAAGCAAGACAATGTTGTGGTTAGCAATAACTGAAGTTGTGAATTATAGACATAAGTAGGGTTGCGACGGATCGTAGTTGATCCGTGATCCGTTCGGATTAAGTCCCACGGTTCGGCACGTGTGTGATTCGAGGATTAATTACCAAGTTTAACCATCATTGAGTGAACGTTTATCATTTGCATGTGTTTTGTCTTGCCAATTTACACATTGAAGCGATTTTAAATGCAGAAGAATCGGCAAAATACAGCTCTAACAAAGATTAGGCTAATCTATATTTAATTTCTACAATAAATACAATAGTGTTGCTTTACATTTAGGCTAAATTATTACATCGCTGTACCTGAATATACTATTAGGCTTTGTAACTTTCTTATATAGTATTCACCCATGCTTGAAATGTGTGTATTTGTTCTTATTTTAATATATTGAATGTTCACTTGTCTTTAATAATGTTTGAACTTTATCAGTTAGGCCAGGTGTTTTTGCTGTGGTATCGATCAAAGTACTTTAAGATTTAAGTAATAAATGAAAAGCAAAATTTAAAAAACCTTAAATGACACAAATGCTTAAAACAAATTTAGTAACTGATATATTTTTGGATTTTGGCAGAATTACATCATCAGTGAAGCTCCTCCCACTGCAGTCACATCATCAGTGAAGCTCCTCCCACTGCAGTCACATCATCAATGAAGCTCCTCCCACTGCAGTCACATGATCAGTAAAGCTCATCCCACTGCAGTCACATGATCAGTGAAGCTCCTCCCAATGCAATCACATGATCAGTGAAGCTCCTCCCACTGTAATTCCCCAATAAATGCTGTAAATTCCCATCAGCTACAAGTGAAGACGAGCATCAGAGCATCAGAGCATCAGGAAGAGCTGAAATCTGCCAAGACTGAGTTTATTAAAGAGGACAGTGAGAACATGAGTGATCCAGAACCCTGCAGAATGAAACACACTGAAGATCCTGAAGAACAAAGAGGTTGGTGTTTATTCCTCATTCATTCATGATGCTGAAGAACATTCATGTTACAAACATTCAAGCACTTCATCACATTTAGTAAAGGGAGATTTGAGACATTTTTATTTTGATTGTCAACATCAGATCAAGCTAAATACTATTTGAACTGTTTTATTTTACATTTATTTTATATATGGTTCACAATTTGCTACATTGTTACCAGAATTCTAGTCATTTTCAACATTTTTAGGAATAATCCGTAAACACCAAGTTACTGATAAAGTTGTATTAGTCAAATATACAAGTTATTCATAGTTATAGATATTCCTCTTACAGCAACTTTAGTAACAGGGTTGATGAATACAGTCAAAACTACAGTTTGTGTAAAAACATAAACAATGGATTGAGATTATTCTCTGTCTTCCCATCATGCAGTAGAAAGAGCCCAGATGATGTCACTTCCTGAGTGTCACAGTTTTAAGAAATGCTCTGTTTTTAAAAGAAGGGAAATCATGTCAGGAGTAACAGGATGGAGTGAAACATGTAGGACACAGATAATGATAATAAAAATTGTTAATTTAAAACTAGTTAAAGGGGTCATGACATGAGAAACCAAATTTGCCTTGATCTTTTGGTATATAAGAGATCTATGTACTATTAAAACTTCCTGCAAGTTTCATAGCTTAAGACGTCCTCCCCATTATAAACGAAGCATTTATTTAATCAAGCTCTAAATACAGCTCGTTCTGGATCCATGGTTAGAAGTGACGTCACGGTGTGAAGTGACGTACCAGTCGTTTGCATATGACCGCCTCCAGCGCAGGACAACTATGCCTCATTTCGCATCATCACATGCGTTGTCGTGCAGCGAGTGGGTCTGTTTACAAGATGACTGTGATGCCACGCAGATGTGCTGTTCCTCAAAAAACATATTTGATACGCTGCCGAACGATCCAGACGTCAGGGAAAGCAGTCGGATGCAGTTTATTTGCAGCATATGCAGCGCGGCAAAGCTTTATTTGAACGGTGAGTGATCAGATGAGTGTGACAGGGCATGTTACTGAAATAACGAGCAGAGAGCGAGCGAGCCCCGGCCACGCGCGCGCCTTCAAACTGTCTTGCTCTCTCTCTCTCTCCCTCCCTCCCTCGCTCATATGAATCAAAATCAATTGAGAACTGACACGATGGTAAAAGATTGGAAGACCGAAGTTTCAGTGGTGGAGCATTGTGTAGTCTACATGTGATACAAAATGATTAACATTAATAATTTATGCATAAGCAGCACTGACATTAGCCAATCATAACAGTATAGGCGTTAACACTGAAGTCTTAAAGGGGAAACACCCCAAAACAGACTGTTTGAATCAGAGGTGAGAAACAGGGTGGGAAAATGTCATAAATCACTACATTTTTTTTATTTTTTTTATACTATAATTGCACCTAAGGGATCGTAATAAAACAAAACAAAAAACCATGTCATGACCCCTTTAAAGCCGCTTTACACTTTGAGCGTGTGATATTTCTACAGACACTGCAGCGGTCGTGAAATGACATCACGTTCTTTGGCAGCTCTTTTACAAACATTAATTAAACATAACAAATAATAATAATTCAATATTTAAAAACAAACAATCCACTCTGAATGCTAAACGCTTGTGTTATTTCTCACAGGGTTATTCACTTGACTTGAGCTTGTTTTGTGGTGTCCCACTTTCACAGGCATGAAGTCACTGCAAGGAAAGGTCTAGGCATTGATAATTAATAATAATAAGGAACGGCCATTAATAATTTAAACGTTTTTAGTAAAATAAATATTAATCTCAAATTTGGTGTTGAAATATGGCAGTATTGTATATTTTAATGTTAAAGGGATAGTTCACCCAAAAATGAAAATTAAGTCATTAATTACTCACCCCCATGCTGTACCAACCAAAGACGTGAGTTCAAGAGATTTCCACGACGCATGCGCGAGAACTGAGTAACAAGTAACAAGAAGTAGTAGAAGAAGAACGACCTCTTCTCAGTTCTCCCGCATGCGTCGTGGAAATCTCTTGAACTCACGTCTTTGGTTGGTACAGCATGGGGGTGAGTAATTAATGACTTAATTTTCATTTCTGGGTGAACTATCCCTTTAATATCATGTTAGATAATTGTGTCATTGATCAAATATATGTAATAGTTCTTGCTAAAGAAACATGGGATCCGTGCCAATAATGTTTTAAAAATAATATTTGGAAGATAAATGTACCTCATTCATGGAAAGTTTCAAGAACATAATCAATTTATAAAAAGGCATCAAATGATAATAATATTTTATAACAGTTGTCTACTTTCTACTATTACATCAGGGCTCACTTTCATGTCCTTTCACTTTATATTTCTCTCTGAAAGAAATTTTACTCTGCCTCGACCCAGAGTCCACTCCAAAATATATTTTAGAATGAGCTCATCCCCAAAATGGCTTAATTATCATAGAGATGAAGGAAGTGAAGTTATTTTATTTCCTCACCATTTGGGTTGATCACATCCTGAGCAAATGGTAGTCAGTTGTAGAACGGGACTGGGTGTGGGACACAGAGAACCTTCTCAGACAATGGGGCGTCTTCATTAACACACAGACCACAGCTGTCACAACAAGGGCAACTTCAATTACTTCTAGGTTCATTCTGACGCCGGTGAACCCAAGGTGCTTCGTGTATCTTGCCACTGCTATGCTGTAATAAGCTTCATTTTTGAGATCTTCAACGTACACATAATTTTTTCTTACATCTCTTTGAATTATTTTGATGTACTGAAAATTAAATACAATTTTTTTTTTCTTTCATGTCAGACCTGATGGAAGAGAGCGAGGAGAGAGAAGAACTGGGTGAAGTGGAGGAGGAGAGAGAAGAACTGAGTGAAGTGAAGGAGGAGAGAGAAGAACTGAGTGAAGTGGAGGAGGAGAGAGAAGAACTGAGTGAAGTGAAGGAGGAGAGTAAAGAACTGAGTGAAGTGGAGGAGGAGAGAGAAGAACTGAGAGAAGTGAAGGAGGAGAGAGAAGAACTGAGTGAAGTGAAAGAGGAACATCATGTCCAACCTGGAGGAAAACCTTTGAGTCGCTCAAAGACTAAACAGACATTTTTAAAGAAAACAAGAGCCAAGAAATCTTTAACCTGCACTCAGTGTGGAAAGAGTCTCACAAGCAAATATAGCCTTGAGATTCACATGAGGATTCACACCGGAGAGAAGCCGTTCTCATGTGATCAATGCGGGAAGAGATTCGGTCAGTCATCACACTTTAAAGAACACATGATGATCCACACCGGAGAGAAGCCGTTCACATGTGATCAGTGCGGAAAGAGTTTCAGTCGGTCATCGCACTTTAAAGAACACATGAGGATCCACACCGGAGAGAAGCCGTTCTCATGTGATCAATGCGGAAAAACATTTCTCTGGGCATCACACCTGAAGACACACCTGAGAGTTCATACGAAGGAGAAGCCGCATTCATGTTCTGTGTGTGGAAAGAGTTTTTCATGGCTGCAAGCTTTATATAGACATGAGAAAACTCACACTGGTGTGAGAGAGTACATGTGCTTTGAGTGTGAGAAGACTTTTACTAGAGCAAACTGTTTAAAACTGCACCAGAGAATTCACACTGGAGAAAAACCTTACAAGTGTTCACACTGTGACAAGAGATTCAGTCAGTCATCATCTCTGAAAAAACATGAGAGGATCCACAGCAGAGAGAAGCCGCACACGTGTGATCAGTGCGGGAAGAGTTTCTCTTTTAAAACTCACCTGAAGCGACACATGAAGATCCACACAGTGGAGAAACCACTTAAACACAGTCTGAGATAACGGTAAGTAGTTTATCTTTATGTGCTGAGAAACAAAGTCTCCTCTGTGTAAGTTAGCCACACATCACCCTATAGCCAAATCTCTCCTCTCCCCCTATAGCCGGTGTGTGGTGACACAGGACACTTTGTTGATTGATCTATTAACTCGTGTTCAACCAACAGGAATGTCTAATTTGTCAGTTCAGATCGATGCAAAAACAAAATAATTCGCTCTCTGACAGTAGGTGGCGCTCATGTAAAGCAGAAATACAGCACTATATACAGCGCTCTAGACTGAGACTAAATGGTCACATCACACAACAACATTACTACACAGCGCTGGCAGATCCCTTGAGAAAGCATTTTAAAGGGTTAGTTAATTAGTTAGAAAATTAGCCCATGATTTACTCACCCTCAAGTCATTAATGTCACTAATTTGGTGTGGACTTGACACTAATCAGTTGACTTGACTTGACTATGTCGAGAGAATGAAAAAAGAGCTGTAGAATGCCTACCACTTAGCCTCTGAGAGTTCTCTAAAGACACAGCAAAGGAACAAGAGACTGTACGACCGTAAACATCAGACTTTGGAGAAAGGAGATCGAGTGCTTATTAAGAACCTGGCCATTACAGGAAAGCATAAGTTACAGGATCGCTGGAACTCCTTACCCTACCTCGTTATGGAGAAACTGCCAAACTTACCTGTATACAGGGTAAAGCCAGAGACCGGCACAGGGAGTGTCAGGACCTTGCATCGAGACCATTTGTTATCTATTGGAGACAGAGTGAGGTTGTACTTACCTGATGAGAGGATGGAGGTCCAGCGTCCACTGGTGACCCAAGCAAAAGCGGTGGAGAGAACACAAAGAGAGCAATCAGCACAAGATCGTTGTGATTCAATAGATCACTCTGATAGTGATGAAAGTAGCCTGTGTGATTACTTCCCAGTTCAACATAGGAGACCGGTCAGACAGATGCACACCCCCTCATTAAATGCAGAAAACGTAGAGATGCATAACAGTCATGAAATAGTTCCTAATCAAATGGAAGTGATAGGAGATCTACCTGAGTGTAAAGATGAGATGAGATGAGAGAACCGTGCCGCCCTGCTACTGACTGCCCGGGAGACTACAGGACGATCAGCCGTTTCTAAGGAGGAAAATCGCGGAGTTCATCAGCGCTCAGGTGATCAGTTGATTTATTTTGGCTTGTCGTCTAACTTCTCCCACTCGAACTGTGTCCTTTAGATCTCCATCGTACCATCTCCCAAGACTCTTCACTGGCTTCTCAGAAACTGTTGGTATTGCCTCACCATTAATGAAGAATGTTTTATCTACTGCCTTTCCTTTAACTATGGAGATGCTCCTTGATTTAGAGGGCTTAAATTGCATTCGTGCCCATTCAATATTATCTGTTAACTTCCCCAATAACCGATTAGTGCAGGCTACTGTTGTAGTCATGGTTGTCATGTCATCCATGTATGCTCTGATTGGTGGTAGTCGCATCCCAGAAGCCAAGCGCTCACCTCCTACTACCCATCTTGATGCCCTAATGATTACTTCCATTGCCATGGTAAAAGCCAGTGGAGAAATTGTGCATCCTGCCATTATTCCAACCTCTAGGCATTGCCATGCAGTGCTGAATTTTGGAGTTGAGAAACTGAATTGCAAATCTCCAAAAATAGGCTTTCACTAACTTTGTTATTGACATTGGTACTCTGAAAAAATCAAATGCTGCCCAAAGAAGCTCATGTGGCACTGAACCATATGCATTAGCCAAATCCAGGAATGTCACATGGAGCTCCTTCTTCTCCTTTTTAGCTGACTGAATTCGTTGCCAAATAACATTGATGTGTTCTAAGCATCCCGAGAACCCTGGAATGCCCGCTTTTTGAACTGAGGTGTCAATGAAGCCATTCTTTAATAGGTAGGTGGACAATCTCTGGGCAATAATGCTGAAGAAAATCTTACCTTCAACGTTTAATAGTGAAATGGGACGAAACTGACTGATGCTTGTAGCATCTTTTTCTTTAGGTATAAAAACTCCACCTGCTCTGCGCCATGCTCTAGGTACAACCTGTTTTTCCTATGCCACTTTTATCAATTTCCACAGAATTCGCAGAACTCCTGAAGCACTCTTGTACACTCTGTACGGAACTCCATTAGGCCCTGGAGATGATGAAGCCCTTGCCTTTCTCACAGCCTGCTCTACCTCTTTCCACTTAGGTGCACAGACCTCCATTTGGTATTCTGGTGGGTTGATAGGTGGTATGTCTGATGGAATTGACATATGCTCATGCCTTTTTGCATCTGTATGCGTGTCCTCCAAATATCTCTCTAGCTCAATCCTAGATGTTTTTAAAGTGCCATTCTTCTCACTGGTGAATAACTTCTTTACGAATTTGAATGGGTCTTTATAGAAATTAGCCCTCGCACGTTCCTTCTTTTTGTAGCGTTTCCGTAGGCGCTCAGCTCTACGTAATGTTGCCAGCTTATCTTTTATGGCCCTTTGTAAGAGATTGAGTCCCTCCTTCTGACTTTGTTCTGCTCTTTTCCATTGCTTCCTCAGCTGTCTCCTTTCTCTAACTAACCCTTCAATTTTCTGCTGCCGTCTAGAAATTCTAGGAGTAGTTTGTACTTTTTCTTTCCTTTTTTTCACACCAAACCTCTCACTTCCATATGCGTAAATGATGTCCCCAAATTTATCCAGCTTCTTTTCAACTGTACCAGTTAATCTTTCCAATGCACGACGACTACAACTACAGGACCAGCACGACCACCGTCTGGATTGAGCCGAGTAGGGGACATCTCTAGGGTCTTCAAGTGGGCACCTTCCGTCCTCAGTGTTTCGTCGACTAGCCCAACTTGAATATATTTTAGGGTGAAATTCATTTAATTTACATTAGAGATATATTTACTGAGACTTTGTGAGGGACTCAACTGGTATTTTGAGAGGTATTTGTCAAAAGTGATATACACTTCTGTCTTTTGATAATTCAATTCAATCCAGGGTTTATTAATGCACTAGTCATTTATTTGATCATTTTTTCCTTTTCTGTTTAATAAATCCTATTGTTAACTTCTTTAAACTTACCTTTTGTGTTGATTTAGGGGTTTCTCTGTTGGGTTAATTGCCATTAAATATAAGCATATTACTAAAAGAATATAAATATATTTAATCTGAGTACAGTGGTCAACTAGGGTAATAGGAGGGACATTATTATAAAGTCGAGAGACATTTTCAGAACCTGGGTGCTCCGCCCTATTAATGGTCAAGCGTAGGGGGCACTACAAAATGATTAGGAATTTTTCTGATAAATCTTCTTCTGATAAATTCCCAGAACAATCTTTGTCTGAAGAAATTGTTTATATTAAAGACTGTCTGCATGCTTTGAATGTAACGGATGGAGATGACCCAGAAATAAGAAACGTTAATGTAACAGACAAGATTTGAGATTGTTATGGACGATCTTATAGTTGAACAGCTCCGGAGGGACAACACACAGAGGAGAAGAAGGAGAAGGCGGCGCTGAGAAGATCTTCCATAAGACTCAACTCCCTAAGAAAGGACTGATTCATCGTGCACAGAAGTTAATAACAATTATAAAACAAGTTGAACGATTAAATAGGAAAATAATACACATTGCAAACTGAAATAAACTGCTCAAATGAAGATGTGTTACTTAAAGCGCTTGAGAACCTAAGGGTCATTGTTAGAAGTGTATGTGTGTGTGTGTGGACTCCATATGTTTAGGTTGTCAGGACCACATGTATTTTTAAAGGATTAGTTCATCTCAAAATGAAAATGTCCTAATAATTTACTCACCCTAATGCCATCCAAGATATCCATGTCTTTCTTTCCTCAGTGGAAGAGAAATTAAGTTTTTTGAGGAAAACATTTCTGGATTTTTGAAGTTATTTCATCCATTTCAATTTGCTTTAACATTATCTCAGTTATGACTGCTCAATATAATATATATTTTTTAAGTATACTGTAAAGAAATGTTGTTTCAACTTAAAGTGTGCTGCCTTAAAATCTTAAGTTTAGTCAACTCAAATATCCGAGTTGTCAGTTGCCTAAATGTACATTTTTAAGGCTTATGCTTACTTTATACTTTATATGATTCATATCAGTAGGTGCGTTGGACTTGATGCGACTGATCGGCATTTGACTTGAAGCAGTGCATGCTGGGTAGCTTCGAGACAGTAGCTGAAAGTTAGCTGTTGTTGCCACACCATCACAGTGTGATTATTGGTGTCCTTGTGTGTAGGAAACGAGGAAAATGCATTGTTTATTAAACTGGAATTTTTTTTTATAAAAAAAACTGGATTGGAGTTCAGTCTCGAGCATCAGAAACAACTCGAGTCTTCGTAAGTTTCAAGTTCAAAAGAGTCGCGCATGTTGTTTATCATAAAGATGCTTCAGCATCCCTTTTACTTCTGCAAGAATACTTCATCTTTTTTGCAATATGGTTTATGTCAAACTGCATTTGGGCGTTTCTTCAACTAGGGGCACTTTTAGGCTTGTGAAGTTGAATAAAAAAAACACTTGTTCAAAAGTCACATGACACTGTCTCATAAGTTTAAATAATTAGTCTAGTTTTAAGGTCTGTAAGAGGACAAACTTATTTATTTAATTTGTATTTATATATATTATTTTATTGCCATTAACGGTTTTCATACAGACGTTTAGTTTGCTAAATAATATATATATAAAAAAATATTGGATATTGGATGTGAAAAGGAAATGGTTATTCCATAACACTGGACTTTAGATGTGTGTGAGTTTCCCACACCAGGGGTAATTTATATAGTTCTATTTTATAGCGATTATCTGTTCAAAAAAATTATGTTCTATGCAAATAGTCAAGTCAAGTCAAGTCAAATATATTTATATAGCGCTTTTCACAATACATATTGTATCAAAGCTGCTTCACAGTATCAATCAAAACAACTTAACAATGTTTGTTTATTACTGGAAAAAAGACATCCAAGTTTGGTAGAGCTGATCAATGGTATGATTAGTTAATTCATTTGAATATCCCCAACTGAGCAAGCCAAAAGCAACGGTGGCAAGGAACCGAAAAACTCCATCAGGTGACCTAATGGCGTCCTAAAACTCCATCAAGTGACCCAATGGAGAAATAAAACCTTGGGAGAACCCAGGCTCAGTCGGGGGCCAGTTCTCCTCTGGCGTTTATGAACTAGAGGCCGGATTTACAGTAACTGTAACATAAAAATTTATATGAATGCCTGGCAAAATAGATGCGTCTTTAGTCTAGTTTTAAACTGGGAGAGCGAGTCTGAGCAACGGACAATATCAGGAAGGCTATTCCAGAGCTTCGGAGCTAAATGTGAAAATGCTCTCCCTCCTTTGGTGGATCTGGATATCCTAGGAATGACCAGAAGCCTCGAGTTTAGTGATCTTAAAGAGCGCGATGGATTATAGGGCGATAAAAGATCCGTTAAATAGACTGGAGCTAAACCATTTAGAGCTTTATAAGTCAGTAGCAATACCTTGTAATTAATACGGAACTTTATAGGTAACCAATGAAGTGATGATAAAATCGGTGTTATATGATCATATTTTCTTGATCTAGTAAGAACTCTAGCTCTGCATTTTGGACTAACTGTAGCTTGTTTATTGAAGATGCAGGACAACCAGCTAATAAAGCATTACAATAATCTAGTCTCGAGGTCATGAATGCATGAACTAACTTTTCTGCATCAGAGATTGATAGCATATTATGTAGCTGAGCAATGTTTCTAAGGTGGAAAAAGGCTGTTTTTGTAACATATGAAATATGCTTTTCAAAAGACAGGTTGCAGTCTAATATAACACCCAGGTCTTTTACAGTAGAGGATAAAGTAACAGGGCATCCTACTATGTTAAAGTCGTGCTGTGAAAGGTATTGTGGACGGTTTTTAGAACCGATAAGTAGTACCTCTGTCTTGTCTGGATTTAATAAAAGAAAATTACGCGTCATCCAATCTTTTATATCTTTAACACAATCTGTCAATTTGGATAATTTAGCGTATTCATCTGGCCGTAATGAAATATATATTTGAGTGTCATCAGCATAACAATGGCAACTAATTCCATGCTTCCTTAGAATATTACCAAGTGGCAGCATATATATTGAGAATAATAAAGGGCCTAACACAGATCCCTGCGGCACTCCATATTTTGCCGAAGTTATGATCGATTTTTCTCCATTTAAGTAGACGAAATGGTAGCGGTCAGATAAGTATGACCTGAACCAGCTTAATGCTTGTCCTTGAACACCAGTGTAATTTTGTAGTCGATCTAAGAGTATTGTGTGATCTATATGTAACCGGGGCAGAAATAGCCTGATATTTGATTAATTTCCCTGGTGATTTGCCTTTATGGTTGCTTTGACTCAGCCGCGTGCGCTGTCCCCTTTAAGAGTGTGTGCACGCGCAGATGAGAGAGCGCGTCAGACTGAAAGAGAGCGCAGTTTGAGACGGAGTCACACAGAGGGAGAAATAGTCGATTAAACTGTTAAAGAAAGAACGTTTCCAGTTTAATATTGACTTGTGAATCTGTGGTGATAACAGTCGCGTGGTAGTGTCGAGTGTATGGTTGATTTAGTTGCTTATACGAGTGTGGTGTTCCTGCACGTGAGTGATTTTCCGTGAGGGAAGGGAATTCAGAGACGTAGAGGAAGATTGAGCGTGAGTTAATCTGTAATATGTTATAAAAAATTGTTGAAATGTTAAATAACACTGTTTATTTCATATATTAACGGAACATTGAGTAATTATTGTTCTTTATGCTGTGTTAGAGGGGAGAACAGCCACACGTGCTCCAGCTACTACATGAGCTTTTTCTGTGTGCTTCAAAGTCTCAATAAGAGTGAGTTTTGATCATTTTCTTCTCCTAAAGTGTATAAGTATTGAAGAATATTTGTACCTTTGTTCAAATGTATACTATTTTCTTGAGTGTATTTACTGTTTGATTTGAACAGAAGGGTTCAAACTGTGGATTGTAATGTATTCATGTGGTGAAATGTGCAGATTTCTCATTTATGCTGTTTTATTTCTTTCATTAGGCACATACAGGCCACTACCGTTGTTTTCGGCACCCATTTTATTTGTTTTTGAGATTATCAATGTAAAAAAACACCTTTTCTAGCCATTTTTGTTTTGTAAGACTTTGTTTTCTGCACTCATTGGAGTCAGCTTGACAGTTAATTTTGTTTTGCCAATTCCACTTATTGGAAAGTTTTTTTATAAAACTACTTTTCGCCTGAACAAAAAATCTGCATTAACGCTGTCTCTCTTTTGAGGCTCAGTCAGTGTTGTGTTTTCAGTGGAGTTCTCTCATTTGTGAAGTTTTGTTATTTCTTTATTTATGTTTAATTTAAATCATAAATGTTTACCTTAAACTACAGTCATAAAGGTTGCAAGTAACAGAAACGTTTGTGTTTAGTAATAGTGTAGTGCCTCTTTAAGAGAGGAGTGTGCGGTAAAACATGTGACCGGAGTTTACCTTGTTAAAAGGAAGCGCGATTCATTTAGGCTGCGTCCGAAATCGCATACTTCCCTACTATATAGTATGCGAAAAACAGTACGCGAGCAGAGTAGTATGTCCGAAATCATAGAATTCGAAAAACAGTAGGCGAAAAGTCCCCGGATGACCTACTACTTCCGGCGAGATTCTGAAGTGCGCATACGATGGACACTTTACTATCCCATGATGCCACGGGAGAGGAGTTGTTGTCGTTATATTTGAAAATGGCGGAAACCGGAGATGTGGCTGTAACGTTAGCTATGGGCTGTAGAGGTAAACACACGTGACACGCGTATCTCTATTGATTCATTCATGTTTATTTATCGATGGTAATATCACAAGCAAATAAATGGCTTTTTCCTTGACAAAAATCAACATTTGTCATTGTTCATAGGGGTTGTGTGTGTGTTTTATGAGGTAAAATTTATTAGGTAAATAAATGTTATTTGAGAAACTCCACAAAAGCCGTGATCTGCGAGCAGCTGACCGACGCCTCCTCTTGATTGTCGGCTCGGACGACGTAAAAACGCAGATGAAAACAGAAAGCAGAACTAAAAACAGCGCGAAGTTGGTGCAGTCAGTGGAATGGGCTCTTTAATGTTCGCACTGTTATGACAGCGCGTATGTCACGCGACAACAACATGGCGCATGTAGTACGTCCGGATTCATTCATACTATATAGAACTTACTTTTTTAACGGTCGCGAAGTACGTTCTTATTTAAATGTAGGCTAGTACCTACTCACATAGTACGCGATTTCGGACGCAGCCTTAGTCTATAATGACGTTCAACCCGGTGTGCAGCCACTTGGTAAGCTCTCTTAATTTCCGATGTTTTCTTGTTTGCTTTTGTGATGTGCACTTCGTGTTGTCTGTTGTCGCCGTACTATGTTGTTGTGCTGTGTTTGTGTCCGCTGCACGTTAATGATGAACCAAATTTATGAGTTGACGTGGACGTGGTGGCCGTAGCCATGGAACATAAAGCTGACATGAACATTATAACATCGCTATACCAGACGTGTCCATTTGTGATTACTTTCTTTTGCTTTACAAATGTTTGAAGTATGAATCGCGGACGGGTATTTAATGCAAGTAATATTGTTCTTCCTGGTTTGCCGCGGGGTATTCTGGGAACTGTACTTTCCTGCTTGCATAGGTTTTGGTGAGACTTGAGTATGGTGCATATTAATGTTGAAGTGTGAAGCATGTACATGAGAATTATGAAATGATTATTATTATTATAGTGTATTTATGATTATTTATTATTATTATTATTATTATTATATATAAATTATATAATTTGTATTTTTAATCATGTTATTTATTGTTGCATATTGTTATTGAGCTATTTAAGTATGTTTGTAGTATGCACATGAAAATTGAAATATTGTATTTTTCTTATTATTTCAGGTTTATTACCTGGTTATTTATTGGTGAGAAAAAATAAACAAAGAAAAGTGAACCAAGAAAAACCTGAGTAATATCCTTTTGTACACTGGGTTGCCCTTTCCGTGGGGAGATCACGGAACAGTCAGGAATTAAAGAACCCTTTTCTTTAGATGTTATGGCTGTCTTATTCCCTGACATAACGTTTGAACGGCTACATATAGTATCGAACGCAGCACTAAGATCAAGTAAAACTAGTACTGAGATACAGCCTTGGTCCGAAGCTAAAAGTAAATCATTTGTGATTCTAACAAGCGCAGTTTCTGTGCTATGATGTGGCCTGAATCCAGACTGAAACTTTTCATAGATGTCATACATAAATGGAAGATTTGAAATGGGTCTGTAATTTGCTAGGTTATTTGGATCTAATTGTGGTTTCTTAATAAGAGGTTTTATAACTGCCAGCTTGAACGTTCTTGGAACATGACCTAAAGATAAAGATAAGTTAATAATATTGAGAAGAGGCTCTTCCACTATAGGTAACACTTCTTTCAGTAGTTTAGTTGGTATAGGATCTAATAAACGTTGTTGTTTTTGATGAAGTGATACGTTTATTTAACTCTTTTTGTTCTATTTGTTCTAAATAGTGAAATGTTCTATTAAAGAAAAGATAGAAAATAAATATTTGTGTGTGCTGTAAAGTGGTTAGAAAAAATTAAATTGGTATCGGCAGGTCAAACTCAATGAAAAATCGGAATCGGCCTAGAAAATTGAAGAGCTCTTTTCCAAAACGCTATATATCCATTTTGATTGTTTTGAGATAATGGACAATTATTTACCCAGACCTACATATTTTGTAAGTATTTAATTTATATAGTTAAAAATCATTTTTGGGTCAGTCTGAACACCATCAACAATAATTGAGAAATCAAACAAGAATGTTAATGATCATAAATCCAAAGTTTATTATATTTCTTTTCAAAACGCTATATATCCACTCTCCACTACATATCCACCATGTGTTCTTTGCTCAAAAATTTTATAAAACCATTCATTTTTTTCAGTCTGTTTTTAAAATAAGTTAACATACAATATCATGAGCTCTATATGAGACTATAGAGCGCTCGCTATTCACAGTAAAGACACAGTAAAACATAACACACATACATAACACACATACAAAACAAATGGCCAATTAGTGCAATATTAAGTGCGAAACCAATTAAAATGTTGTTGCTTGAAGTGCATAACCTTTATAACAATAAAACAAAGATTAAATTTAATACTGCATTACATTCATTCACTACACTGTAGGAATTTATTCTGGGTCTTCGTCACTCTGGTGAGCGTTTTCATTCACATCAGATAGTGCATCACTATAAAATGCGCTCACTGCCTCAGACACACCTATTGACGTTCGTGGTTGTCTTCGTTTAAACGCCGTCGTCTTCCACCTGGCGCGGGCTTAACAGCTTCTTCGGACCCATCAAAAGTGTTTATCACAGTCAACACATTCATTTTTCCGACGTATTTAATTCACACTGACGATGTTTACCTCACGCCTCACGTACACCTCACGCATGACAGCTATTCGAAGACTCCGATTGGCCGAGAGAATATGTCGCACTGTGACTCGAAACGTGTAGCGAAACGTGTAGCGGCTGTCGCGGTTTGGAGTAAAACGACACCTTTCAGTACAATTTAAACAGGGATATGTAGCGATTTGGTTACAAACATTTATGGAGCAGTGAGTAGGCTCGGTATACAACAGAATGACGTGACAAACTCATTTTTTTTTTAAATGGCGTTTATCGCGTTTTGGAAAAGAGCTCTTCAATTGTAATGGGTGCATCTCTAATCAACAGTGTCCTGTGTCACCACACACAGGCTATACATGAATATCAGATGATGTCACCAACGTCTCCTCACTGACGTCACTTCTTAAACTTGTCTGCCGCCATCTTGAGTACCTGATTTGGCAAGATCGATACGTCAGTCACAAAGGAACTAGCTATGCCTTCAATATGTTGTGCGGTGGGGTGACATAAATATAACATAAGAAATCATCACTCATAAAGCATTAATTCACGTCTTCTCAGGTTTATTGGTGTTCAAATACATGCAATATACAGCATCTGCCAGGGCTATTAGTCCAATGGTGCGCATTTTTGGGGAAATAATGATTAATTATCACGTTTGTAAAATATTTTGTCATACAGAATAACATTTGTATTCATTTTCCACTGAATTATGTGATCTGAAGAGCTCAAACAGCGAGATCTGTGTCTCCTCTTCCTGGTTTGCATCATTTATGATCTCAGCGGACGCTCATTCACTGTACAGCTGTCAATCATCTCACGTGGTTCGACGTGACCATAATCCTGCCTCTTCTGTATGACTTCCCCATTCTGACATCCGTGATAAGGCTAAAGTAGCATCTCTTCACCTGAAACAAGAAGCTAATAAATGCACAATTTGAAGTATATCGTCACCTTCCTAAAATAATTGCCCAAGTCATTTTTTGACGGCCACCTTTGGTAAAATCGCCCACATCCTTAGTTGAACAGATCGTGCAATGCTACCACTGTAGTATAATGGCCTGTGTCAAGTGTGTGACTTAGGCCGTTTTATTTTGCCTAAGTCAAAAGGCAATGATACAATTGTACAAGCTTTTCAAGATGGCAGGTGCTTCAAGAAGATCTACTCAACCTCTGAAGTTATGATTCAGGACTCACTCCCTATTGGTGATGAGGTTTGTATAATATAGGCTAGACTATAAATATTGCATAGTTTTGAGTCTTTTAGTCAGCATTTTAGTCAAGAAAAATAGCGTAGAAAGCCTAATGCTAGCTTCATGGACTGTTAACTCTTTTCTGTATTTTTAAAACAATATTTCATCAACAGTTTTTGTCAAATTTTTTCCACATTACATGATCTAATTAAGAAAGACTTAAACTGTATGTCCACGGCCACTTCATCCAACGCTTGATGTTCTTAAATCTTCCTGTTACGAGTGCAAGTGTGAAACTTGTCCTGTGACAAGGATTCTGCGAATAATGAGAAGTCCGTTTGGACAATGGACTTGCAAGCTGTGCTGCTGTGTTCAAAAACCCAAGCCTGTATTACAAAACGAAACTGCAGGTTCATAACTGTATCTTCTTCGACTTGAGATCAGAAGAAGGATATTGCTACATTTGGGACGAATCAGAGGGTGACTCGAGTATCCATCTTCAATATCGCCATTTTGAAGGTGTGATCAAAGACCATCCAGAACTCAAGGAGATCATAGTGTGGAGTGATGGTTGCGGTTATCAGAACCGCAATGCAGGCGAATGCATTCTCTGAGCTTGAGAGGAAATATGGGGTACTAAACTTCTGGGCTTGAAGCTTTATTTTTCGTTAGTTTAGCAACTGTTTCAAATAAATACCTCGGGGTTTGTTTATTTTCTTCTACTAGGGTTGAGAAATAAGCAGATCTAACAGCTTTTAAAGCCTCTCTGTAAGCAATCAAGCTCTCTTTCCATGAAATCTGAAATACCTCTAGTTTAGTTTTCTTCCAGATTCGCTCCATTTTTCTGGCTGATCTCTTAAGGGCCTGAGTGTGCTCGTTGTAACGCGGCGTTGGACTATTTTCTTTAATCTCAGACTGCGTTTAAGTGGTTTCTCCACTGCATGGATCTTCATGTGTCGCTTCAGGTGAGTTTTAATAGAGAAACTCGTCCCGCACTGATCACACATGTGCAGCTTCTCTCTGGTGTGGATCCTCTCATGTCTTTTCAGAGTTAATGAATGATTAAATCTCTTGTCACAGTGTGAACACTTGTAAGGTTTTTCTCCAGTGTGAATTCTCTGGTGTTGTTTTAAATAACTTCCTGTAACAAAAGTCTTCTCACACTCAAAGCACATGTACTCTCTCACACCAGTGTGAGTTTTCTGATGGATATGTAAAGTGTACCACTGTGAAAAACTCTTTCCACACACAGAACATGAATGTGGCTTCTCCTTCGTATGAACTCTCAGGTGTCTCTTCAGGTGTGATGCACTATGAAATGTTTTGCCGCATTGATCACATGAGAACGGCTTCTCTCCGGTGTGGATCATCATGTGTTGATTACGATTTGTTATTTGTGTGAATCTCTTCCCGCATTGATCACATGAGAACGGCTTCTCTCCGGTGTGGATCCTCAGGTGAACATCAAGATGTTGTTTGGTTGTGAAACTGTTTCCACACTGAGTGCAGGTGAAAGATTTCTTGGCTCTTGTTTTCTTTAAAAATGTCTGTTTAGTCTTTGAGCGACTCAAAGGTTTTCCTCCAGGTTGGACATGATGTTCCTCCTCCACTTCACTCAGTTCTTCTCTCTCCTCGCTCTCTTCCATCAGGTCTGACATAACAGAAAAAAATTTTAATTTAATTTTCAGTACATCAAAAAAATTCAAAGAGAGAAATATAAAGTGAAAGGACATGAAAGTGAGCCCTGATGTAATAGTAGAAAGTAGACAACTGCTATAAAATATTATGATAATTTGATGCTTTTTTATAAATTGATTATATGTCCTTAAACTTTCCATGAATGAGGTAAATTTATCTTCCAATTATTATTTTTAAAACATTATAGGCACGAATCCCATGTTTCTTTAGCAAGAACTATTACATATATTTGATCAATAACACAATTATCTGACATGATATTAACATTAAAATATACAATATTGCCATATTTTGACACCAACTTGAGATTGATATTTATTTTATTAAAACTTTTGAATTATTAATGGCCGTTCACACTAGATGTAGGGTTGCAATGGCATGAGATTTTCATAGTGTCTCAGAAAATATTACGGTTTACGGTATTAAAGGAATAGTTCACTCAAAAATGACAATTAGCCCATGATTATTCACCCTCAAGTCTTCCTAGGTGTGTATGACATTCTTCTTGCTCTAAAGCACAACTTGCGCAACTTATGACGTCGACGTAGCGTAGTGTGTCATGGCATAGCGTAAATATCAGCAGTGCGTCGCATTACTCACATAAATTGCGCTTTAGACGCAATTTTATAAGTGGAATCTGTATGTTCGTGTGGCTGGAAACTAGTTATTTTACTTTATAAAGTTTTAAATATGGATATTTTTCTTACATGGGTGGGGGACTCTCCCGGGCTGTAGATTTTCACAGTATGATAACCATGAAATGATCATGGTTTATAGTATTAATCAATTATTAAATAAATAAATAAATAAACAGTGTTATTAAATTATGGTTGTTATTATTATTATCATCATCATCATCATATAAAATGACAGTTAAATTAATGAAAACTGTTTTTTTGGTTGAGCAAATGCTTGTATTAAAATTTAAAAACTAAATTCAATAATTGATAATGAATTAGATTAACAACTTATTTTTTAACATTATTAATTTATTAAAATGTTTAAGAATAGTACAGTCCTATGAAATGTATTTTATTCAGAATTTTTTTTTTTTTTGTGGGAAGTGCTGCAAAACAGATTACTAAATTAAATTAGGGACAAAAAAAAAATTCCTTAAATAATATTTAAATAAATTGTCTTATTTTTATCGTTGTTGTTGTTAATATTCTGCGAAGTGCTTTTTATTGTAGGCCTACAATAGTAATGTATTTCTTTTATAATTTCTCCTAGTTAAATCAAACTTTTATTTTGACGGGTTGTAGTGAAGACCGTTTCCAGAGTGTATTTGATAATGTTTTTTCCTTTTTACAGTCTATGGTTTTTTTCTCAAATAAAATGCTCATCAGGCGTTCTCTGAGAGCAGTTGTGGAAATGTTCATGTGTTCATGTCTCGTATTGAGAGTGAGACGCTGGAAACACCAGAGCTTGAGTATGTAGACTCATTCCCACAGACACACAGATCAAGCAGGTTATATATTTATATAGCAGTCTTTTTACTGCGCTTTAATATTCATAGACCACGTCCCGATTTGATTTATTGCACAGCTTTACTTTCGATTTATTTATCCATCTTTTATGAGACATCTGCGTTAAATACCAGAGGTGTCAAAAGTATTCACATTCATTACTCAAGTAAAAGTATAGATACTAGGGTTTAAAAATACTTCTGTAGAAGTTGAAGTATCAACTCAAGCTTTTTACTCAAGTAAAAGTATAAAAGTACTGGTTTCAAAACTACTTTAAGTATAAAAGTAAAAGTAATGTGAGGAAAAAAATGCCATTAAGGACAAAAGCTTAGGCCGCGCCACAGGGGCCTATAGTACACTGCCCCACCTCCTCAAAAACACATTTTTCTAAATGCCATAATGACTATAATGTTATATTAAAATGTTAATGTTGAAAAATTTGGGATGCACTAGGCTTGTTTCAGCCGCATATATGCCCATTGAAAATGAATTTCAGTTTTATTTCTATTTCAATTTTAGTACAATGCAAATACATTAAAGAACCAATATGTGTACTACTGAGCATTAACATGTGTTTCATGAAGCGGAAGATAGAATCACCTATCACAGAAAACTTTCTGCATTTTTACATTTTCAAAAAAAAAAAAATTCCCCACAAGGACAAGGATTCCGGATATTGCCATCTTTGTGGGGATATTTTGACCCTATAATGTAGGGTTGCAAACACACACTCTCTTCTCTTCTCTTCTCTTCTCTTCTCTTCTCTTCTCTTCTCTCACTCTCTCACACACACACACACACACACACACACTCTCTCTCTCTCTCTCTCTCTCTCTCTCTCTCTCTCTCTCTCTCTCTCTCTCTCATTCTCTCTCACACACACACACACTCTCTCTCTCTCGCTCTCTCTCTCTCACACACACACACAGACACTAACGATTATCTTTGCCACTTATCCTGCGATTGTCATGCAGCAGCCTATTGTAAAAACGGCTGTCCCCAAATCAATATTTGACGCGATTTGACCTGTATTCTTGAGCAGAAAACTGTTGATTTCTCCGTCGCTTACCGCATCTCTAGGTTTCCTACGGACGAGTTTTGCCGCTCCGCACAACCAAATGTAACTACAGCCTCTCACAAGTTAGAAAGAAAACACAAAGCAAATCAGTTTAGCGATGAGTGTTCAGGAGGCGGGACTCAGATCTATTATCTGTGTGTGTTATTGGTCATTTTTTTTGAACGATGACAAGCCGGAATGACAACAAGCCGGAATGAAATAGGAGTAACGAGGCTATTTTTAAAATGTAAGGAGTAGAAAGTACAGATATTTGCGTGAAAATGTAAGAAGTAGAAGTAAAAAGTAGGCTGAAAAATAATTACTCCAGTAAAGTATAGATACCCAAAATTTCTACTTAAGTAAGGTAACGAAGTATTTGTACTTCGTTACTTGACACCTCTGTTAAATACTGTAAATTAAATGTACATGGCTGGATTCTGGGATTCCCTCTGCATCTAAATATAAACAGGACATTCATCCGTACGGAGGGGTGGTGTTGTGTTTCCTCCTTTTGCGTCCACATTTTGTGCAAATTGTAGCCTATCCTTGCGTTTTTTATACATCCAAATATTTCCCATGGCAAAGGTTCGCTTTCGACGGCGTTGCAGCACTTTTTTTTTGTTGCATATTTGCTCTCCCGCCATTGCAGTAGTTTCCGGAGCGCGATTTTTATTCCTCCTTGTATTACTATTTTATTTATTTTTTACTCAGTAATTAAAATGTAGCGAAGTACAATATTTCACTCAAAACGTACTTAACTAAAATGACAGATTTTAAAAACTACTTAAAGTAGAAGTACACAAAAAAAAAACTACTCAATTACGTAACGCGAGTAAATGTAATATGTTACTTTCCACCTCTGAGAAACACAAGCTCAAGTGAATAAACCTGTGAGAAATAACACAAGAGTTTAGCATTCAAGTGGAGTGGATTGTTTATTTTTAAATTTTGAATTATTATTATTTGAATTTATGCTTGTAAAAAAGCTGCCACCGAATGTGACGTCATTTCACGACCGCTGCAGTGTCTGTAGAAACTTCACACACTCAAAGTGTAGAGCTTTAACTAGTTTTAAACTGACCAACATTTTTATTATCATTATCTGTGTCCAACATGTTTCACTCAATCCTGTTACTCCTGACATGATTTTACTTCTTTCAAAAACAGAGCATTTCTTAAAATTGTGACACTCAGGAAGTGACATCATCTGGGTTAATTTGAATTACTGAAATACATGAACCGTTGCACGATATTCTAATTTTTCGAGTTTCACCTGTAAATGTGATGAAATGCTTGAATGTTCTTCAGCATCATGAATGAATGAAGAATAAACACCAACCTCTTTGTTCTTCAGGATCTTCAGTGTGTTTCATTCTGCAGGGTTCTGGATCACTCATGTTCTCACTGTCCTCTTTAATAAACTCAGTCTTGGCAGATTTCAGCTCTTCCTGATGCTCTGATGCTCCTCTTCACTTGTAGATGATGGGAATTTACAGTATTGGGGAATTACAGTGGGAGGAGCTTCACTGATCATGTGACTGCAGTGGGAGGAGCTTCACTGATGATGTGATTGCAGTGGGAGGAGTTTCACTGATGATGTATTCCAGTGTGGGAGGAGCTGATCTACCTAAATCAAAAATATAAATTACTGAATGTGTTTTTATAATAAATTACACTTCTAAGCATTTATGTCTGTCTATCTATTCGTTGTACAGTAACTGATGCAAATTAAGTTATTATTTTTTATTATTTTTATTGCTAATCCTAACATTATTCTGTTTCTTCATAAAAATACAGGTATCTAGAAATATAGAAAAGAATATAAATCATTTAAATTATTCCAAATATAAATAATGGTAAGAAAAACAGTTAAAATCACAAACAGAAACAAACTTATTTACTTATTAACTTATTAAATAAACATATTTGTAGCCAACAAATCCCCTCAGTCTGCTGACACCAATGAAATGAGCTTTAAGTGTCAATGTACAGGAGATGTGAAGACATCAGCATAATAAATGAGGAGAAAACAGGAACTATTGTCATGAAATAAAGAGTGTTTTCAGCAGATCTGTTAATATTGATGATCCTCAGACTATCAACACTCATTCAACAAGCCATTCAGGATCATCAGATCATCTCACTTTATTCTGAGTGTTTGCTGTTAGAAACACAATATCTGAGTCAGGATAGATGACGCAAGTGTGTAAAACTACTCTACTAAAAGAAAATATTGTAATTTCTCACACTATGACATGGATAAAAAATATAATAACACAACAGAAAAACAATCATCAATGACACTCATCTTCATCAACCACTACAGATAAATAATTACAGCAGCAATACGATATGTAAAATCGAAGAAAAAGTGAAAAAAATGCCCTTAGACCTCAGAGGGTTAAGCAAAGAGATTCACGCGCCTTAAAATATGCTTGTGGTGATTTTGCAATCATTTTACCAAATGACGTGAATCAGTGGCACAGTCAGCAAGAGACGGACCATGAATGCTCATATACAGATAGGGTGACCAGACGTCCCGAAAAATTTGGGACCGAAATCCAAGCAGTTGTCCCGAATCCCGAATCCTGCCCTAATTGTAGGCGGCAAGGCGCAAATTTCATTCATTCATTCTTGAAATGGAGGCTCACGCCCGTTTCACACATGCTGCGTTTGCAGTGCGCTAATGATCCGCAGTTTCTGTGTGCCACAAAATCAAAAATGGTTAAGTAATTTTGACGTTAACTTTGACATTGTTTATTGAAATAGTATGAAATTGAAATCTAATTATTGTGATTATTTGTTTTACATGTAGATCGAGTTGTTGAGAAGAAAAGCTATAGGATTGCCTGCTGTGATGCGAGTGTTCCCCTCAACCCCTCCCCAAAATATATATAGGCCTATATGGGTGATATCAGCTAAATTGGGCCACTTTTTGGTAAATCGTTTTAAATCGTTTTGTAAGTTGTTTATTTCCTATTATCCTGTGACCTTTCTGATGTTGGAAAGTAGATTCGTGTTCTTTATCGATGTACCACAAGCTCATTGGGTTTCCATTCGCGGCAATCCGCGTTAGCGCCTAAGCGCCAAAGTTCACTATTTACGATAAGTAGAACTAATACCTGAGTAAGTACCATTATAGTGTGAGTAATATCTCTGGATGGTGATTTATATAGTTATTCGCTTATATTTGTATATATTACGTTACGTGAAGTGTCTTTATCTGCCATTACTCCCTATAAGGACATGTCAAAATGGCGTCTTTCATATCTAATGCCCTGTCTGAGCTCTCAATGCCATCGTGTGGACAAACTAAATACTGCAACAACTTTAATAATGTAACCTGGATTATTGCCTATATTAATGTTATTGGTTTATTTGTAATCTAATATTTGATTGTTATTATTTGATGTTTCAGACCACTCACTGTATTCAACCTGAATCATCAGTAAACTTCAAACGCTGGTTCAACTGAGTCTTATGTGTTCTTGCCGACATACCAGTGCGGATACAGTCCTGACATAAATCTCCGGAACAGAATTGATGGACCTATATTTGATTATTGCTGATCAGATGCTCATCCTCCAGTGAAGCCTCCATGGCTCCTCTGTGACCTGAGGATTCATTGAATGATATAGGAGGTTTTATTGTGCCAAGCTTGTAGTTTAATAATGTTAGGATTAGCAATAAAAATCATGATTGCTCTCCATTGATGTTTTATCCAGGGCTCGACATTAAGGCTTGTCCGCTTGTCCGGGACAAGTGGATTTTTTTGTAGGACAAGTGGAAGAGAAAATTAGTTGTCCCACTGGACAAGTTAATTTTCAAACAAAATAAAATGCCATGTTACTTCACGTTATGTGCCACTCATTACGTCTATTTTACAGATTTAATTTGACCGATTTGAAAGGAACACATTTTTCGCGCTGCCTGTGAATGTCCTGAATGTGACTCACAGAAAGATCGTGCGCATGCACAGACCGCACGCCAGAATACAGTTCTCTTTCGCGCTTGAACGAACAATAACACACACAATTATGCCAAAATGTCGTTTGTCGAGTATCTTCATAACATAAGAGCAGTCTTATGAGGGACATAAAGAGTTGTGACTCATGTGAGATCTGCGTCTCTGTCAGCAGCGGCTGGTCTTAAAGGGCCAGCTGCCAATAAAGCTCTGTCAGTAAAGTTAATCAAAGAACAAAGGGAACAGAGAAAATTACTCACTGCTCTTGACTAAAGAACTTGTGTAGCTTTAATAAGGATTAGTCTTTATATAATTTATGCAGCGCAGACTGTTTGATAACTTTATTCAATTTCTGTATATGTCCTACCTGTTACACAGTTAATTTTTATCCAGACATCAATGGCTTATTGATCATTATGTTATCAGTGTTATCAATCATTTAGTTGTTATTGCTAATTTCAGAATTATCACTAATATGTGTGTGCATTTGCTTTAGAACCAAACAAGTTGACTCATGAAACAATTTGTTTATTATATCGCAATATTGACCTCAATAATCGCAATATGACATTTTCCCCAAATCGTGCAGCCCTAGATAAAATTATAAATCTTTACCCGGACAAGTGACTTTTGTGTATGGACAAGTGAAACATAAATGAACAAGTGCCTCAAAAAGTTAATGTCAAGCCCTGAATTTTATCCATGTCATAGTGTGAGAAATAACAGTATTGTCTTTCAATATAGTAGTTTTATAGGCTTTCATCATCTATCCTGACTCAAATATTGTGTTTCTAACAGCAAACACTCAGAATAAAGTGAGATGATCTGCTGATGATCCTGAATGGCTTGTTGAATGAGTGTTGATAGTCTGAGGATCATCAATATTAACAGATCTGCTGAAAACACTCTTTATTTCATGACAATAGTTCCTGTTTTCACCTCATTTATTATGCTGATGTCTTCAGATCTCCTGCACATTGACACTTAAAGCTCATTTCATTGGTGTCAGCAGACTGAGGGGATTTGATGGCTATGGAAGTATTTTTCAGTGTTCATCTTTTAAATTGTTTTTATGGCCATCATTTATATTTGGAAGACAATGTTTTATGTCTAGATATCTGCCTATATTTTAATGAAGAAGCAAGACAATGTTGTGGTTAGCAATAACTGAAGTTGTGAATTATAGACATAAGTAGGGTTGCGACGGATCGTAGTTGATCCGTGATCCGTTCGGATTAAGTCCCACGGTTCGGCACGCGT